>BFEA01000287.1:700214-714361 GCA_003427395.1 Chara braunii | reverse complement strand
AGCTGTGGTGTACATGTTGCGAGGCAGAAAAAGACCTTAACCCACTGGTACGGAAGAGGTTTGCAGTTATGTGTCAATGAAAGAACTGTGTAGTGCATGCTTGTCGGCCAATGGGGTCCTATCTGTTGGTGATATGGAGTTTGCCAGTGAGCATGACTGATGCTTTGACTGATGCTGTGATGCACTAATTAACTTGGATGTGTTGGTTTGTCCTTTCTCAGGCTGCTCATGATGCGTTTGTGGAAGCCAGTGGTGCATTGAACACAGTGGCTGTATCACTGATGAAGATCGCTAATGATATCAGGTTCCTTGGAAGGTATGTCAGATGAATGATATTGAGCCTCTTTATCAATGACGGCTTATCTGTTACTGCGTTTTGTTTCAGTTGAATTTAACCCAGTTGACAGTCTGTTCTCCATCTGAATTGTGATGAAGTATGAGCAGTCAGCGGGAGCTATAAAGCGTTTTGCTGAGCAGTCTCTGTTGATTGTTTTGACTGTGCTCCTCGAATCTTGAAATGCAGACAAGTAGACGTAACTCAGTTTCACCTATCACGCTGCAGTGCACATCGACACTATGCCCCAGTTCTTCACCTGTAACTACAAGTTTTTGTACTGCTTTTAACAACTGTATGAGCCTGATGTCCCAACGGATTCTCTGATCCTATGCAGCAGTCAGCTCCGTAGAGCTTAAGATCCCTTTGTTCTGATTTTTCTGGCTTTGTTTTCTCTGTGGGTACTTTTCCTGTGCTACAGTGGACCACGGTGTGGGCTTGGCGAGCTCATCCTCCCAGAGAACGAGCCAGGCAGTAGCATCATGCCGGTAAGTATTGAAGCATCCTTACCCCTTCCCCATTCTCGTACCCCTGACCCTATTTAAATAGTAAGAGGTGGTCTTGTGGTATCCGTTTCACTGGAGGGTGGGGCAGAGCGTTTCACTGGAGGGTGGGGCAGAGACCTCCCTTCTCCTCCTGTTCCCCTCCTCTTACCCTGAGGCCCCCTTGTCCCCCCTGCCCAATTTATGCAGTAACCAGTAGAGGCGGTGTCTCTTCAATTGCTTTTTCTTCCATGGAGTAGAGCCCCTTGCCCCTCTGTCCCCGCTTGCATAGTAGCAGAGTAGAGGAAGTGCGACCTGCAGTGTTGTTTTCTTTCTGGGGAAGATTGTGCACGTTCAGGGTAGGGCGGTTGGCATTTCAGCTCAGGAGCGCAGGTACCAACCCACCTCACCTTCAGGGCTAACGATGGAGAGTACCTCTATGATACCCAGTCTCACAGGCGTCAGCCTCAGTCCCCCTGAGATGCTGCGAGCAGCCCTTACGTTCTCATCAAGAACTGTCAACCCCCAACGGGTACAATTTATTGGGCCATCCCTGCAAGGGGTGCCTGACCCTCGTGGGTGAAGGAACTGTAGCCCAGCGACTGGGCTGCAGACAGAAGGCACATATCTAATCCCAGCCAGCCAACTGTAGATGCTCCAGAGCAGTGCCAGCTGGAATGTTGTCCTGGCACAAGACATCAGGCTCAGGACACCCCCAGTCGACTGAGCACCATCCATCTGGGCTCGGACAGGAAACTGGCAGTATGCCCATGAGCATCCACTCGGACATGGCAGGGATCGAACCTGCAACCTGCGTTTCTGAAGAGTGGGTATGTTGGAGGTCTAATGCCTGGCCTGCAGCATAGGCTGCAGCTGGCCCTCCAGGCATAGCAGCACTCGAATTAGACTTGTGAGAGGGAACACAGGCGCCCACCATCTGGGCTATGGTGCAAACACAGTGTGCTAATGGCCCTAAGCTCTGTGCAAGAAATCCAGAGCATCAATATTCAGAACATCATACTGGAGTGCAGTCCCGAAGATCCAAACCCACACCCTAAGCAACAACGGTCAATAATGCAGAATACCAATATCCAGTACGGTGCACCAGAGTGCAGGCTCAAAGATTTGAACTCGCACCGTAAGCCACGAAGGTGCATAACCGACCAGTGCTCAACGAACTGAGCTGTCATGTTGTTCCTGGGGTCCTCTTTGATGAGGCTTGATTCAATCCTGATGTGGTTTCTCTGTGGCCTCTGTCTGCCTTGTGTCTGCAGGGTAAAGTGAACCCCACACAATGCGAGGCCATCACGATGGTATGCTGTCAGGTGAGTGAAGCACCAGAAGGCTTGTAACCACTTTCGAAAGTTGAGAAGAAGTGTGAATCAGTCGTTACGGAGAACATATTCTTTGATCTTTGATGCGGTTTCTTATACAACCTGCGAAGTATCTGCCAAATGACTTTATTGGCTTGATCAGTGGCTGGTTATGGTGTGTGCTGTTAATTTCAGGGCATTATATAGCGGTACTCCTGCTTCCGACCATTATCTGACCAGTTGATGTCCTGTCCTTGACGAGTTTCACATGTAGCTTTTGAACTCTGTATGCCCGGTGCTTTTCTTTGCTTGCTTTATTTGTGCACTTGATACACCTGTTTGCTGACAGTTTGTGGCAATGGAGGTCAATATTCTGGCTTTTAGGTCTGTGCTTGGTAGTCGGAGTTCGGTTTGCCAGGGTTGTGCAAGTAGGCACTGTCTTGCCCTCTTGAACATAATACGCATGCCATCTTTGGGGATCTTGCTCTTTGTTTTTAGTTGTTTTTTTTCCTTATGTATGGGTGTTAGGGCCAATGACTGTGTGCTTGGTGGTGTTCATGAAATCATCCTTTCAGGCCAATCAAAGTGGAGGTCATGGTGAGGATTCGGAGTCGTAAGCACTGTCTTTCTGGAATGACGAGTGTCTATGTATTTTTTGTGATGGATGCTGTCATGACATAGTACTCTGTGGATTGTGATACAGGTGATGGGCAATAATGTGACTATTACCGTTGGTGGCTCAAATGGTCATTTTGAACTCAACGTCTTCAAGCCAGTGATGGCAAATGCACTCTTACAGGTGAAAAGTCGCTCTGCCTATCGGATCGGATGTATTGAGTGTTTGTGTGTCAGCTTGCTGCAGGCAAAGGATGCCGGATTAAGCGTTCTCTAGTCATGTGGATGAGTGCATGGCATGAGGTGGATGTGAGAACAGCATCTTGCCATGTATCTAGGCTACTGTAATTGAGTCTGTGTTGAACTCAACAGCAGGAAGTTGTACAGGCAGGCAAATAGCTAGTGATGGGAACATGTACAGGGAAAGGGCATGTCTTACCAAATTTGGGGAAAAGAGAAGAAACTCATGCAGGCAGGCAGATAATAAGGGTAGGGATGAGAGGCACCACTCGGGAAGGGGGCTTGCAAGACATTGCTGGGAGGAACTTGATTCTTTTCTTGATCACTGCTTGCAAGCAGATGATAATGTAGGGGAGATGGCTGCGATTGTATTTGATTCATAGATTGCAATTGATTAGCATTCAAACTATTTATCATTCCATCACACCATTTTGATGCTCCAGACACACTTGAACACAAAAACTATACTTGTGTATTAAGTTTAAACATTTTAACAACCACATTGGCAAAAACAGGGTGCGCATCGTATTTAGCTGTGGGCTGTGTCACTGCTTGGTGTTGTACCTTGGTCGAATTGTTGTTAGTGAGATTTGTTAGGCAGCTGGGCCAAGGCTGCCGCAAAACAGTTGCCCAGTAATGGTTGGAATTGTATACTACCTTCTTTGCCCGAATACAATGTACGGTTATTATAGCTGTACCTAGACTGAAAGATGCCTCAAATGCAGCCGTACTGACTGTATGTTGTATTCGGGGGAAGAAGGTAGAGGTGAATCTTCATGAGCTCTGTGAAGTTTCCACACTGAGAAACTTGAGGTTTTCTTAAATCTTAATTTATGACCCTTGTGAAACTCGGAGGTTTTCTTAAATCTTAATCTATGACCCTTGTAGTGTTTAGAAATACTCTGCGTGCCAAAAGAGAATGTGTATTTCTTCTTTGACTGGCGGTGCCTGCCGTTTCTCTCCAGCGCCAACCCCTGAAACTTGTGGTGTGTGCTGTTGTGTTGAAGAAATATGGCTGTGTTGAACTATTAGGGGTGGAGAAGGTGTTGATTGGGATTAGCATCCCTTAGGCCAGGTGACCCGCAGCTGAAGCTTGTGACATTAGATGTGTTCTTTCTTGGATGGTACGAAATTTCGAGGGAGTTGTGTGCTGATTCTTTTGCATGTTGTTTCCTTGCCAACTGACAGTCAATGAGGTTACTTGGAGATGCGTCACTGTCCTTCACAAAGAACTGTGTTGTGGGAATCAAGGCGAACAACACTCGTATCTCCCAGATTTTGCGGGAATCCCTCATGCTTGTGACTGCATTGAACCCACATATTGGCTATGACAAGGCAGCAGCTGCAGCTAAGAAGGCTCACAAAGAAGGGACAACCTTGAAGGTTAGTGTAGCCGTTTGCAGATCGAGGTTTTATGTTGAGTGCTGCTTTCCGTGACGTTGTGCATTCTGTGGTATTCTGCATTCTCTAAGTTAACTTTATTTTTACTTAGGTCAATTTCTGCATTTTATGAGATCATTTGTTATACTTGGCTTTCCTAGCTTCTTGTCCTCTGTGGTTTTGCTGAGTACTGGGATTGTGTTTCTTGCTCTTCCGCCCTCCTTCCCCCCCTACTGTGTGCTTCTTTCTCCTTACCCCCCTATCTCTCTGCCTTCTCTCTTCCCTTCTGTCTTTCCTGCCTGGTCTCCCACCCTGCCCTGTTCTATGTTCTCCATCTTCCATCTCCATCCTCCAGTGATTTGCCCACACTGCCCTGTTCTATCTTATCCCTCAGTTCTCTCCTTCTGCCCTCTTGTCTTTTATATGATATTCTTCTGTTAGTTTCTCTTTCTTCCCTTATTGTATCCCCACGTGTTCTAGCCCTTCGCTCTCCGCCCTTACATCTCATGGAATACCAGCGGCTAGATGGTAATACCATCTCAGCCCCTGGTAGTCTCGTGTCTATTATGGTACCTGGTGCTGCTTTTTGTGTCTTTTTTCTGTGCACTCTTCCTTCGTGATAAGTATGTTGGTTGTGTACTTCGTTTTCTCATTTTGGTGTTGCATGCTTTGTTTGTGCAGGAGGCGGCTGTTGCACTCGGCGTGGTTACACCTGAGCAATTTGATGAGTGGGTTGTGCCAGAGGACATGATTGGCCCAAAAGATTGAGCATGCTTGGGAGGCTGCCAGTGAACCTGGTGTCTGCTCTGGAGATCTGCCAGGTTGATGACTGTCTGGTCATGGGTTGGATTGGAATCTGCATAGCACGCGCGGAAGGTGAAACAGTGTTTTGTTGATGTAGAACGATAGTGTAGACGATAGTTGGACGTAGGTAGGAGATGGTTCTATTGGAAGGATGGTTGTATTGGAAGGGGGCAAGAGATTAGTGGCTGGTTACTGGAAGGCGCGAAGGAGTTGCTAGTGAGTGCTCCATGATGTGAGTTAAAACTAATATGCTAGTCAAGTTGTCTCTTGGGCCTGGGGGAGCACTGTCCTGTGCAGGCCACTGTGAAACGGTCGATTTGGAGCCCTGGTGTTTTTTTCGATCTCTCTCTTTTCCCTCGTAAAATTTTGGAGGATGGATGGAGAAGAATTTGGAGGAGAATAAGTGGAGGCTTTGTTTTTGAGCCCAACTTCTTAATCAAGCAAGTTATCCTTACTGGTTTCTCTGTGTCACATGTGTATGTTACATAAGAATAATTGAGTGCTGTGCGCCTGACTTGTGTTTTGTTATGCTGTCATTGTTTGCCACATAAAGAGTAATTCTCTATCATTCATCTGAAAATGTGTGTTATGGATTAAGGTGGGCATTGTCTCAGGATGGACGAAATGTGGGTGTAATTAGAAGAAGATTTGCTGATGTTCACATGAATCTGAAGTGGAAGTCTGTGAACATGAAAGTTGTGCATGAAGCTATCAGTCCTTCGGGATATCTATTACATGGACGCCCTGGGTAAGGCTCACATATGAATAGAGAAAAATGGTCTCTTGAGATTATCCTTTCCATAAAAATTACTGGCCATCCTGTGGAGGATTGTGTGGAGTGCCCCTTTCATTTGCGAACTTCAGCCTGTTTATAGGCTGTGGTTGAGTGAACCCCTGACTGAACTTCATATCTGTCTGTTCAGGGATTGTACCTTCTTGGACAGTCAGAAGCATGAGGAATACTGGGATGTGTAAGGCGCAGGCCCCTGGTTCTATGCTGCATGCTTGGGAAGTGTGAATGTAGCACTATGTACAAAAGTTCTTTTCTTTTTCCTTCTTTGTGGCAAAAATCAGCCATTGTATTATAGCAGGTATCCAGTGGCCCAGCGCAATTGGTTAGGTAGGCAAGTGGCACTCAGGAGGTCGCGGGCTCAACCCCCATGGCCGCCTGTGGCATGCTTGGTGCCAAGCTGAAATAGTCAGCTATCTCTGAGGACATTCCGACTTTCGGTCCCCTTGTACCAAATGCACAGCTGGGGTGCCCAGAAGGAGAGCAGCCACAAGTTGGCAGCAAGCCTATGGATTGGGGCCACCGCCAGTTGGTCCCAGCATTGAGTCAAGGCCTTTTCCACTACATGAAAGGGGGAAGTGGAGGTTTGAGCCTAATAGACCTTTCCAACCCAAAGTCGGTGCAAAATGGCGGTGGGAGATGTTTGCCACCAGGCCCTTGACCTTTCCAACCCAACAATTTTGGGACCAACCGAAGGTTTGAAATACTGTCTCTCAGAGTGAACACGTTACAGGTCTTGCTGTTGCACTAATAGGCCTGGGTGGTCCCCCTTAATCTGTACCCAACGTGCAAACTCCTGACCTGAAGCAATTGGAGCCCACCAGTTTCGAGAAGGTAACAGGAGTACTAAGAGAACGAGAGGCATACCATGTACAAGGGGGATCGATACCCTTGGATATATACTTCCAATTCTTTGGTATGGCTTTGACGAGTTATCTCGACCGCTCCTCTGTCGGTGGCCGAAGTCAGTCGGCAACCCAAAGTGGGACGATTTGAAGTTTACGTTGGTCAGATCGTAGAAATTTGGATGGTGCTAGGGAACGAGCAGTAAAAAAGTAGGGTACATAGGTTGACCACTGTTTATCGTCTTATTCTTTGATGCTAGACTTGTGAGGTCTGCGATCAAATTTATTTTGTCTTACCCCTAATATATCCATTATGAGGTTATTTCACCCTTCTTTTCTCTTAGTACTTGGTCGTTGATCTGCATGGGCAATTTTATGACTGAGTTGGCTTTGGGATTGTAATTGTTTTATACGTCAGTATTGAAAACTTGAATCAAGTGAGGATGATATCTCACCCTTGCTATTTTTTCTCTTGATACTTGGTTGCTGATGCATGATTGTGTTTCTGCACTGGCAATTTTCCATTATGTGGCTATTTCACCCTTGCTAGTTTTTCTCGTGATACTTGGTTGCTGATCCATGAGTGGATCTCTGCACTGGCAATTTTACCACTAAGTCTTTTATGCAGTTGATGATGTGTCAGATCCTGCAATTGTTATCTAAGTGAGTGGACATCAATGGTATTGGACTTGAGTATTCGGATTATAATACTTTGAAGAACAATCATTTACTTCTGGTAGTTATATGATTCCAGTTATGTTGAAAAGTGTGAATGAGACGAGTCTGATTGCACTAGTAATGTGTGTAAACAGCAGCACAGCAAACTGGTGACATGCGCCACTCAATACTCAGATATGTGACACCCAGATAAGAGTTTGCTTTCTACCGACTGTGGTGACTCAGCGCCCAAACAACTCACTGTTCACACACCGGATCACCCTGCATATCCCACACGCATCACTCTGAACACTCACACAACACACACACACACACACCGGCTACAGCTATGGCAGCTATGGCTGCCTCTACGCTATTGCTATGCTAAGCTCTTCTGACCCACTTCGACTTCGGGCACACTGCAGACCTCCTCGCACAAGCCACTGAGACAGCGCTTCCGCATGGCTTCCGCAGGAATGAATGAATGGCTGTGCGTGGCCTCTTGATTTATACTTCTGTGGCTCGTTGGCCTGCCCTGTTTCCCTGGCCCACGGTGCACACAGTCTCAGGCGGTACTTGCTTGACTGGACTGGGACTGCTAACTCTGGGCGGTGGACTTCCACCACTTGCCCACTTGCCTTGACCTACAGTGGGCCGACTCCGAAAGGCCACTTTAGAAGCATGTACTTGGCTTTTCGGCCCGGTAGCAGCTACAACTTTGGCCCTTTCAGGTAAGTAGCAGCTACGACTTTGACCCTTCGGAAAGTCTACAGCTAAGACATCTGGACTCTCTAGACTTCTACCCGACAGGTCTACAGTTCGAATCCCGTATACCCTGTAACCTACGATGACCTACCTACCACTGGCAGTCCTACAGGTCGCAGGTTGAACTCTACGGGTTGACACAGGTACTGTACACAGGTAAGGTGGGGACTAGGGATCGAGCCCTGGGATCTGCATCAGCTACTGCGAACTGGTGGATACCGTTTCACTCCCGCCGGCCTAAATTCGAGGTCCTCCGAGAATATTTCAGTCCAAGGCAGGACCTTTACCCTTTGTCTTTTCTGTAGGTCCTGACTATGTCGGGAGCTGTTTCTAGAAGTTCAGTTCTGGTGAACCACCGGTCGTCTTCTGGTTCCTGATATTCAAATCTGACTTTATACTGTTTTTGAGGACGACCTTGACCCTGTTCTAAACACGTCTTCACCTACAATGCCGTCAATGTCGTACCTCCCATCCATGTTCGGAGGGATCATGGAACGTCTAGATGGGAACTGGTCATTTACGGTGCATGGCAACGACTTTGATGCATGGAAAACTGGGTAGGTGTGGAGGTGTTGTGGAATCTCTGTGGAGTAGGACGGACCATCTTCTCCACCCTTGACTTCTAGAACTGGCCATGGTCCTCTATACGCGGGCAGGAACTTTTGCGAGGTGTTCTCCTCATGAGCAAACTCTTTAGCTTTGACCAAGACTAAGTCGCCTACTTGGAACTGTGATGGGCGACGATGTTTGTTGGCTTGCTCTATCATCCTATGCTGGGCCTTCCTGAGGTTCTCTACAATAGTAGCTAGTTCTTTCTTGTGCTGTATAGCAAACTCCCTCGTACCGGGCGGTAGCCTATGAATCTGATCCCCGTTAAGTCCTTCAAATGGTCTGCGCGGCCTAAAGGACTTGCGCAGTTCATTGGGAGTGTGGCATGTAGACAAATGCACACTATTGTTATAGGCACTGGCTACCTTGGGGAGCATCTTGTCCCAGTCAACTTGATCTGGACTAATGTACATTCTCAGAACTTGTTGCAGGGTTCTATTCATCTGTTCAGTTTGACGTCTCGGGATGACGGCCAGACGACATTAATAACTTGTCATAGACTCTCATCAACTCCTGCCAGTTCTGACTCATGAATCGGGTGTCTCTATCACTAACTATGGACAATGGGACCCTGTGTTCATTGAACCAATGATCAAAGAATTTACGGATCACTAACTCGGTCCGTGCCTCTGAAGGCAAAGGTATAAAAACAGCATACTTGCTAAATCTATCGTGGCTCTTGTCGTGCCTGCTCTTGACGCCTGCGTTCATGAAGTCGATGGACATTGAATCCCCGGGCTGGTCAGGAATCGGCAAGGGTCTCAGAAGACCTAGTGGAGCACGCGTAGTAGTTTTTTTCCGCTGGCAGACTTTATAACTGCGAACATACTCTATGCAGTCATTCTTCATCCTTGGTCAGGTGTACGCGTGCATTAGATTGGCTAGAGTCTTTTGCCGACGAAAATGACCCTCTGTGTTGTGACATTCTCCTAAGATCAGACTACGGACCTCCTCACTATTGGGAATGCACAGACGGGCAGCTAGGTAAGTCTTCTCAAATAACAATCCGTTAGTAGTGCGGTAATCTGGCTCGGTCTTTGGAGCCTCATTTACTCTCTTGAGGAGGTCATTATGAATAGGGTGCATATGTGTTTCTTCAACTCTTTCCTGCAGGTCTCTCCCTTTATTCAGATAGTGAACGATCCAAAGTAGTTAGCTCTCCTACTCGGAGCATCCGCAACTACATTATATTTACCTTTGACTGGCTTGAGTTCAAAATCGTACTGGTCTATTTTTGCGGCCCACGTAGTAAGCTTAGGTGTCATCTTGGCTTGCGTCTTTAACCATCGCAACGTTTCGTGGTCAGAATAAACTTTTAAATGTCTCCCAAGCAAGTAGTGCATCCAGTATTTTAGCGCTTGCCTGAGAGCGTAGAGTTCCCTCTTATACGTAATGTCGCAACCTTCTCTGAAGGCATCCTAGCATACATGAACTCTACGGGCCTATAACCATTGCCATCGTCTTGCTGCAAAACAACACCTATGTTGTACTGACTAGCGTCCGTAGTGATGACAAAGGGTAAAGACGGATCGACCACCTTAAGGACTGGATACTCTATCAGTGCCTGCTTCAACTTCTTCATAGCAGGCGTGCAGTCCTTGTCCCACTTCCAGATGGGCTCTTTCCTTAGCAATCTGCGAAGGGCGCAACGATAGTTGAGAAGTTCCTTACGAACTTCCTATAATAATTTGTTAGGCCTAAAAACGATTGCAACTCTATCAATGTATGTGGTGTAGGCCAATCCCTGGTCGTTGCAATCTTACTATCCTCTGGCTTGATGCCGTCTCCGTCTAAGACATGACCCAAATATAACACTTGGGTCTTCGCCCATTCGTACTTCTTTGCGTTGATTTTGAAGTTAGCTTCCCTCACCTTCTCCAAGACGTGCCTGAGATGACTTTGATGCTCTTGGAGGGTCTTACTAAACAGTAGGATATCATCCAGATAAACTACAACAAACCTATCTAACCAAGGCCTAAGCAGGTCATTCATGCATCGCTGAAAAGTCGCTGGCGTCCAAAGGGTATCACGATGAGCCGGTATCTAGTTCGGAACGCTGTCTTGTATTGATCATTGGGATGGACCTCTATCTGATGATATTTGGATTTCAAATCGATCTTCGAGAAATAGCATCACCCCTGGACCCGATCTAAAAGATCGTCTAACTTGGGCAGTGGCTCAACATTCTTAATTGTGATAGCGTTTAGACCCCTATAGTCAATGCATAATCTAAGCTTTCCCTCCTTTTTGGGGACAAACATAACAGGTGGGCCAAATGGTGACGAATTGGGCCTAATCCAACCCTGCTCTAGGAGCTCGTCTAACTGCTTGCGCAACTCCTACTTCACCTTCCGGCACTGGGCAGGCGTCAACTCTCGCGGGGACATCATATACACTGCACCCTTGGGGGTCCTACTGCAAGGCTCAATCTCAATACGATGTTGGATCGGCTGCGGTACTACTCCTGTCGGCGGCTTCGCTAAGTCTGTGAATTCTTCCAGCAGCTTGGCAATAGTAGGGTCTATAGGCTTCTCTTCCGTAGGCTCAGTAACTGGTGTAACATAGGCTACAAAACCTGTTCCTCTAGTTGTTCCTTTTTCACTAACCTCGCGAACGCAGGTGCGCTAAGGCAACAGTGTGCCAGAGAGTTGTCTACTCTTGACACATGAAACAGACAGGCAGTCTTGACACCGCCCGATGGACTAGGGAGCCTACACTCGTGTTCCCCAATCCATACCCAGGACTATGTCAAACGGGAGGCTATCCTCTACAAGGAGAGTCAGGGAATGGAGAATTTTTTCCACCTTCCCAGGCTATCCTCTACGAGGAGAGTTAGGGAATGGAGAATTTTTTCCACCTTCCCATCTTGTTCTAGGCGGAAATACGCCTGGACTCCCTCTACGTACTCCTCTACTCGCATGGTGCGATTGTCTACAAGGATACTCACTGTGGGGTCTACTAATCTTTGGACTTTTAACTGCAACTTCAACTTCTGCAGCGCCTTCCTACTGATATAACTACGAGTGGCTTCACTATCCACTAAGGCGCCAGCTCGTCCTCTAAAGATCTTTGTATCTACTAGTATGAGTTGCCCCCTATTCTCTTTCCTCATCTTGGCCCAAGCGGGGATCCTCTCCTTCAATTCCTCAGCCACGCCTGTGAGGGAAGTGCCTAGAGAGACAAAACACATGCAGTCTTTGGGCAGCTATCTAGGCACCGGCCTGCAACTTATGTCATGGGCTCATGTGGTTTGGGAGATTTGTGTCGGCTTGCTAACTCATCTCCACATGGCCCTATGGTAGAGGCAGTTGCTACCCCTACCGGTGGCTGCCTTTTGCTTATTGTGCAGCCCAACGAGTCTCCCTATACTTTGGACAGTATTTGATGATGTGACCAGGGTCACCGCAGTAGATGCACTGTCCCTGGTTCACACGCTGTTGCCGTAAGCGCTGGTCCAGACCTAGATCTTCCTAAGGCCTGCCTTGTGGCAGCCTTGGGTGCCAACAACTTCTATAAGGGGACTTATTCCCATATCGGTTTTGCAGGGGACCTTGACCCCTTCCTCCCGCTTGGCGGTTTCCTCCTCTGTTGCCACCCCCCTGATCGCCCTGAGAACGGTTCCTTGAGGCCCGGCCCCCGTGGCCTTGGCCTCGTCCTCGTCCTCCTCCTTGCGGCCTCCCTTCAGCCGCGACAGCAGCGTAGGTCCTCCCCTGACTACTGCTACTGCCATCTTTCTCGAGTCCCCACTCTATTTGGTCGTAGGGGATCTCGTCGACACTACCCTCGTCTAAAGTAAGGACCAGGCTATCTTTCGTCTTCACCTGCCTTGAGATAGTGCGACCTTTCCACTTTTCTCCCTTGTCCAAGTCCTTATGCCCGAAAGTGGAGACTAACACAGACTTCGCTTCAAACGCTACCACGTCCCTATTCAAAATGCGTCATAGGTCATGGTGGGTTGCTGACTCTTCTCAAAGAAGTGCCCACGCAAGGACTCGGGCATAGCCCGGTAGAAGAGGTTGACCAGTTGGGTCTCTGTGACCCCATGGTCAGGGGTAGCCACTAACTCGTCCATCACTCCCTTGAGTGCCTTGACACTCCTCCACTGACGAGAGTGGATAATTTGCAATCGATCAGAGGCTCTGACGCTGCGCGAGACATCTGCAAATCGTTCGCGCAACAACTTGAGAAAGTCGGCGAGGGGGGTGAAAGCAGAGTAGGCAACCACATCATCGCTGCAGTTAGCAGCGCGGACTAAGGAGCGTGCAAAATTGGCGGCTTCTTCCTTCAATGCATGGATGGCTATCAGGACCTGCTCATCGGGGGACACTTTCTGCAGGTGAAAGTACGTTTTAACGTGGGCCTCCCAATTTGTCAAAGTTCTCTTCCTTCTTTCCACTGTAGGAAACAGGAAGCTTAACTTTAACCGGCTCCCTGCGGGGACGTGCTTCTTCTTCCTTTGGAGCACTTGGCGCCCTCAATGGCAACAACACAGTATCGCTCAGTTCCCTTGAGGCGGGCTGTCACATGCGAGCCCACCTGCATTGCCAACTCCCGAGCAAAGTCCCTAAGTCCCGATCGTATCGAACGTACGACAATGTTCTGACCTCTACCAAATAAAAGTTGCTCCTCCTGGACCTTTGCCAGGCGTTCCACGTTCTTGGCCAGGATCTCTACCTTTCCCAGTACGTCTATTTAGACCGCCATCTGATCCCTCTGGCTCCTAATTTCTTCCAACTTTTTCGCCGCCTTTGTTGCTGTCTCCATTCTCCTCTTCCTCTCCCTAGTGAGGCGGAACTTCCACTCCATCATTTTCTCATCTTCTAGCACTTGCCGCCTGAGTGGGTCTCCTTCAGCTTCCCACTCTTGCAAGGCCGCCTCCTGCTTATCCCTGGGTACATACATTAACGCCTCCTCATCCTCTCTCAGGGTCAGTCCTGCAACCAACTCTGAAATCTTCTTCTCGATCAAGTCCTCCTTTATCTCACTGGACTCCCCTCTGTTACCTTTCCTTCCTCTCTCTAGTGGCTCCTCTTCTCCTTTTTCTTCTTCCTCTTCAACTTTCAACTTCGCTTCTTCTTCTTTCTTAAGCCTCTCCTTCTCTTTGGCCATCTCCTCCTCAATCTTCTTCAACTTCGCTGCCTGGGCCTCCAACAAGGCCTTCTTCTTGGCCTCCTCCTTCTCTCTCCTCTCCTTCAGGATCGCGGCGGCCTTGGCCTCCTTTTCAGGTGTGTAGGGGTGGGTGGTCGTACCACCCTTGGTCTCTACCCTATACAAAAATGTGTTCCAGAATCCCAATGGAAAAATGAATCGCCA
>BFEA01000287.1:641224-655355 GCA_003427395.1 Chara braunii | reverse complement strand
TTTTTTTTGTGTTTTGGGGGCGATGGCTTCGAGATATCTGTATGGAACACTGACCGGGCCCAGGTAATTCAGGAGTTTCAAGTTGCTCTGGATTCGAACTCAGGTCTGTATTTCAATAGTTCGATGTGTGTACCGATACTACCGACTGAGCTAGCTCAGTTGGTCACGGTGCCGGTTCTTCCAGCCTGCAATGGACGTTTTGTGGCTGGACGTTTCGGCCAGTCATCACCCCAGGTGATTTTTTCTGCGACCAGATGCTCGGTTTGTTTGTTTGTTTGTTTGTTTGTTTGTTTTTACTTTAAATGCTCAATCAGCGTATATTTTGGGGTGAATGTGTGCAGCAGTGACATGGTGGGGTGGAGTTCTTTGTTGGGGTGATTGCTTCCCCTGAAAGTTGGGGTGGGGTGAGTTGTGTAGCGAGGCCCTGCACCGTGCTGGCTTAGCATGGATCTGGTCTTTTGTTTAGAGCACATTCATACCTCATAGTTCTCAATTGGCGTTCAGCATGCAGCATGTCCTGCCCGTGTCATCCACCCAAAAATCATCGTTTTTCTTTTCTTTTTTTTTCATTGTGATCGTTTTCGCATTGCTGCTGTGTGAAGATGCGAATGCCCTCTTCTCCCTTGGCTTGAGATATGGTCACTCTTTGCCAGGAGTACTGTTTTCTTTTTTCCTTCTCTTAATCATTTTAATGGTATGGTTGTGTCCAGCTTGTATGCTTTCAGGAGGCTTCGGAAGTAGAAACAAGATCTGATAATAACGATATACGTCCACGGTGTGCTTCACTCTCATCCAAAGAGTGTGCCATGTCATTACGAGAACGCCCTTCAGGAACCATTGGCTAGCGCAATAATTACTTGTTCGCACTCTACTGTGGCTATGCCAAGAATCATTTCTCTCCCTTTTTTTCCTTCTTCTTCTAGTTTGCGCAACAAGGAATGATCTCTACTCTTTGTTAAGGAAGACCATTATCCCTATCAGCAGGTAGGTGTTTGATGTTGCTGGACTCCTCGGAGTGCCAATGAAGCGGTGCTTGACATGAAACCACTGGCACATTTGACCCTTTCCTACCTGAGACTCGGAATGCACTGGACTCCTCGGAAAGCAAAACGATTCGATGTGTCCTTCAGGACATTTGTCAAGGAAGCCAGTCGGATGAGAAGCTCGTGAATGTCGAAATACAAGTATATGGCACAGCGTTGCATCAATGCCTCCAACAATTGTTTATGAAACCATGCCCGTCATACATGTAGTCTCCCGATATCTCGAACTCGGAGAGAGTGAGAAGAGACTGAGAGGAGGAGGAGGAAAGTTTCCACGAGAACCAACGAAGCAGAATCCCCTCCTCAAGCCCACTTCCTCCTCGGGCATCTCCCTCACTCGTCACGTCAGCAATACGATTCTTCCCTGATGATATCTGAGCAGGTCACAGCAGGGCGCCCGTCCTCCAGCGACGGCAGCAGCAGCCATCAAGGAGGATGGCGCAGATCTTCCTCTTGGAGACGGAGGCGAGCAGCAACACACACGACGTTACAGGTAAGTCCAGGTACGCTTCTCCTCGTCACTCACACCAATCTCACAGTGCAGATCCTCCTCCTCCTCGCCCACACTCCGATAAATGTCGAAATCAGTGTGGCTATATGGCCACATCAGCATAAGCACCCTCAAGGCTGGCGCCCACACTCAGTATCTGGCTGGCGCCAGCATAAAGCTCCAGCAGCCTTGCATCGTTGCACGAGCATCAAGCCAGCGCCACGCAGAATGCACAAGGCTGAATGAATCCAAGCAGGGGCTGGGGCAACTTACTGTTGACTCACGTTGACTAGCCGCTGGTCTCCTGGGGTCGACGGCCCAGATCAATTGGAAGCCAATGGCCTGGATGCTGTACAGTTGCAGATTTCCCACGTGTCCCACTTGGACTGGATTCTTCTGGATACCTGCACAATGATGCGCATCTGATCTACGGCTGGGGCTGACCAGCGGGTTGGCTTTATTCTCTGGGCCTGGATTCCCGTGCTGGGGTTGACCGTTGACTTTCTCAAAGTCAACTGTTCCTCATAGGGCCTCTGAATGCTGCTGGTTTTGGCCCTCCTCTGGGTACCCCTTGGCCTTAGGCCTTTGCCCCATTCTTTTCCTAGACTTAGGGCGTGACTTTTGTCCCCCATGTCGGGCCTTTGACCAAAAGTGACGACCTAGAGCCGACAGCTTATGCAGATTTGAGCCGAGTTATTGCACATTAGTTAAAATTGGAGCACAATAGAGAGAAGAGAAGATTAGCATGGCCCCTATGCAAGGATGACACATATAAAGTATTATAAACCGAGAAATGTTCTCCCCATCTGACCCCCCTCCCCAAACAACAAAACGATCCGGCATGGGTCGCTGATTTGGCTGATGTCGCCAGGCGTTGTACTCCAGTAGGCCAACCCCCTAAACTTGCGGTGCGCTTGCAGCCGCCTCGGAGAAAAATGGCTGGGAAACGTAACGCTTGGTGGTTCAAGCGCTATGCGCCCTCCTCTTGAGTGCCTATTTTTTTTTTTTTTTTCCCTTTCAGTCATACTTCAGACAGTATAGAAGGTAGTACAGTTAGGGGGAATACGAGATCATATGCATGACAATCATATACCTTATGGTTCCCTGCCTCCGGAACCCCGCCTGGGCTCTGGCAGAGCTCCTGCAATCGGTGGGCTAACCCCCACAGGCCCTGATGCGGTCTCGTGGGTTGCAATCCCACCCTTCGCCTTCCTCACCCGAACCTTTAGACTAGAGGGGTTTCAGACTCACAAGGTTTTGGAACGGTTTGCTCGGACTTGTGTGGAGAGGGCCTTGTTGTCTTCATCTCCTGAGGGCCCCGCAATGGTGGCCAATCACAGAAGTCGAGGTCAATGTCACAGATAGCGCAACCAATCTCAGCAGCAACGACACTGCAAATGTTTGAAGGAGCCAACAGTTATCACCTTGAGATCGCAGTTGCTGTTGCTAAAATTAGCAGTATCTTAGCAACAATTCCGCTGCTGTTGAAAGCAACTGTACTTCGCAGCAGCAACCTTCTATAAAAAACAGCGGTGCTCGGTAGTAGCAAAGGGACGCAGTTGTCCACTGTTAACCAAACACACCAACAGCAATGGCAACCCCGAATCCGCAATCTGCTGCTGAAACAAACAGTAGCTCTTTTCGTCAATAGTTTGAGGGCTGTCAATAATTGCAACAACTTGAATCACAACGGTAACCAAACTGCTGCGACAGCAATCGAAGCCACATAGCAGTAACAGTCCCTGGTCTCAGCTCTGCGGTGGTCGATGTTTCGAATGCCGGCGTCGCTGCAAACGTGTGTTGCTGCAAACCTTCGTCGTTGCTCAGGCTTAGTTCGCCATCTTTTGGGTCCCAACATACATGTTAACACCCAAACCTCTCACAGCAGGTCGTGGCTGACAGGCAAAGCACCCAAGGTCAGTACCTCAACATTCTCCTTGCTCACTTCGCCCTTCTCCTACTCTATGTTCTTCGGTAAGGATCCTGACCAGGTTCCTTGAATTCAGTGAATAGAAAGCTGAGCGATGCCACTGACGCGACTGCCCCTACTAGTAGTTCTTCAACCATGTAGAGGGTCATAGTTATGAATCCGCGGGGCACTTGCGACACAGTGCGCTTGTTCACAAGAGTAGTGAACTCAACCTCCAACTCGATGGAGGCAAAAGCAATAATAACCATGCGTAGCAGTGTGATTGAGCCAACCTTAAGTGCACCAAGAAGACGAGCGGTAGGATGATAGCGACAACCATGAATACAGCACAATCACGGGCCTCTTCTTGCTCTGTACTAAAGCGCTAACGTGAGAATGAATCCTCCGCTACAACATGGCCTGGCCCGATGAAAGGGACCACTGTGCAAAATGTGCAAAATGTGAATAAATCTTCCGCAGTGGGAATAAATCCTACACAATGGGCCGCCCGATCCCAAAAAGGCGACCAAGTGAATCATTCTCTCTCTCTCTCTCTCTCTCTCTCTCTCTCTCTCTCTCTCTCTCTCTCTCTCTCTCTCTCTCTCTCTCTCTCTCTCTCTCTCTCTCTCTCTCTCTCTCTCTCTCTCTCTCTCTCTCTCACACACACACACACACACACACACACACACACACACGCTTACACACACACATACAAACACACACACACACGCCTATCCGCTGCTGCGCTCGCTGTCCACGCAACGATGCTGCCCGTCGCTCACCGGAGTTGAGATGGAATCTTCCTCTGGAATTTGGGCTGATACACTGCCGCCAACGACCCCCATGGGCCCGACTACCCGGCGAGCAAGGACAGAGAACGTCCTTGCCATGAGGAGGATTGGGGCTCAAAGGAGGGGAAGATCATCGTGCGAAAAGGAGGATCGTGACCCCATGAAGAAGATGAGCGGGACTATTTTGCTGCAGCGACGGACATCAGGATGGAGGTGACCACAATGAGCGCCTAAGTGGGGGTGATTGCAATGACCGCAACGATAACCCTGATAATTTCACGATGATGAAAACACTTGCGTGATGACCTTCATGGAGACCACGATCATGGGCATGACGAGAACGAGGAGCAGCGCTGGGATCTCATCAGCACTCGATTTCAATCACAACAAGCAGCACTGGGCACGGTCATGAGCAACAAATTCAAAATATATCTTCCGCTGGAACATGGAAAGATACACCGCTATATCTCCTATTCGCTCTCACTCTCCGTTCAATGTACCAACCTGCGTGCAGCCCCCACAGCTTGTAGCGGCTAAACGACATCTTTAATGCAAAATCCTCTGCTGCCGTTCTACATATCTTGAAACCCCGAAATCGACTCGTCTTGTCCTTTTTTTTTTTCTTTTTTTTTTTTTAAAGACTCGCCGGGCAAGTTATGCCTTTTTCTCCCGCGCTACTTCCACCTTCTTCTTTGCCTTTCTTCGCCTTTACTCTCTATCCACTTCTTCTTCGATGTCGTCTTTCTTCCTCCTCTGTTGACGCCTGTTTCTTCGTTGTCTTTCTTCTTTTTCTCCTTCTTTCTCCTCCTCCTCCCATTTGTTACTATTGTCAAGGGACTATTATCCTTCCATTGTTCTTTCCTGAATTTTCCTCGTCGTCGCCAACTCCCTTCTTCCGCCTCTCCTTGTCTTATCTACCTCCTTGCTACACTTACTCGCCTTTTGCTCGTACCCAGTTCTCACCGAATCTGGTCGAGGCGTGGGCTAGATACGTGAAATTTCCAAAGGCAGCGTGGGCAAGCCAAGCCCTGCCTCACAAGCAGCACCACCCCAGGAAGTGGAGTGCCACGATGAGGGTCACGCCAAAAAGGCATCGAGGAAACCAACGTCCTCCGCAACACTTCCCCCCTCCTCGTCCTTGTCTCACTCACCCTTGTTATACCTCTCGTCTTCCCCCTCGTCAACTGCCTGTCCTTCGTCTTCTTCATCTCAATTTCGTCAACCACTTCGTTTTCCTGTGGTAGTGAACTTGATCGCATAATGCGATCCCACAGCGCTCTGCCCTGCAGAGTGCTCACAAAAAAGGAAAGAAAATTCTTGTCTTTGACTTATGCGTGTCATCCTTACGCAAGGGCCATGCCAATCCTCTCTGTATTGTTCCAATTTTAACAGATGTCCGGGACTGAAATGGGACAACAACCCTGGGATATCATCGTGGAACCGGTCGGCGCCTGGTAGCTCAGAATTATAGTATTTCACTCATTTGCTTCCACTCAGGTCTGTATTTCAACAGCTCAAGGGTGTACCAACTGAGCTAGGCCAATCGGTTTCAATTGCCAGTCCCGAAACCTGTACCGGCCCGAGAAAATTGGACAAATGAATAATAAAATAATAAATAATAATAAGAAAAGAAGAAAAGTAGAGGAGGAGAGGAGAGAGGGTGACTGCTGGCACTCCCTCAGTCCTGCCAGTTGGGCCCGTGCTCGGGACTGATGGTTCCGTGGGACTCTCAACCCCTCAATCTCTTCCAGTTGCGCTCCTTTGCTCCTTTGCCACTCACTGGCCTCAATCCTGGTGCCTGTGGGTTGAAAATCCAATGTTGTAACAAATAGGGCTAGGTCTCAAGTTTGAGCTTAGTAGGCGCAGAACAAATATAAAGAGTTTCTACTCCAGGCCTAGGCCCGGCAAACTTCCCCAAGGCCACACCTTGGCCTACCGGTCTGACCCACGGCCGTCGAACCCCAACACCCGACGCGCGGAGGTTTGGTCCCCAATTACATCCGCCGTACACACCAGCTGCCATACAAATGTCGTGCCGTCGTTGATGCTGGCCTCCACCAATGCAGCCGATGATCCTACTGCTTCAAACGAGCGAAAACTCCCAACTTCTTACCTCTGTCGGACTCCGTTTACGTATGCCTTGCCGAGGCTGTAGGATGCCCCTATTATTTAAGCCAGAGTTACGATAAGCAACTCACCTTACGAACTCTATACTATGCGGGACCAAGCGCCGCCACAAATAATTCAACGGTAATCGCTTCAGTCGCAGCACCAGTAGTCAACCTTGACGTTGGCCATGATACTGCCGACCTCAGGCACTCACACGAGCTGGCGGCAGCAATGCTGGAGCTTATGCTCGCGAGTTGCTACTAGCGCCAGTGCGGAGAAGCGAGCACGGTTGCTAGTGGGAGGGCGCTGCAAGCAGGCAGCGCCATAGCTCAGCCGTCCATAGCTGGGCTGAGCTTGGATAGACAGCGGAGGTGATGGTGGTCTGCGGGTTGTGAGGAGACGTGGAGGAGGAAGTGGAGGGTGAGCAAGAGGGGAAGGGATGTGACGGCACGTACCTGGTCTTGGAGGGTTTTTTTTTTTTCTTTTTTTTTTTGTTGAAAAACGGTTCCTCCTCTAGAAGAGGAGTTAAGAGCACTTCCTCCGAGCGGACTGCCTGGTTGCTCCAATCTATTGGTGGGGAGCAGCACCTGCTGGAAAACGGTTCCAGCGTCCCTGTGAACAATTCAGCGTCTGAACACACTGACGTCCTGCCAGCATTGATTACCCTGAAACCAGGGAATTGACTGAGCACGTGAAAGGATACACACGAGAGGAATTGACAAGAGGGCCTCTTCAGCCCTGCTGCCGGGTGTCTGACCAACTTGACTACCTAGTCCCCTTCCTCCCTTTCCAGATGCAGCAAACCAGCGAATTTGTTCCTTCCAGACTACTGCCTTTTTTTCAGCAGTTGTGACAAGGTATGACTGTCTATACTTATCCCATTTATCCATTTCACTCCGCCTTGACGGTGCCCTTCTCTGTCTTTCGAAACTGTCCCCACAGTGAGTGCAAAGGGTGAGACCTATTCTGCTTCGTACCACTATATATCGACCATGGAGAGACCATGGGGCGGAAAGGGATTGGGGAACTCTGAAGGAGGCCGCAGTGGAACAGCAGCGTCTACCTTGGTCCAATCATTGAAGGAAATACCATAGTCCCTTCTGAACTCATCTCAACCAGATTCCTGTAACTGACCTCGCTCCCATCGAATGTGGGCTATCCTGCCAACCCTCCTCAGCCATTCCCTGGAAAATTGTTTAATGACTCGCGTTCTCTTTCATATGAAACAGGTCTAATTTGGCTTTCACTCTTTGCCACTGTGCCATGATTTCTTCCTGAACATATTGCCTAACCATTTTGGTGACTTCCTCCCCCTCTAGTCTGACTCTTTCAATCGTGTGTATGCACCGTTTCAGCTGTAGGGCCCGAATAACAGCTCTTCTCCCCGTCCTGAACATGGCAGCGCTAGACCCTTTTGTTCTAGGTAGGTTGGATCTATTAACCAGTTGTTTGTAGGGAGGCAGTGGTGCTCCATCTGCCACTGCAGCGAGGCTAATTTTGCCAGCTTGGATCTCGTGGCCTTAAGCCATCGGATGGGTCGAACGACGTCCCTTCCCACATTTAGTTGGAATAACCGTCACTCTCTCACAATATCTTTCACATTAATTCTCGGTCTCTTTTTTTTTTTTTACTATAACGAGGTATGATTTTTGATATTACCAATGAGAATATTGAGGCCGGGCGGTCGGCAGATTTCACTGACAGGGTAAGTAAGGTCTTGTTTACTCTCGTTTTTCTTGCCGGGTTCCATTGCCATTCCTCCGGGTCTAGAGGGAGTTCAACAAGCGGGTTTTTGGGAAGAAATGCGAACCAGTCCTTCTGCGAGTGGAGTACCTGGATGAGGTGCAAATCCGTCGTTTTCCACCATCTCAGCACATCAGGGTGATACCTCTTTAACCTATTGTCATCTTCCCGATGAACGAGGTTTACCGGTGCTTCCTGTGCGTGTACCACCACCACATTCCCCACACTTTTGTGTCGTACGGGATGGTTACCCAGTCTCCCTCTTGTAAATACGGTCCTTTGCACAGGATGCGCACCCAATCCAGGGGTATAGAAAAAAGCTATTCCTCCAAGTTCTTCCCCACATGATGACAATGTTTTAGGTTAGGCCTCAGTTGTTGTTCCGTTTGCCAGTTCTTTCCCTCTATGCCGCATATGTCTCGGATTTTTTCCACACCCCGTTTGACCGAGCTGTTCCACGGGGGGTTTGAGTTGCGATATACTCTCCCGTACCGATCGGTGATATGCACGTTCCCAAAGAGTGGTTCTCTCGCTACCTCCTCCCACCGGGTCGGCCTGCCCTTACCGGGCGTGGGGAGCTGGCGCCACACTTTTTTTTTTTTTTTTTTTTAAACAAATGCTCCAGTCTATTCGTGGGGAGCAGCACATGCTGGGAACTGGGCCCAACGTCCCATATCAAATTGTACAGATCATTGAGAACATTGAGAACATTTGAAAACATTTGAGAACATTTTAGATCATTTGAGATACCGGGGCCATTACCCGGCTTCGACTGAGATCAGTCTGTGAATATCCAATGACCTAATAAGGAACTACACATGCAATAGGCTGCCGCAAAAGTCCTACGAAAGCTCACAACCCTCAGGATCCCTAACAAGCCCTTCTAAGACTTTCCAACACAGTCTTACTCCCTGCTGAACTCTCGGAGGGCCCTAATCCAAAAATCATCCCCGTTCTGTGTTTATTTGGGATTTGGAGGGATGGGGTATGGACCAAAAACGGTCTTCAAGCCAGGTCAGGGGGTTAACCCTCATGATGGGTCGGGAGGGCCAGTCGTGTAATTTGTTCAAGGGTTAAGGCTTCCCATGGAAGATGGGGGGTGAACAACAGCCGTCTGGTTCATTGGACTATCAATGCCGCAACCTGGATAACTGGGTCCATAATTCCCAGACCCCCTTCGTCTCTCGGCTGAATAACAATCGGTCAGGCGACTTTTTTTTTTTTTTTTTTTTTTAACCACCAATACCTCCGAGCCTGTTTTTGCCGACCCTGATTTTCACTGCGCTCCGAGTTTTGCCGAGCCTGGGTCCCACTCCGTTTCTTTATGGTACTCTCACGAGTAGAAAAAAAAAAAAAAAAAGGAAAACTGTCTCTTATACACATCTAGATGTGTATAAGAGACAGTTCAGTGCCCTTAGTGAGGGCATCTCAGCCCCGTGGCCAGGATTCCAGAAACTCAAAAAAAAAAAAAAAAGATAGGACCAGGGATTTGGCCGTGAAAATGGCAAGATACATTCCCGTAAGTGCCAGTGTGATCAGTGTTACAATCCTCTGAGGGAACACAGCTCGAGCAGATCACAGAGTCAGATTGTCAGATTCCAGAAAAAGAAAACAAGAAAAAAAAAACGGAAACACGGATTCGGCCTTGAAAACGGCTGGATACATGACCCTGACAATCATCTGAGGAAACACAGCTAGAGCAGATCACGGATTCCGCCCTGCCTCGTTGGCAGGGGGCACATAACAAACAAAAGAGAAAAAAAAAAAAGAAAACAAGTTCATAATGTGACCGTCTTTGTTGTAAGATGCATTCAACACTGTGAGGACGGTCTCCTGGACTACCCTACCCGACATCATTGCAGCACAAAGACCTTTTTTTTTTTCAATTTTCTTTCGTGCACGGGCAAAAGAAAAATACGATTTTTGGGACATCGCCGACCCTGAGTCCGAACCCCGAAAACTTCGGGTACTGGCCAGCATCTCGCATTTTCCCAACACTGGGGAATGTACTGATGGTTTAACCGGGCCCGGTGCCCAAGGCTGATATTACCAATAATAAGATTGAGGCCGGGGTCCTCACAGTCTGCCCGGAGTGATCGAACCGAAACTGCTGAGAACTGGGCTCAGCGTCCCTCAAATGGTTATGATGATGACCATGATGATACTGATGATACCATAGATAATGATGCTAATGAGAATGATGATTTAAATATATGAAAAAATATAAAAGATTATGCTATCAGGTGACTCTGTTGACCAAATTAAAGAGAGTGTTGTCCCCCCTCCAGAGCAGCGCATTAACCTTTCTTTTCAACGCTTTGACGACCTCTTTGCTAAGGGCCCATATCTCAGATTCGTACCACAGTGAGGCCAATACAACATTATTGATGACCAGGGTTCTGCCCATCAGCGATGTCCGCTTGTCATTCCAATGAGCGATCTTTTCCAGCGCAGACTTCAAAATTTAGTCATCGTTCGAGGCTGGTCTGCCAAAGGCTGAGATCATGATGCCTAAAACCCGGATCGGAGTCTCTGCAGGTAGCCATTTAACCCTTGGTTGCTCGGGAGGGCGAACCCTTGGGTGATGAATCCACCACCCCAAAGTCTTAGTTCCCCAATTGAATGTCATGTCGGGCACGACTTTGAAACGCTCCATGAGGTTTCAGATCTCCTCCATATTCGTAGGGGATGAATCCACCATATCAGTCAGGTTATCTGCAAATATGAAACAGACAGGGATGGCTTCCTTTGGAATAACGGAGATCTGAAGTTTCTTCATATCTTTATTAGTACGGAGATTCCAAACCAGCGCTTCCATTACAGTAATGAAAAGGAAGGGGGCTAGCATGGACCATTGGCGGACCGACCGCTGGAAGTGGATTTTTGGGGCCAACATTCCGTTTACGTGAACTCTCGTGGTGGCGTTCTGGTGGAGAATCGCAGTCCATCTCCGAAAATGTGGGCCGATGTTCATTTTTTCCATGCATTTATCCAAAGACAACCAATCCATATGGTCATATGCTTTCTCAAAGTCTTTAAAGATCACGGCTACATTGCCTTTGTTTTGTCTTGTCAGTCTTAGGAGCTCATTTACCAAGAGGATGTTATCATGAATTCTTCGCTCTTTGATGAACCCTGTTTGAGTGGGATGAATATGGATTTTTAGAACAAGGATCAGGCTGTTCGCCAGGACCTTCGCTAGCATCTTTTACACAACCGTAAGCAGGGTTATCGGGCGATAGTTCCTAATGTCCATTTTGTCCCCCTTTTTGTGCAACAAGGTAAGGACACCTTGTCCAACCAGCTCCCCTATGCGCCTGGATTCCCATACCTGCTCGTAGTACTTCATAACATCCGAGGCCATTTTCTCCCATAATGTTTCTTAGAACTCTTTTGGAAAACTGTCAAGGCCCGACGCTTTTTCCTCCTACATTTGCAACAAGGCGGTCCAGATTTCCTCCTTGGATAACGGACAGTCGAGTTGTATCTTCTGTTGTTCGGGTAAGCCTTTTCTTAGCGGCTATAGGAAGGTCGCAACCTTTTCCTCCCTAATCCGCTTATCCCGCTGAGAACATCTGGATGTGAAGAGATCCTCGAAGAAGGACCACGCTATTTGCATGCACTGTGGAGTGGAGAATGCCGCTTCCTCGCACCCTTGCTTTGGATCGTACAGGGCCTCGATGATCGTCCTTCGTGTACGTATACGGGTCAGGCTAAAGAATTTAGTGTCCATTGTGCCTTCGGTTTGGTATCGTGACATTCTTGCTTTGATTCGCGTTCCTTCCCATCATTGAGCAGCGAAATTCTGCAACTGTTGTTGTAGGACCTTATATCGGATTGATGGTTCGGGCTTGTACCTACAATATCTGTAGTACCCTGCTTTTCAAGCTGCTGCAGTTGCTGAAGTATCTTTATTTCATGTTCATGTCTGCGGGCTGCTGATTGTGACGTGTATTCCTTGCATTTCTTAGTGAGAAAAAACAAACCGTTATTAAACCAGTCAATTTCCTATGATATGTGTTGTTCTTGTGTGTGCTAGAATGACCAGCACTCCCTTATATAATCAAGGGATGATTTCTGTTGAAGAAGAGAAATATTTAGTTTATAAAACCCAGTCCCCTGGTCGATTTTTTTGCGAAAAGTCAGGGTAGCTGTACACATCTTGTGGTCTAGCCCAGGGTATGGGCTCCGTGGTAAAATGGTTGCTAAGAGCAGCGGGCCCTACATGTCTTCTGAAATAAGGATTATGTCAATCCTGGATCTGGATTGACCTTCTGTCCCTTCCTTCCGGAGGCAGGAGTAATATCTCGTATCAAGGTGGAACTTTCAGAATGTGCTGAAAAGCTTCAGTGACTAGCATAGGTTCTGGATCATTCGTCGTCGTCAATATAAGGATGGGTGGGGGAGGGTCTCGCCATCGATCCATCCATCGGTCTGGGGCCGCGTTGTAGTCACCAGCGATTATGACTGGGACCCCGGCTGGGATTTGTGATTTGAGTCTCACGAAAAAAACCTTTCTTTCCCGACCCCATTGGAGGCGTATATACAGACAATACGGACCACTTCAAGTTCTATCCTAGTAAGCATCAATACCCATCTTCCGTCCTTCTGGTCTGCTACCCAGTGGATGCTGTCTGCCCAGATTCTGGGGGGAGCCAGATGGCGACCCTGCACTCCGGGCCTCGGGGCGTGAGCTCTAAAGGCTCTATTTGGCCAGACCAGTTTGTGAATTCTGTTGTGTTCTGGGGAGTCCATAAGGTGGGTCTCCTGAACACAGACGATGTCTGGCCAGTTTCTGTACATCGTCGACATCTGGATGTACTTCGGTTGCTGCTGCTGACGTCAAATTGTTGCTTCGTCATTTCGTAGTCAGGGCGCTGAGCGCCAGTACGAGGAAGAGCTTCGATTGCGTTGTTGGTGGTGGCGAGAGTACGCTTTCATTGAGAATTGAGTTTGCTGCTTTGGTTCTCCTTCAATGTGACATCAGTGCATTTCTGCTTTCTGGACGGCTTTCGACTATCTGGCTTTCATTATGATTTTGCAATCAGGAATTCTGTATTTCAGACCGAACTTGCAATTTTTATTTTGAGAAATGACAAAATCCCGAAATAGTAAGTTCAAGAATCCTGCCCCCAATATCCCTTGTGTCCCCAACTTCGAAATAAAGAAAAAATCGAAATTGAACTGCAGGTACGTGCGAAATAAGAAAAAAAACGAAATAATCTGAGTTGCAAGAACTGAAAAAGAATTGCACCTCGAAATTCCAGAGATGAGAAATAGTGCAATTCAAAATTTTCTAAGTATCACCAATATACAGAAAACGAATTTGCGCAGTAATTCTGGTTTTTAAAAAAATCGAAATTTACAGGCAGCGGAATTCCCGAGCGCAAAGAGATATCAGAAATTTCTAATTAACTCGCTAATTAATCAACCAATCAATTAAACAACCAACTGATTGATTGATTGGCTGGTTCAGTGCCCTGCTGATCTAGCACGCGTCAGGCCAGGTGAGTCCTATCTCACCTAGCTTGGCTCCGACACCAACTGATGCGTACTTGGAATAATCCGAGTGATGCAATGAAGCCAAAGGATCAGCAAAGTGACGATAAGGACTCAAACGGACAATGCAGCATCAACGAAGCGTCAACAAGCAATGTACATCTATATACACACAAAAATAGCATAATGTAGCACAATCGAAGACTCAAAGATACGACCTGACCTGTCAGACGCTGACCCTACTCAGTCCATCATACACCACACAGGTGAGAGAGAAGGGAGGGACCACACACATGGAAGAAAGGTCCCTCCTTGAGCACGCACATGGGGAGAAACCACGGATGAGGGGATGGAGGAAGAGCAAGACGAAGACGGCGATAGCGAAGTTCAAAAATAGTCTCCCTGTCGAATGTCCAATCAATGGCTGCCCCTGCAATGTCGAATCGGATCCTGGGCGCCAGAGCCCGACATAACCTCTGCCTGTAACCTCCCTCTCTCTCTCTCTCTCTCTCTCTCTCTCTCTCTCTCTCTCTCTCTCTCTCTCTCT
>BFEA01000287.1:611198-627920 GCA_003427395.1 Chara braunii | reverse complement strand
GAAAAGAAGAGGGGAAAATGCACAAAGAAGAAAGGCGGGTGCGAAGTGGAAAGAAGATGGCGAAGGAGTGAAGCAAGCTTGTAGGTGAAAGAGGAATGTGCATAACTTGAAGAAAAGAAGCGGATGTGTAGGAGGGGATACGATTGAAAAAGCGAAGGTAGAGTAGGCTCTTACTTGTCTCTTATACACATCTAGATGTGTATAAGAGACAGCTTCCATGGACTTGCTGAAAATCAGGATGTCATAGAGGTAAACAACAACAAACCTGTTAAGCTGATGGCGGAGAATCTTGTCCATGACGCACTGAAATATGGCTGGTGCATTCGTAAGACCGAAGGGCATAACGATGAATTTGTACAGTCGATCGCGTGTTTTGAATGCAGTTTTGTGATGGTCACTCGGATAAACTTCAATCTGGTGGAAGACAGACTTGAGGTCGATCTTGGAGAAGACCTTGCACCCACTTGCCTCATCTAGCAGATCATCTATGCGAGGCAAAGGATAAATATTCTTTCTGGTGATCCGATTCAGGCCACGATAGTCAATACACATCCGTAGTTTGCCTCCTTTCTTCGTTGAGCTTGAGGTTTCCCGAAAGCGAAGTCGCAAGTCATCATTGTGAAAGCTTTGAGCAAATAGTCGGTGGCATGATAACGCAAGGGGAAATAGGCAGTATACGGAAACAGGTGAGAGAGTCGGAAGAAAGAATGATGCAACTAGAGAGAGACAGGAAAGACACGCGAAAGGCCCCGGAGGAATCGTCAGATGATCTAGCTAGTGGGAGTGGAAAGAAAACGAATGATGATAATCGAGGCTCTTTCCTATCCGCAAAGGCTGAGAAAAAGCGGTGTGATGACCAAGAAAGGAAAGGAGATAAGGGAATGATTGATATGGAAGAAGGACCTGAACCTCCTAAATTGACCAAAGTCCAACGGAGGGCAAGAAACCGAGCTCAAATAGTCATGAGTCGTGGGCGAGGTCAAGATCGGGAAGGAGGTCGAGGAAATGGTGGTCAGGAAAGTGATCAAGGATCTTGGAAAAGAAGAGTGGATCTTAGAAAAGTTGTCTGTTGGCATTATACCCGAGAAGGGCATACAATGAGGTTTTGTCATGTCAGAAAGATTGATGAAGCAGATGGTCTGATTGACACCAATATCGAAGGAGGTGTTTTTGACAGATTTTGGAACCTTATTAACCCAAACATACCTGGAGGGACGAGACAAGAAGCCTTACGACAGGAGCGTGAATGGTGGACAAAGGCAACAACATGTATCAGTGACAGAGAATCGTGAGGTCATTGGATGACAACATCGTCAAGAAGTCACGATTACCAGATATAGAAATGTTTTCCTTTAAGAGGGGGTAACTGCAAGATGACTATTGAAGGAAGGAATGAGAAAGGTATGCAGAAAGGGAAGCAAGTTGGGTGAAAAGATTTTATCCACTGTAGCATGATATATGACAAGTTGGGGAGGCAGTGGAATAGAATAAAGGAGTAACGATGATTTAAACAAAGTTTTCTGATATCGGTGAAAGAAACGGTGGAGTCCAACCAGATAATTGAATGAGAGAAAAAACATGGATTTGAAACTTATAGGTATTGTTGAAATGCTCCTTGTGTAAGCACAGGAAAATAGTGAAAATTCAGTAAGGGAAACGTCGAAAGATGGTGGAAAAAAGGTAGGAGTGAGTAAACAGAAAACTAAGCCTATTACCACAAGGTGCCTCTGAAGTTATTGAGACACTGACTTCAAAAATGATTGGACAGATTTTTCGAGGTCTGCATAGACAGAGTAAGAAAATGTTTTATTCAGAGGTGATAGCTCATTTTTTTGAGAGGACAGAGAGTTTGACAAAGACATCTTCACATGACCGAGGAGGAAGGAGAAGCGTTGTGTAGACACTTGAAGGGATACAATTGAGATAAAATGTGTCCTTAGTATAAAGGGGATGAGGTCGAGGTTTTAGCTAAGACAGATAGGAACAAGAGGTTTATCGACATGAAGAGGGACATAGATAAATGTGCGAAGAAAGGTTCAGACCCTAGCTATTTAAATAGTTAGGGCTTAACATGGGGGAATTACGAAAGGTTGCGCCTAACTGGTGGATGAACGACCTTTTGATTTCTTTCTTTTTGAGTTCTATAGTGGGACCCTCACATTTTCCGTTCTTCAGATAAAGATATTGTACGCTAGTAGTCGAATCTGAGGTAAGATTTGCGACATATTTGTTATTTCCCTCTTAGATGAAGTAATGAACTTCAGTAAATAGGATAGATGAAGTGTCTTAGAGTATGTACTCTGATATATGAGATATCATAAAATTTTATTGCCTCTTTTATTTGTACTCTGATATATGAGATATCATAAAATTTTATTGCCTCTTTTATACTTTTCTGACTCAGCATGTATACCCTAACAATAGAGGATAAGAGATACATGTGACTCGAGTTTCAAGATTGGTTTTAGCCTGACGTTATGGATTCGACTAAGTTTTCTCCTGAGTCATATATAATTTCTATCTGTGGGGTATGTCGACGAGAAACACTTTTCACTTTCACAATTGATTTAGTCCAGTGTTTGGTTTTGATTGATGAAATGTGTATCTTGGATATGTGTACAATCTGTGCCGTCAAAGTCTTGAACTAGGATGCATGGGAAAACACCAAGGTGTTCAAGAAAGATAAAGTGACATGTGATTTGTACATTATGAAAACATTTTACTTTGTTGTCAGTCTTTTTATGTCTTGTCTTATGTGATTATTTTTTAAAAAGACCCTGTAAAAAGGGGTGTGAAAAAGTCAAAATTTTGATGCATTTGAGAAACTCTTTGAATCAGGGAAATGTATGTTATGAATGGAATAGATTTTTTTTCTGACTTCTGACAAGACAAGGGGTCAAACAAAAACTTTTTATAGTTTCTTTATGGATATTTTGGTTGGTTTTTTCTATTGGAAAAAGATCCCTGCAGACGTGTGCCTATCCAGCCTGTGATCGAGGCCTGGGAGGCACGACCCCTAAGTGGCTCTGACGATGCCCCTCGATCAGAGACAAGTTTTACACTTATGTTGAATCATTCTTATTAATATTGTTTCTTTCGTATAATACATTCAATGGGTTTACTGACGAGGGGAGAAAATTTTTTATTTGGTCAAATTGAATTTCATATGTGTATTTTTGAAATGATCATCGACCATCCACTTATAGCGGTCAGTCTGAGGGACATAAAATTACCAAGCCTATGGTGGAAAGTTGGCATCGTTGGGACGTAACTCCCAGCATGGGCTGCTAACCAAGTATAACCAGACAGCGGGCCTTCCGATTACGCCCTGGGACTAAACTTGAGGGGAGGGACTCCTTAATGATAGTATCGGTTAAGGTAGATATCGGGGGGATCGAGAGTCAGGTCTAGATATTTTGATAGGAGGAATTTATCCTGTGTTGCATAACCAAAGCAGGTACCACCATTAAATTAACAACATGGTGGGCCACAGATCAGGCCTGATCAACCGACTGTGGTGGGTTGAGAACAAGGTTGTCGATCCCCTCGCATTAGACTTCGGACGGGACGGTAAAACCTGACTTAGGTTAAGACCCTCGTCCAAAGAGTAAGATTCATTTATGATTCTTAACTCCTCGGACACCCAACAAGATCCTGGCCAATAAAGTCTAAAGTAGTGGGGAGAGGCTATCATTATCTTCCTTAGTGACCTCTGTAACTGTAGTACAGATCTAGTATCCCCACTTTGAGTCATGTGGAATAATTTTTCTTTGGTATTACAATCTATCGGATATGTGGGAGACCCAAGTTGAAATCCTGGCAGTATGGACGCACCAAGGCTGATAGTGAGGGTCTTCAAACCGCAACTTCATCCAGGAAATCGGATTTTGACGACTTGTCGCGTCAGAAAACCTTTGTTTGCATTTAGATTTCCCAGCGACGGGGGCGTCGCTTAATGGGGTCTGGGAAGACTGACGGAGCTTATACCCATACAAGGGTATCCGCTCATGATTTTGCAGTCGGCACAATGTCGACACCAACTTTTAGAACGGAGACGGTTAAAAACAGAAACTGGGGCAAGCCCCTCGACCGTTATGGTCATAAAAGTGTAGTAACCGCAAGGGTCAAAACACGGCACGCGCGAACAAGAGTCAGGGGTTAAAAATTTCGAGTGCTTGTCTGCGTCGTCACAACGTATGCAAAAACGACGGAGGTTAGTGGATTAAAAATTCGAATGACAGCCCGCGTCATTCCGACATGCGCAGAGACTGCAAAGTGGTTAGTAAATAAAACCTCCGACCACAAGGTCAAGGTCGGAAGGTTAGTCAAAACGGAAAAGAGTCGCGAGGGACGAGGCGACGGTTTTTCTCAGTCACTTGACGACTAAGGAAGTATGATTGTTTCAGCTCAAGTCCGCAGACGTCGAGTGTGTCGGAAAAGCGAAGCGGAAAACCAGTCCCCGCAGGATAGAATATAGGTAGAAATTAGTAAAGGCCCGGGCCATGTGGCCGGGGTGACTAGACAAAAGGGGCCTAACCTGCTGTAACAGGCTGCAATAGCCAACAGTGGTCTGGGTTTCCCCTACGGTAGGCTGCAGGCCTTAAGTACTGATCAAACTAGGCCCTATACTCTACTTAGGGCAGATTAGCTCCTAGTAAAACTGAACTAGGAGCTAGCCCAGTAGGTACAGGCACAGACTGATACACAGAGGATCCTGGGATCGAGTCCGACCTGCTTCCGGGCTAGCTCTTTTTGCTAGCTGTGAGGGGCAGGGCCTGCCTTTTCCGCCCGCCCTCAGACGGGCGGGATTCGAACCCGCGACCTCCATGTTAGGAATTACTTATAGTTAGTAAGTTAGATGAGACATGAGCCTCTGCTAAAATGGGGGTCCGCCACTTAGCAGGCTAGGGTAGTTAGAGGTTAGATTCTGTTTTGTTTTGTTTTCTTTCTTTTTCTTGGATTTTCTGCTTTTTTTTCTTCTTTCATTTCTCGTTAAGTTTTTTTTGTTCCCTTTCTTTTCTTTACTTTTTTTTTTTTTTTTTTTACGAATCTCATTACACTTACCTTGCTGGATTTGCCTCGATTCTCGGGTAGATTCTTCCCGAGAAAAGTACTCGATGCCCCACCGATGTAACAGTACTCTGAGCAACTCTATCCAGACTGTGTCTGGCACCGTGACAGTGAGAAGCTCGTGAGCTAAGCGCAGAGTGCTCGGGCGAGGCTTAGAGAAAGCTAGGCGGAGGGGGAAGTGGATGCTTAGTAGGGGAAGCTGGAGAAACTGCGCGCGGAGGATAGCGAGGGATGTGCGCGCAGAGGTAGAGGAACGCGCAAGGAGGAAATCGTGCGCAGGGGATAGCGACGAAGACCGCGCAAGGGAGGAGCGCTGACAGACAGACAGGCGAGAAGAGGGAGAAGAGGAGGCGAAGAAGAAGAAGAAGAAGACGAAGAAGAAGGAGAAGAAGAGGAAGGAGAAGGTGAAGAGAGGAGGGAAGAGGGATAAGAAACCGACCCTTTGATTCGCTGCTTACCGTATGCGAGGGCGGAGATTTGTGGGAAGCGCAATGCATCGACGGTGACCCCGGCTCCGACGGACTGACGACGGACTGACGACGACAACGACAACAATAACGACGACTATGACGACGATGACGACAAGGACGAAGACAAAGAACGGGTAAGTCTCCTTTCATCGCGACCGATCCCCGGTGCTTCCTCTCGAATAGATGGGCAAAGAAAATAAATAAATAAATAAATAAATAAAAAATCAAATGAATCTATCCCTACAACATGGGAGTATACACTACAATTATGTGTGTGTGTGTGTGTGTGTGAGAGAGAGAGAGAAAGAGAGACGATAAGTCTCCCACCTTGGCCAACAGGTAATTCCCCAACCCGCGCATCGCCACTCGCCACTCGGAACGATAGAACGAGCAAATCAGAAAGTGGCCGTGTATATTTCCGCGTTTCAGCGGAAAATTCATTCCGTTTTTGCTCATCCTATCGATGGAGTGTGTATGTGAGTGTGTGTGCGTACATATGTGTGTGTGTGTGTGTGTGTGTGTGTGTGTGTGTGTGTGTGTGTGTGTGTGTGTGTGTGTGTGTGTGNTGTGTGTGTGTGTGTGTGTGTGTGTGTGTGTGTGTGTGTGTGTGTGTGTGTGTGTGTGTGTGTGTGTGTGTGTGTGTGTGTGTGTGTGAAAGAGAAAGAGCACATGCTACTCGGATCGATAGAACGAGCAACTCAGAAAGTGGCAGTGTATATTTCCACGTTGAGTGTGTGTGTGTGTGTGTGAGAGGAAAAGAAAGGGTTAACGCTACTTGGACCGATAGAACGAGCAAATAAAAAAGTGGCAGTGTATATTTCCCCATTTCAACGGAAGATTCATTCCGTTTTTGCTCGTCCTATCCATGGAATGTGTGTATGTGAGACGTTCATGATTCGACCAAGGAGAGAGAGAAAGAGAGAGAGAGAGAGAGAGAGAGAGGAGAGATGCACATGGCATCTGTGAGTGGGGAACGAGGTGGTGAGTGTAGTGCGAGACATACCTGGTGCTGGAAGCGCGCGACATTGGTCGCCATATGCGCGTACTTCGAAAATCCTGTTGACGTCATCTTTCGGCTTCGTAGTATAAGCTAGATAGGATCTGCCACATGTAGTATGGGCGCCGAGCGCCAGATAGGATAGCAACTCTGGTTCTTCGTTGATAATGATGGGACTATTTCAACATTGTCAATTATGAACTCTTGGTGTGTTTTTTTTTGTGATTCTTGTGATGCAATGCTGCTGTTGGTTCGAAGTCAAAACTATCTGGACTCATATGTGTGATGCTGTTCGATTTCTAAAATTTGCTATTACACATTTTCCTTGCAATTATTGTTATTATTATTATTATTATTATTATTATTATTATTATTATTATTATTATTATTATTATTATTATGTACTATTATTATCGAATTTTAACCTTAGCTATACTATGCGACTGTCGAAGCGAAGGGTGCAAAAATGGAGGAGATGACGCATTGCGGGGGGGTAGAAGAGTACAGTGGGAGAAAGAAAAGAAGAGGGGAAAATGCACAAAGAAGAAAGGCGGGTGCGAAGTGGAAAGAAGATGGCGAAGGAGTGAAGCAAGCTTGTAGGTGAAAGAGGAGTGTGCATAACTTGAAGAAAAGAAGCGGATGTGTAGGAGGGGATACGATTGAAAAAGCGAAGGTAGAGTAGGCTCTTACTTATCCTACGCCTCTCGAGCCGATTCCACACAGTCGGACTGCATGAATGTTCAATGTACCTTCCTCTCTCTCTTGCCGCCGATTCGTCCCATTACGGTTTTGGGTAGTAGTAAATAGGGGTCAGAGAATCTCGTAGTTAGTACATGGGAGATAGAGAGAAGGAGAGAGAAGGGAGAAAGAGAGAGGAGAAGAGAAGGAGAAGAACCAGATAGATAAACAAAGACAAACTGACAAACAAAGACAGACAAACAAAAACACAAAACCACGGATAGGAACAGACAGACACATGCGGATAGCAATAGACAAACTGACGAACCAAGACAGACTGGCGGACAGATAAACAGAGACAGATAAAAAGACAAAACAGGTACAGACAGCGACAAACAGATAGACAACGACATACAAAAACGGACATACATGAACAGAACAGGCACGAATAGAAATAGACATACAGTTAAATAAACAAACCCAGACAGATGGAGACAAACAGTCAAACAAATAAGCATGCAGAGAGAGACAAAAAGCAGGGTGAAGGGCATACAACCATAGCCTGGCTGTGTTGCCACAGCTGGATGAGTGCGTGGTGGCATCTCTGTGCTAAGGAACGAGGTTGTGAGTGATGCGAGAAACATACCTGAATTTTGAAGCATTGACCGGGATCTGCTCGTACTGCAGGAAGCTGTAGACGTCACCTGTGGCGTGGTAGATAGGACAAATAGGATCTGTCATTTGTAGTCTAGGCGCTGGGCGCCAGATAGGATGTCGGCATTGGTTCTTTTGTTGATGGTGCTGAGATCGCTTCAACGTTATCACTTGTTTATTTGGTAAAACTCGTACTGCAATTCTGCTTCTGGTTTGAGGTCTTGGCTATCTGGTCTTATGTGTATGATGCAGTTTGATTTCTGATGCTCGCTATCGTTCATTCCTTGCAAAAAAATAGTATATTATTATTATTGTTATTATTATTATTATTATTATTATTATTACTATTATTATTATTATTATTATTATTATTATTGTTTTTATTATTGCAAACAAACTTGCCTTCTTTCACACTTCACATGCATGTAATCAGGCAGCACAGTCAACCGGAGACAGGAGCCCACTTAGATCTCAGAGATATGGCAACAAAGGACACAGTTCAGATGCATGCTCACTTCCGATAGCTATGGCTCATCAGAGCCTGTTCAGCTCACCGTTCGTCACTGCGCCCTATTCCGCCACTCACACGCACACACACACTAAACTCTAACTGCCACTAGGGCGGCTATGGTCGCCACTAACCTATCGCTATGGCTGAGCTTTTTCTTCTCGCCCACTTCGTTTCCAGGCAACCTGCAGACCACCTCGCACGAGTCGTTGTAGCAGCGCTTCCACATGACTCATGCAGGGATGAATGAATGACTGGGCACTGCCACTTGATTTATGAATGACTGGGCACTGCCACTTGATTTATACTTCTGCAGCTCGTTCGTCTGAACCTCTCCCATGCCCGTAGTGCACACGGTCCCATGCGGTGCCTGTTTGACTGGACTAAGTGAGACTGTGACTGGGTACCCTTGACTCAGCACAAGCGGACCTCACCACATGCCCACTTGCCTCCGGTCTGCTGCAAGCAATGTTTGAAGGGCCACTTCTGGACCTTCCGGAAATCTGCAGGTTTGGCCCTACGACATTGTAACAGCTATGACCTCGACTTTCGGGACTGTAGTTGTTGCGACCCTGACACTTCGATGCAGTTACGACCTTGGTGCTTCAGGACTGTAACACCTACGACCTTGGTCTTTCAAAGATTGCAGCAGCTACGACCTCGACCTTTCAGAGGTCCTACACGGCTACAGACTTAACTCTCACAGAACAGACCCACGGTCCGAGACTTGGCAGCCAGACACAGACAACCAGACGCAGGCAACCACACAGACACAAAGACAGACAGACAGATGAACATACACACGAGTGCATACATACAGACGATGGCAGACGGATGCACAGTCAGATATGCAAACAAAATACACAGACGGAAAACGGAGTCAGGCACGTAGTCAGACATTCAGGCAAGCAGACAAACGCCCAAGCAAGGTAAATCCACACAAAAAGAGAGGTGGAGAGGGAAACATACCTGGTTTCGAGGATAGTTTATAATGGTCGACATCATCATGAATTTCTCTTTTGTTGTTGGCGTCAATTGGATGCATTCTCGATTCGTAGGCTGCTAGTAAGTTGTGTACAGGGCATTGGGCAACAAGTGGGAGGAAGAACCCCGAATACATACGCGAGTGATTGTGAGAATAGGTTCTCACAGACATTCTGATTCGGAGTTGCGGTTCTATGTTAGTGGATTGAATCTGGGATGTGTCATTTTGCCTTTGCACGCTTACCTTCTGATATTACTAATATTTATTATTATTATTATCGTTATTATTATTATTATAAAAATAATAATAATAATAATAATAATAATAATAATAATAATAATAATAATAATAATTATTATTATTATTATTATTATTATTACTAATGGTTGTTTGTCTCATTATTAAAACATCATGAGATAAGCAATGGTCAAAGAGGAAAGAGTGCGGGGAACTGGAGAGGAGAGGGACATCGTCACCGTGTGGCGGTGCCTACCTTCTCCATCCTCCTCGATTTTTGTCCTTGATTGGTCCTCTCATATGCCTCACTCTGCAACTATAAGTGTTTGATAATGATTTACACTGAGATAATCATGGTTGTTCCTATTTTAAGTTTCAGACAGTTAATTGCATAGACTTGACATGATCGATAACAAGGCGATTGCGGGAGCTCTGCCGGAGTTTAGGAGGAACTCTGGAGGCAGAGAACCATAAGGTACGCGTCACATACCCTTCTATCAGACTGCCTGCGTGATTGTATGAAATACTGTTTATGACTTCTTCAGGATTAAAAGTATCGAAAGCAAAAAGACTATATGATTGACATAAGAATCCTGCCTGATGGAAGGAAGGAACTTAGGAGAACCGAAAAGGAACCTAGTCTGCTTGGTTCTGAAACATAAGGCAGTGTGATGGAGACTCTCGTAGGGTCGTCACATTGCTTGTATAAGTCTATTAAACTGGATGATGGGGTGCTCGCCGTGCGAAGTTACCCTGCCATTCATCTGACTAAGGTAACAAATTGATGAAATGTCTGTTTGATTGCGGCGTTGGTGACGAGAGGCGGCCGTGCAGTCCTCTGATTACATTACAGGCTAGGTCTAGAAAGTAATCCAGTGCTTCCGTGAAGTACATTCCCACAAGCGGTTATGGGGTAGCTGAAAATCCTGAATGATCCTGAAGTGGTGAAAGGTCGGAAAACCCTGAAAACCACCTGTTTAGGCAGGTTGCATCCTGAAGTGGCCAAGGGTGTCCTGAAGTGGTCAAGTGAGAGTTTTTGGCAGTCTGAAAATCCTGAATGGTCCTGAAGTGGCGAAAGGTCCGAAGACCATGAAAACCACCCTTCACCACTTCAGTATGCAGTCTGCCTAAACATGTGGTTTTCAAGGTCTTTGGAACTTTCACCACTTCAGGACCATTCAAGATTTTCAGACCTGAATGGTTCTGAAGTGGTGAAAAGTCCGAAGACCCTGAAGACCACCTGTTTAGGCAAGCTGGTTGCATCCTGAAGTGGTGAAGGGAGTCATGAAGTGGTAATGAAAAATACGACTGTTGTTAACCTTCTCTCTACATTTCTTCAGTCTAACAAAAACCAATTTGATCCGGTACTTCCGTGAAGTACACTTCTTCAAACTTAACAAAAGTCATTTAATCCGGTACTTCCATGAAGTACACTTCTTCAAACTTAACAAAAGTTATTTGATCGGTACTTCCGTGAAGTACACTCCTTCATTCCTTATGAAAAACCCATTGATCCGGTACTCCCGTGGGGTACACTTCTTCAACTTAACAACAGTCAGCTGATCTGGTACTCCCGTGGGGTACACTTCTTCAAACGTAACAGAGCAAAGTTAATCCGGTACTCTCGTAGGGTACGTATCTCCACAGACTAACAGAGGCAAAAAGGTAGCATGAGGCTTACGTGAAGCTCTCCTATCACTAATCGAACCAGACTGGGGAAGGATTCAAGTACTCCCGGGTAAGTGTACGAACTCCTAAGTCTGGGTCGATCTGTCCGACTTCCCGTGGGAGTCAACATGCTTTTTGCTCACCTACAACATATAGCTCAGATTGGTAAACTATCAGGGAAACTCAATTAAGAGTTGTTTTTGATCTCCCATGCATCAAACTGGTGGTAGGATGGCTCCCGGGTGGGTTATCCTAACACTTGTTTGATTTGGAGGTCAACTAAAGGAAGGAAAAAGTAAGGCGATTATGTTTGAACAAGTGAACAGATACTCCCGGGTGAGTAACCTTACGATTTGTTCAGATATGACTAATGGACAATACAAATAAGTACCAAAGCAGGACATGGGAGACTTCCGTGGGGTCATCCTAATGCTTGCTTAACTCAATCCTAACGGGTCTAACACGATACTCTAGCAAAAGGAGGATCTGGTGTTTGCCTGAATCCGCTAACATAACCCTAGCTCGTCTGACTTTGAGATAGTAGTAGGATGGCTCCCGTAGGGTCATCCTATTACATTTTCGAGGGAAAGACTGAGCTTTGATCAAGGAGTAATAGGAGGCTTCCGTGAAGACCGCCTATTACTAGCTTTAATTTTGTATCGACACTTAGATCTAGAATGTCCTCTTAGTATAGGGCCAAGTGTTGAAACGATTCAACATAGGTCTCCTAACTATCTGTTTAACTAATAAAAGGATACTCCCGGGTGAGTTATCCTGTCACTTGCACTAGATTGCATAAATTGTTTGATTGCGTGAAAACTGCATGAATTTTGAAGAGTGACTGAGTGCTCCCGTTGGGGCGACTCGACTACTCTTCTGACTAACAGATTGTTTGGGATTGATCAAGTAGTGGAAGATTCACAGGTGAATCAACCCACTACTTACGTATGTCAGGACAAGAAAAAGAGAAAGGAAAAGGAGTGTTCCATCGGGAGTGACTCCCAGAGGTTCCTTAAAAGAAACGTGCAAGAAAACGAATACTGCAGAGAAAATGATTAGACAAGAAGAAGTTTCGCGTAACCTCAGCTCATTAATAGGCTCCTAAGGAAGAAACCACCGAACGGCATGAGTAGATCTCAGTTAGATTACCTCATAAGCACTGCAGGGTGTGCTTATCTACAAGAGAGAAACTGCTCGTACTGAGAGTAAGGGAAAATATAAGTTTCCTGGGGCAACTTGAGACATAAGCAAATAAACTCCTTGAAATAAAAGGAGGAGGAGTGACAGACGACTCAGGGTAAATAGAAGTTAGGGGTTAGACTTTGGGATGTTGATCCCAAAGCTCACAAACCAGAACTAAGGATTTGACCCTTAGATATCATTATGTGGGAAAGGGTGAGCAAGATGATAATTGACTTTTGTAAATCTTGTCTTCCTTGCCAAAGACGATATAATGTGCGTTTTGTTGAACCTCTTAATCCGCGCTATGTGGTTGAGCCGGGAGCAGTGATACACCTTGATCTATTGGTCATGCCACCTCGGATTAATAGGTACAGTTATATCTTCGATGTAAGGGATAATTGAACTCGGTTCCTTGATGGTTGTGTCATTCACGAGCGTATTGAGCATGTTTTGGCAGAATGCATCGAAGCATATTATCTTCGATACCCGTTTGTCCGAAAATTTGTCATGGATCGAGGTTGTGAGTTCCGGGCTGGGGAAGTGCAAGCGTTTTTGAAAAAACTTGGGGTAAACTTTAGTTATACTACGAGGGTGCATCCCTTGGCTAATGCGTCAGTTGAGAATAGACATGCCACTCTTACGAATTTGTTCCATCGAGATGATCGATATATCTGCGAACGACATTCTTTGTCGAGAATGTCACCATTAAGCGGACAACTGGGTATGCTCCGGTCACAATGTGGTTTGGGCGCCATGCGACTTCTCCGATTGAAAGTTTCCTAACCACTTGGCGAAAGCAGGATGTGGAAACAAAACTTTCGACAGAAGAATTGTTGGAGTTAAGGGCGAGACAGGTGATGGTGACTTAGAAAAAGGTTGAGGAGGTCATTGCCTCTACTGCAGAGAGTAGACAGACAGATAAGGAGAGATGGGATAAAGGACCTCGTGTTCGTAAGGAACCATTGAAAGTTGGGGATATTGTTCTTCTCTATGATACGTCATTGGAGAAACAATTATCTCGAAAATTGGACACCCGATGGTTGGGGCCCTATCGTATTGTTAGAAAATATGAGAATGAAATTTATGAAATTGAGGAATTGGATGGGGCTCGAGGTCGGAATTGATTATCGGGATCGCATTTGCAAAAACTCATTCGTAGGACTTAATAAACAAGTTTAGTTGATATGGATCTTTATTGAGAGATGATGGGGGATTTGACTTTTTTTTCTTAATTCTTTTCATATTTAGGATCGTTAAGTGCTAACTATTATCTGAGGTCGGGCAAAGGGGATTGTAACTTTGAACTTTTGGGACTTGGATTTAATTTGGGGCCTATGGTTCCATATTTTGTAATAATTAATAACATCTACGACTTATGTTCGTAGAGTTTATTTTGTGATCGCATTTGCAAAAATTCATTTCTATCACTTAATAAACAAGTTTGGTTGATATGGATCTTTGTTGAGAGATGATGGGGGATTTGACTTTCTTTTCTTAATTCCTTTCAGATTTAGGTTCGTTAACTGCTAACTATTATCTGAGGCCGGACAAAGAGGATTGTAACTTTGAACTTCTGGGATTTTGATTTAATGTGGGGCCTATGGTTCCATATTTTGAAATAATTAATAACATCTACGACTTCTGTTTGTAGAGTTTATTTTGTGAAATTTCATGGATGGATTGAAAATCCTGTTTCGACTCTGAATTTTGAAAAATTGCTTATCAATTTTCGATGCAATGTGATGCAAATGAACTGGAATGTTATGAAACTCTCTGTAAAAATGTGATATATGTTTTATTGTAAAAGGTTCTAGGACAATGATATATAATTTGCATTATATGGCTTGTAGGACAGCATTGTGTGTTATTCGCAAAGGCATGTACTGCAAATTTTTATCACAGCCTAACACTTTCGTAATGTTTTTAGTTATCACGCTATAATCAGTCCTGATGCAGTGAGCTCCGTAGATGGTAGTGAGGCGAACGCCAGAACTTTGTTCCTGGTCCATAGTGGGATGTTGTCACTTTCCTTTTAAGGAGGGTGACTACACTATCATTGAACGATAGGAAGGAGCTATTGTAATTGTTGGAATCTCGCTTATGAGGATGACGACTTCCGCTCGTCATGGAGAAAGGAGTGGTCACCTTGGCCTTGTGACGGGTGGGGTCGCCTCGCATCTATGGTCGGGTCTCACCAGCCTAGGCCATAAAGAAGGGGTAGCTCAACCTTACAAGTATAAGACTAGCAAGAACATGACACTGGTAGATTATCATTCTAATTTCGTTATTGGTATATTCGTTTTTTTTTTTCGTGGTGGTCTCTGCAGACAGACACGTGTCTTGTGAAACCAACGGGGTTGTGGACAGATGTACGGAAAGGGGGGTCGAGAGAACATTGCACTCTGATTGGGATAAGGCCGCATATGATGATGCATGCGATCATCCCCTCATTAAAGATCAGATGAAACGTAAGTACATTGAGAAGTATAATGAATGGTACGAGTATATCACGACGGATGAGATTCACGAGAGAGAACACCGTTTCCATGAACCTCAGTCAAAACTGCGGTATGATGTTGAAGATAAGTTTCCAAGTGATTTTGTGTTGAGGAGGGAATGTGGCCGCTACCTCACAGATAATGAAGGTCTTCGATGGACTCAGGATGAGCTGCTAGAGATGTTGAAGAAGAAGAAACAGGAAGTGAATACATTGAGGAATGTATTTATGAAAGTTGAGTTGAATGCACGGTCTTTGGTTGAAAGTTTCATCGAAGCAAAACGAAGTGAAGAGATAAGAGATTCCTCTATGTCGGGTGTTGGGGTTGTGAAGGAGCCGGATACTGCTGAGGACATGGACAGAGAGTTTAAGCGCTTAATTCAATCATTTATTAAAAACGATTTATTAGACGAAGTTTGTAAACTTAATGTTGGAGTTGACCCACATCTGTTGCAAGCGTGTGACGATTTGCGTCGACGATTAGAAGAAGCCGAGAATGGGATAAGAAAAATATTGTTGGCAGGCGTCTTACCATCGATTGATTTTTTTTATACCTCGGAGGTGTTCGAGATTTCACTGATTGCAACTTTGGAAGACCTTTCAAAGGCGCGTCTGATTGTTATGTTAGAGTCATTGCAAAATGTTGGTTAGGAGCTTGCACACAGGAATGCCCTCTTAGAGGTACAAAATGTGATGAAGTTCCCGGTAAGTGATAGTCAGTTGAGAGGAACAGTGATCACGCAAGGGAAGAGTTAATGGATTCAATGTTCAAGGATAGTTTTTTCGATCGATGTTCACGAATGGCATGCTGACACGTTACAAAGAATAGTTGTACACTTTGATAATTTTGTTGACGAATGTCATTGATGCTCATTCGCCAAAACGGTTTAAGAAGGAGATGGTGCATATAAAAAGAGAATTGAATGATCTCGCAAGCATAAATAAGGAACATGAGATAATATTGCATGAGGTGGTGTTTGCATTGATTGAAGCATTGAGGCGTCCGTGTCCTAAGTGTGGCCGCTTATTAAGCCATGTGAGAAGGGGTAACTATAGAAAGATTAATGATTTAACGGTTGTTAGACGTAACTGTGACAAGACGACAAACCTTTATCATGATGGAGATGCCATTGTTGATGAGTAGCAGGAGTTAGGAATGGAAGAAAGGAGGAGACAACTTCGTGGACGTGACGATGTAGATAAGTACTGCATTTTATCTTTGTCATTGACTATGAAGTGAATCATATTCAAGCAAAGAGAGGAAGCGGCTTCGCGAACTGGCAGGGGGAGATGAATAAGGTGACATTTCATGATTGTTGAATTCACCGTTGACATAAATAAAAGTAACAAGAGTGAAAGAGGAGTGAGGAGAGAAAGGAGGCGGAGGATGTAGGGTGCAGGGATGACGATATTTGCAAAGGGAGAAAGGAGCTATAAATAGCAGCGAGAAAATTGTTCTTTGTTGTTTTGACTATAACCGCATGGTGTGATGGTAGATGAGTGCAACTTCGTGGGCAAGATGATGCAAGAGTAGGAGTGGGTAGAGTGAAAGGGATAACGAGGAGGTGGAATGGCGGGAAGAATGCGTGATTTGAGATTGTTTTCATTCCATTAATGATGATGACACTTGAAACCGTTTTATGATAAAACTTTTGAATTTTGTTTTTTCTTTCTCTTATTGAAATAATCTCTCTCTCTCTCTCTCTCTCTCTCTCTCTCTCTCTCTCTCTCTCTCTCTCTCTCTCACACACACACACACACACACACACACACACA
>BFEA01000287.1:583696-600455 GCA_003427395.1 Chara braunii | reverse complement strand
GTTGGGGGTAGGTGTTGTTGGACTGAGGCTTGACTAATGTTGTACCAGCAGTAGTCACTACTAACCCACATGCCACTGATAGTGAGATCGAGGAACTGTTGTGGAAACTGCACTATAGCTGAGTAATTCGTTAAAAACTGTCGTAGCTAGGCTTTAGGCTGTTGTTGCGGTGCAATTACTGTGGCTGTTAGTTCACACTTGGCTGTTGCCGGCTAGATTCGGACCACAGGTTTCACTGGCCCAGCCAAGACTGGTGAAATTAGTTGATGCCATAGCATCACGCTGTTAATACCAAGTGTCGTCGAGCTAATGATGCGGTATCGCGGTGCTGCGAGTGAGTTCTCAAGTGTGGCCAATTCTACATTTAGCATAAAGCATAGCATTGTGTAGTTGCAGATGTTTGTTATAGTGTAGCGCTCGCAGGGCCTTTTGCTGGGCATGGTCTGATCACTGTACTAAGCTGCTGCTAGTTTAGAACTCGAGCTACAGATACGGACTGCTGTGGCCATTGTGAAGAGTGAGCTGCTGCTGTTTTTTCCCAGCGGCAGGCCGCTCAGCCACTGTTGCTCCTGGTCCACGGTGGCAGCCTTAGAACTGTGTATTGTTGGGCTGGTTGTGTCTGCTGCGCCCCGACGAACCCTGCTTGCTGGGTCCGTCACGGACATTGTGCTCATGGCTATTGTCACGACCCCTGCCACAGCACATAGACTGTGTGTGGTTGAGCCCTTGTGAAGCCGCGGCAACGCCGCTTGGTTGTGCGTCTTTGCGGTATCTCCTCGGGACGCTGGCCCTCGCCGCAAGCGGAGTACTGTGTAGGATACCGTTCTTACTGGGCGCTTCAGTACTGCTATGTTGTTGTAGTTGTGGTAGTTTGTTTGCCACTTCATCAAGCTACTGCTGCCTCGCACTGGGCTGCTATGAAAGTGCTCAAATCATTTTTTTATCTGTGCTCAGCAGATTGCGTTGGCAGTTCCTACCATTTATGCTCCTGTGCTACGGTTACTATTTCATTAGAGTGACCACAGCCCGTGCTCTCAGATCGCAGCCCTGATGTTACTAGACCACAAACTGTGCTGCTTGCTGACATGATGACTATCGTCACGAGCAGCGTGGCTGCCAATGGTATGTGGGGGTTATGACTATTCTTAATGAGACCTTGCTGTTACTGCCATTATCAATAGCAGAAGGTTGTCGTTGTCTCGTTTTTTTTGCTGCAGCCATGCTCTGGTGATACGGTCATAGTATATTTTGATACTGGTCATTGCTACACCGCTGCTCACCAAACTGCTGCTACGGTGACTAAGTCTTTGCTGCTGGTTAAGCCCCTGACTGCGGCAACTGTCGTAGTAGGACGAACTGCAGCTGCGACGATTGGTTTCAGAACATCTGTTGTGTGTTCATAACGGGCAACTACTGTACACCTACTAGGTTACCACTACGCCGCTGCCGAAACACTGTGACCAGGTGGATTGCTGCAACTGCCGTTTTCTGTTCTCTGGCACGGCTGTTCGAAATGATTATTGTTTCCTTCAGTCCAGCCCGGTTGTTGTAGCAGAGAGTTATTGTGACCTTGAGGTCTGCTGCGTTTTTTGGTTGGTTATCTGGCTTAGTGCTTCTATACAAGACGCTGCGTCTCACTGAAACGGACTGTTGTGCAGAGGCACTGTGCTGGACGCTGCTGCTGAGCAGGACACTGTTCCTCATTGGGTGNATACAAGACGCTGCGTCTCACTGAAACGGACTGTTGTGCAGAGGCACTGTGCTGGACGCTGCTGCTGAGCAGGACACTGTTCCTCATTGGGTGCAGCAGCGGCATTGGCCTAAGAAGGGGGCATTGACAGAGGAGGAAGTGTTGTGGCTTGAGAGTGAGATTAAACTTAGCATAGGGGGTTATCACTGTGATTTGGAGGACCGTCAAGGTGGTTTTTGCTCTACGCCCAGACTTCAGTTTGACCAGTTGCTGCGCGGTTTTGGCCATCATTGCGGGGCCCTCAGGCGTATCCAGATTCCGAGGCCCTCTCATTGTGAGTTGAGTTGTCCCTCTCTTGGATCTCGAGAGTCTGACTTTTCTCCTTCTGCCCTTCTCAGTCTAAGTCTAGTCTATTGGTTACGAGAGGAAGGCGGCAGGCGGGATTGGCAACCCGTACGACCACGGCAAGACCTTGTGGGAGATCAGCCCACCGATTGCGGGAGCTCCGCCGGAACTCAGGAGGAGTTCTGGAGGCGGGGAACTCAGAGGTAACTTTCTTTTTCCCCTATATACCCAGATATAACCCCTATCTATATCTTTCTCTATGTATTGGTTGAGTACTGTGCATGCATCCTATAGTTGACTTTTGTCTGACTTTCAGGATCTAAACTCAGATAAGCTAAAGGAATGCATGCTTAATCTCAAGTTGCAGTTTCTTTATGGTATGAAAGCAGACATGTATCACACAAGGGTTGCATCTGGGGGGAAGGGTGGGAGGAAGGCAGTTATACATGAAGTTTGACCGGGTCCTTTAGGTTGGGGAAACCCATTGTTGTGTTTCATTCTGGTAATGCATGAAGTAGTCAGACCCTTCTGTAAGTTAAGGGGGTCCGATTGCTTTGGAGGCTGGGAGGTCCCCATAAGTTTAGGGAGACCCAGTGCTATGGTTTGCGTGGAGAGTTAGGCTGTTCTGTAAGTTCAGGTGGCCTAACTGCTCTGACTTGTGAAGGCTTGACTGTGGTTGAAGTTTTCAGGGACTTAGGGCGCTCGATAAGTTTTGGTACCCTATGTTGCCTTGATTTTCTTTGGGTTTGTTTTTTTTTTTCTTTGTTTCTGAACAAGGTGACTGAGTTGTTCTGTAAGTTCAGGTCACTTAGTCCCTTTCTGTTTTATTCTGAGAGAGTAGCTATGAAAAGGAACTTGGCCCTTCTGTAAGTTCAGGGGGCCACGCACATGATGATTCAGAGAGGAATGAACTTGGCGAAGAGTTGGGTCCTTCTGTAAGTTCAGGGGATCTAGCTCAAAGCCGCGCACATAAGGGTTCAGAGGAGAGTGACTTTGGCAAGAGAGATAGGTCCCTCTGTAAGTTCAGGGGATCTAGCTCAAAGGCCATGCACGCTGAATCAGGGAGAAAGGAGTTTGGCAGAGAGGCAGATCCTTTTGTAAGTTCAAGGGGTCTGACTCAATGCCTCGCACATGTTTGAACCCGAAGGTTATAACTTGGATATACTTTGGTATTATATTGTTTAAGAACAGGCTAGTCAGACCCTTTTGTAAGTTCAGGGGGCCTGACTATAGCTTATCACAACCTGAAGAGAGTATGAATTAAGAACAGAACTGGAGGTAAGATGGGGCAGACTGAACGTGAGGAATTCAGTCCTATGCAACCTTAGGAGACTAAATTCAGAGAAGTATATATAACTGGGATATTAAGCAGTTCAGGGCTTATGCCCAAATGAAGAGAGAAGTAGTTGTGCCCTCTGTTTGTGTATATTCTTGGCTAAGTCAGACTGTTCTGTAAGTTCAGGTGGTCTGACTTTATGCCTTATGTAAGTTGGGTACAGAGGGATAACTCATTGAGAGTTCATGAACTATTATTGGAAAAGTCTCAAAATTGGGGAGGTGAGAGGACTTACCTTTGTGGTATGGCTTTGCATGTGGATGAGTAGCACCTGTGTCTAGTCTGAGGTTTGTATTGATAGGTAGTTGCCTTAGTGCTCGCCATGTGCTAGAGCTATAGGAGGTAGTTGTCTTTTCTGCTTAGTCTTGTTGTCTCACAGTTTCTGGGTCACTTTGTAGATTTGGTCTTGTAGAAATCTTGGAAAGTGACTTTCTCTACGGGAAGCGCTGCCGAAATTTCTGCAAAACCAAGGAGTTGGTTAAGTCTGGCTCTTCAAAGGTTGAACTTTTGTTTAAGTACTTCTGACTTAGTAAGAATTTGGGAAACCTTCCTTTCTAGGGGAAGTGCTGCCCAAATTTTTGCTAGTTCATGGACTTAGACAAACATTGACTTTTGAAAGTTGAGATTTATCTTAGTGTCTATATTTGAGCTCGTATAAATTCTGGGAAGGCAGTTTCCCTACGGGAAGCGCTGCTGAAATTTTCTTGTTTTTAGAGGAGTTAGACTATAAGTCGACAGGTGGCGACCCTTAGGCAATCACTTATAGGAGAGGTGTACATAAAGATCGAGGTTTTACTCTGGGTACTTGTACAGGGGTAAGTTTAGGCCTAACATTTGTAGAATTCGGGTGCAGATGAGATATGGAGGTTTCCCTCCATACGCTTATATGATTAGCTGGAATATTGACCTGTCTTATGATACAGATTTACTTTTTGGTCGATTTGATCCGGAACTTGGGTCAGTGTCAGCTCGATCTTACAAGGATCGTCTTCTGTTATCCTTAATAACACGTCCGTTACTAATTCGTCGGTCTACGACTCAACTCCATCCCTCTTCCCTTGCTCAACCTAAAAGAGCTTTGGCCGGTGGTTTTCGTTGTTTCATTAAGGTTTTCACCCGGGCTTTTATTGAATTGCCATTTAAAGGAAGCAATGAGTGTTTATTTACGGAGGTTGGACGGAGGTTGGGGTTTGCATGGCTAAAGCATGGGGTGTGAGTACAGCGAAGTGATTGAAGTTGACCCCGTGTAGTGTGTGGGCTCTATTCTCTCTGTTGAACTTTGATGTGAATGCAGGTATGTTTCCTTGGTCAGATTTATATTTTGGCTGCCTGCGTTTCACACATATACGATTGGAGGGAGCCTTGTCGTGATTGTGAGAAGTGATCGACCCACAAATTTAAGCCTCTATATGTCTATGTATTGCTTATATACCCTTATGTATGGACAGAACATAGGCATGTTCGCTTGGGCCTGCACGTAAAGGGTAGTTGGGGATGCAACTAAGGGACGAGCGCCCCACTACTTTTTTTTTGCTTTTTGAAGTTCTTAGTCGGACGTTAGTCCTGAACCCGCGTTCCAGGTCCTTGTCTAAGACAAGGCGGGTTCCGGTTCCACGAGATGGGGGGATTTCCTTTCAAGTGGAGCCTTGATGGATCGCCTACCACGATATCCTGGCAAAGGCACAGAGAAGTCGCGAAGGCCGAACGGCGCGTCCTTCAGCCGTTCAATATCGTGAGGGGTAAGACCCCACGATATATTTTCCTTCAGCCATTCAATATCGTGAGGATATTACTGCGAYTGTTTGCATCTTCAGATAGTGCCAGTCGATATGGGGAGGCCCTACGACCGCGCAGRTTTATATTAGAATCTCGCGCGCGACGCTTATCCGAGTTTACGTCGGAAAGTTATGGGTTAGTTACTCAAGGGACTAGGATAGAGCGGTTTGTTCGTTTGTGTCGTTTCGTTCGAGTGGGTACGTTTGTAAGCGTGTGTTATGTTTTGTTTTGTTGTTATGTGGTGTACGTGCGAGTGTAGAGTACGTCCTAGTCGACCACCGACGGGTCACGCTTGGGACTTCAGTCACCCCAAGAAGACGACTCACGCGCGGGTTCGACAAAGGCGTAATACCGCTCGTACCCCCTATGCTACAGCGAACGAGAAACGCCCTCGGCTGGTCCACCTCTGCGATTGCAACAGAGTAGCTTTCGTATTGTGGACTGGTAGCTCAGCGGGGATACGCCCACCGCAGGGAGGTGACAGCTCCCGAATGGTGGAGGTAAGTTATGCCTCGCGTAGGCCCTATCCTGTCGTAGGGGCTCGCGAGAGGTATGGCTGGCGCACCCGGCCGGAGCGGCCTATAGGAAGCTCCGTTGGATTGTGTTCATGGTTAGGTGGTCCAGTTTCTGCGTGACACGGCCGGGAGGGTCCCGCGCTGCTTCGTGCGGTGCCGGACCGATGCGCACGACAACGTGCACACTCACGCAAAGACTCGAAAAACAGGCTCAGGCCACTAGGTGGACTGAGCCCGAATACTGCACATATAGCTGAGCGGCTCCTCTTCAACTCGAAGTAGGAGCTAGCTCAGTAGGTTCAGGCGTAGGCTATTATGCGACAGACCCCCGGGATCAAATCTGCCTAACCCAGAGCTAGCTCCTTTTTACACGGAGCTTTACTGATTTTCTTACTCGGTTGAGTTGGCCAGGGCTCGAATTTGCGACCTAGAGATACGAGTTAGGTAGAGTCAGTAGATCACAGTTAGCCCCTACGGGGGCAAGACACTTGGCAGTTTGGGATAGTTAGTGGTTAGATTCTGAATTTTCTTTTATTTTCTTTTCTTTTCAGATTTCGTATTTTCTCTTATTTCTTGATTAAGTTATTTTTCTCTTATTTTCTTTAACGAGTGCAAGCCTCTCTACTAAACTTATCGTATCTTCCCCAAGTCCCGGGACAAATTCATTCCCGGGAAGTCTTTGACATACCAAGAAGTCGTCGACATCCCGACGCGATCGCAGGCCCTCGGGCGAGATCGACGGGGCTCTGTCCTGCATGTGAACGGGATGCAGTACTGGCGAGTGTGCGAAGGAAGACTAAAATACCAACGATCAGACCATTTCAATACCGTAATGCAGACAGACTGGGTTCTTGGACTTAACCACGTTCTCATCAGAGGTTGGGACCGACAGTCTGCTAGCATTGCAGGGCAAGTGTGAGTGAAGTGGGGACCTCTTCCATCTCTCAGGGGTATGTTAACTCTGTGCAATACGGTGTGTCCTTGTACATCAGTGGAATATATAATGGGAAGAAAGGTTGGGGACGTGTGATGCACTGGCTGATGGCGTCGTGAGGATGGGCCTGTCATCCTCCCAGCTCATTGGGATACACGCCCTGCCTATTGTGTCCCATGTTGTGGCCTCCGCGTGATGCACATTGTGACAGATCGTGCTGCGTTACTGCTCCGCTGTGTTTTGATAAAATGACGGACAAACAGACCAGAAAGATAAGCAGATTCGGCAGACAGGTACACAGTCACTGTGACATACATGGAGACTCGCAGTGCAATGTGACACGCACACGTGGTGAGACATACACACAGACATAGTGAGGCTGTTGCACCATATCTCTTTCTTCGTCTGATCACCCTCCTCCTCGTCTGTGTATGCTCAGGGACTGACACATTCCCTATGTGTGAACGTCAGGACCCTTCACACCCCGCAGCAATAAATGATGTATGCAGGGTCTGCATTACGGTATTGAAATGGTCTGATCGTTGGTATTTTAGTCTTCCTCTGTGCTATCCTGTACAATGTGAGAGAGGTCGGTTCTTGTTCTGGTCTGCATTATTACGACATGCGATATGCATCATGTCACGCGGATGCACGGTGATACCTACATGGGACACACAGCTACCATGACGTACACGGTCACGGTGGCGCACACATACAACAACGAACACAGGCACTGTGACAGACGGTCAGTGACACGCACACACAACATACATACACAGTCCACGGTGACAGACATTGTGAAACTACGCAGATACACAGGCACACAACCACCGTGACATACATAGATACTCTGAGGTACACGGATACTGTGATAAACACGGACAGATGTTGTGGCACAGACAGATACGGTGAGACACAGACCGTGACATACGTAGCGTGACATAAACTATGACCTACACAGCAAAATACAAACAAGAACAAACGGTGACACAGATACACTGTGACATACACGGAGAAAAAACACATACACGCCGAGAGTGAAACAGGGAGAGATAGAAAGAACAGAGAAAGAGAGAAGAGAAAACATATATGACATACAAATATGGTCTGCACTGGTAGTGACGTCAAGTATATTGGACTTCACAGTCGAAGTGAGCATGTTGTGTGAATGCGGCTGTAGGAGGGTAGGCAAGTAGTATGAGTTGGGCATTGGGCGCCGGACATAGGAGAGCGACCATGGATAATGAGTCGGTATAGGCCTGAGGGCTTGAGGATTGGCTCATTATGTCATTATATTGCTATATTTGGCTGGATTCTCGGTGCTATGATGTGCGTTGCTTGTATACGAATTATTCATACATTTGAATTGTCTCACAACTTGGGTTTGGATATCAATCGCATTCCTGGTTATTATCATTATTATTATTATTATCATTATTATTATTGATATTATTATTATTATTTTTATTGGTATTATTATTATTATTATTATTATTGGTATTATTATTTTTATTATTATTATTATTTATTATTATTGTTATTGTCATTTGTCATCACATGCTAGGATAGGAGGCAGAGATGGGAAAGGGGCAAGGCAGCAGAGAAGATGGGGATCGTCGTCAAGCATGACGGCTTCTACCTCCTTCATTCTCCTCTGCCTTTCACTATGCATGATCCCTCGCTCACTGACCCCTTTTCAGGTGATGGAATATGAGATGGGTTCATTCAAATCTCAAGCATAAGAGACTCCTATTCCATACTTGATCCATGTAACAGGGCGATTGCGGAAGCTCTGCCGGAGTTCAGGCGGAACTCTGGAGGCAGGGAACGACGAGGTAAGTTACTTCGACCCAAATGTTGTCTTATATAGGCTATCATCGTAACAATAATCATAAGGGTTAGGGATTCAGAATCAATAACTTTTAAAGTCTTGGATTGCGGGTAGAGAAAATGTTGGCTGAATGGAGACTTATTGCTTCTGGGTACAACAATCTTGTTGTGGGCATTGGTTGAGAGGTATGGATACAATCCATCAACCTCTCATGATCATTCTCTCTACACTCCATCTAAACGATTGTGAGTACCCTTGATTTGAGCTTGCTATAATCTATTGTCATAGATCACACCTATCAGATCACACCAATCATTTGCTCATTATGCATTTGATCCATCATAAGTTCTCGAACTAACAATGAGTCTGGGCTCGAATGCATCGAAAGGGATGACTTGACCCATCGATAAGGCTTGTGTGGAGATAAGGATAGCAGGGAGAGTCTGCCTTAACTTCGATGAGCCTTACGCTTGATCAGTGATAAGTGCAAGGGTCCTTGGACACCCGCCTTATTGAGGGCTAGCCAGTGATAAGAGAAACAGGGAAACTTTGCCTTATTAGTGACTAGTATGATATAAGAGTTGTGAGGTTTCAAGGACACCTGCCTTATCATTAACCAACCTAACATTCTTTTCAATGATAAGAGTAAGCAAGGACCCTTGGACACCCGCCTTATTAAGGGCTAGCCACTGATAAGAGTAGCAGAGGAATCCTGTCTTATCAGTGACTAGTCTGATATAAGAGTTGTGAAGTTTGAAGGATACCTTCCTTATCACTGACTAAACCTAACATTCTTTTCAGTGGTAAGAGTAAGCAAGGACCCTTGGATACCCGCCTTATTGAGGGTTAGTCAGTGATAAGAGTAGCAGGGGAATCCTATTTTATCAATGACTAGTCTGATATAAGAATTGCGAGGTTTCAAGGACACCTGCCTTATCAATAAACATCCTGGGACTTAGTCAGTGATAAGAGTAGCAAGGATCCTTGGGCACCCGCCTTATTAAGGAGTGATAAGAGTAGCAGGGGAATCTTGTCTTATCAGTGACGAGTCCGATATAAGCAGTAGCGAGGTTTCAAGGACACCTGCCTTATCAGTGGCTAGCCATAGGATAAGTCTACCGCTAAGTGTGTTTTGGCTCACAAGGGCCAAGACCCACAAAATTTGCCTTTGTCAAACAAGTTCCAGTAACAAGTGGATATATCTTGAATGGTCTGTCACATCACCACCAACTTTCTCCACAATCTGCATTGTTCAGTCCTAACTAACTATCTCTGATTCTACTGAGAGAGGATAAGTGAGGTATTGCCTCAGAGAGAGACTGTCCAATGTCTGATTTCTTCCATGAGATTCTTTCCGCAGGTTGGATTGGTGCTGTGTCCATGTGTGTTGGGAGACGGAAGGGAACTCAGACAGGATAATCCCAAAAAGGGGATAAGAATGAGATAGTGAAGAGGATATGAAGAATTACTGCGACAGTAAAAGGAAAGTGAACTATTGTTCACTACCTGAAGCGGAACGGCAACAACCCAAACGATTAGTTAAGGATAGAAGACAGACAGAAGACACAGAGTCTAAAAGGAACTTTCTACATCTCAGTTAGGAAGAGGGATGTTAAGTTTCTCTTTGACTGTGTTGTGTCTACAGGTTTCGACACTTGGAGAAGACTACGGAAGAAATCTGTAAGGAACTGCAAATTCTCTTATCTCTGGATAACAGGTCGGTATAACTCCGACTCAACTTTCACCATGGCTTGACACCCACACCTAAAGCAAGATCTAAGAAAGGAACAGATAAATCCCCATGTATCTATGCCTAAATTGTCCAAATCACACTCAGGAGTCTTCGAAAAAGTGTGGGGCTGGGGTAAAAGGAGTCAGGGTTAGGAAGGAATGTTGTTTTCAAGGGTTTGGGGCGTGAGTGGCTTGCTATGAATGGGTTAAAGGTTGACGCTCGTAGCGCATTTTATGTCTGCATCTGTATGCGTGTATGTTGTTTCTTGCATCTGCACAGGTGTTGGACATTTGTGTTGTCTCCTTAGTTGGGATCATCTAAGATATTCGGGCAAATGGACACGACAATTGTGAAAGTGAGGTCCACCGCTCAGTCAGCTCCCCTGATTTACATACATACAATATACATATATATATATATATATTGGGTTCAGCCTCCTGATGAGTCGGTGAAACTCCGACGAAACAGTTTGTCACAGCCCCTCGTTTGTTGTCCTCTTCTCCCTCTCTGCCTACGGTTTACCGGGCAGTTCTATTTGACGATATATATATATATATATATATATATATATATATATATATATATATATATATATATATATATATATATATATATATATATATATATATATATATATATATATATATATATATATATATATATATACTTGTGAATGGGATCGTAGGTCAGTCGGTACCTAGGAAGTCATTTTGTCTGGGACTTCTTTTTAAGAAGAATGAGAGATTACTAAGGGTTCGACTCTGGCATTTTCATAAGGTCAACAAAGGGGACATAGAGTCATTGTCATAGTTAGTTAAGCGTGGAAGACTGTCAAAGAAGTCGACCTGATTAGATAGTCGGTCCTGAGAGTTAGCACCTTGGGGCTTGATATACGGGTCAGTCTTAAGGCGTTCTACCGCGCGTATGCCTATGCTACGGTGATCGAGAAAACGCTATCGGCTGGCCTGCCTCTGCGATTGCATGTAAAAATTTTCGCACGTGGGTCAGTAGCTCACCAGGGATACGCCCACCTAAGGGATGGTGACAGCTCCCGCAGGTGGAGGTATGTTGTACCTCGCGGGATCCCTAACCTGTCGTAGGGAATCGCGAGAGGTATAACACACGCGCACGGTCGGAGTGAAATTTTCGTTAAGGTGACAAAAGAGACCCTGCGTGACATGACCGTGAGGTCCAACACCAAAAACTACTTTGCGTCTAGGGTGTGGGACCGCCGCTTAAAATGATTGAGATTCCACCGAAAATAATTGCGCTCGGAGTATTATCAGGATTTACGAGACGCTGTACAATAAAATCAACGTGGTGAGAGTGTTGGGACAAAAGTGGTTTTATCGTCAACGTTCACTGGGGGGGGGCGATATATGAGTGAAAAATATCACGACAGCATGACAATTGTGAGGCGATTCGAAAAACCGATTTTTTCATCACTATGACGTGCAACACTAACTGGTCGGAGATCAAACGACCATGTTGCCAGGTCAATGTCCTAACGACAGGCCGAATCTTCTTGCGCGAGTGTTCAAAGGTTATCTTGCACAACTTATTGATGAGATAAAGAACAAACAGATCTTTGTCAGGGTGAGTGGAATGTTGTATGTGGTGGAGTTTCAAAAAAAGGGTCTACCACACGCACATCTACTGGTTATCCTTCATCCGGATGATGAAATTCAAGGATGTTGTTGACAATGTGATGTGTGTCGAGATTCCTCCGGAAGAGGAATTGAGAGAAAGGATGGTCAAGTTCGTGTTGCACGGGATTTTGCTGTGCGGAGAAACGAGACGCTTCGTATACGGAGGATCGAGAATGCACAAAAGGATTTCTGAAAGATTTCATTTCAACAACATCTATTGGTTATCCTTCATCCGGATGATGAAATTCAAGGATGTTGTTGACAATGTGATGTGTGTCGAGAGTCCTCCGGAAGGGGAATTGAGAGAAAGGATAGTCAAATTCGTGTTGCACGGGATTTGTTGTGTGGAAAAACGAGACGCTTCGTGTACGGAGGATGGAGAATGCACAAAAGGATTTCCAAAAGATTTCATTTCAGCAACAATATTCAAAGACGAACAAACGTACCTTTCGTATAGGAGAAGGAAACCAAGTAATAGTAGTTTTATGATTGTTCAAAATGGTGTCGTTTACGACAATCGGCATGTGGTCTCGTATAACTAGTACTTGCAAATGAGATTTAATTGTCATTTGAATGTTAAATATTGTGATAACATCCAGGCGTGCAAGTACGTGTATAAATATTTGTACAAAGGGTGCAACGTGTTATGGGTTGCGAGCAAGATAACAATGCGTCCATCGACAAGGTCAAATTATATCAAGATATGCGTGTTGTAAGTGCATGCAAAGCATGCTGGCGTTTATTTGAGTTCAACTTTGCGGAACAATGACCTGTGGTCGAAAGATTGTCCGTGCATATCGAAAATATGCAAAAACTGCAATTCGAACCTGACACTGAACAGGACGTTATTTCACATGGGCCCCCGAGAACGAAATTGACGGCATAAATGAAAAACAACTCTTTGAATGAACGTGTTCCTAAAAAGGAAATCGTCAATACTCATATGTGAGATAACAAACATAAGAAGTGAAACCGAAGAAAGCGTGACCTTCACGGTGGTCCCTTCGAAAAGATATCTCGGCTGTATCATGTGAGGATCATGAAAGGGGAATGATTTTATCTGCGTGTGTTTCTAAACTATTAACATTCTCGTGGGGTGCGCTCTTTTGCTGAAATTTGTACGATGAACAAAGTCGAATAGGATTCTTTCCGATCCGTTTTGTCTTCGATTGGGCCTTTTGCAAACCGACGATGCATACAATCAATACATAGGCACAGTCGCTGCCCATTACATGCCTGAAGAAATTCGTAAAATATTTGTTATGGTTTTTACGTTTGGTCCGATGAACGATCCGGTTCGTTTTTTCGAACGACATTGGGATAAGATGTGTGACGATTTTATATTTTTCATATCGCGCAAGCAATAAAATTGTTCAGCCGAAGATTTTACAATCATTAGTGTTATTCCATCTTGACCGTATTTTGCAAGAGTCTGGAAAAAATATCCGTTACTTCTGCCATTATTATCGAACACCCGACGGGGAAACGATTATTGAAAATATAACCAAACATTACGAGAACAAAACGGTATCCTCAATTCTAAACGACGAGTTGTCGTATGATCCGATTCAAATGCAATGCAAATATGAGTCTAATTTTCGACGTTTTCATCCACGTCAACGAGTGTTGGTGGAAAACAATTGTCCGGGCTGTGCAAGAGAAAATATCATTGTGTGCTTTTGTCGATGCACCGGCTGGAACAAGAAAAACTTTTTGCATTGAAACGATTTTGGCGGGCGTTAGGTCGCATTCTGCTATTGCGCTGACAGTCGCGTCCAGTGGCATAGCGGCAACTCTTTTAACAGGGGGTCAAACGTTTCACTCACGAATTCCTGCACCTTTGAAATCCGATAACACGCGTCCCTTCTTGATTCCGAAACAAAGTGATCTTGCGGAGTTTATCCGCCGTACGGACTTGATTGTTTGAGACGAGGCTCCAATGAGTAAACATGTTTCACTTGGAAGTTATTGACATTACGGATCTTTGTAACAATGATGAGTCATTTGGTGGAAAAATTATACTTCTAGTTGGGGATTTTAAACAGATTTTGCCCGTTGTGAAACACGAATCGCTAGCACAACAAATTGATGCGTCCATGAAAATATTTCCTTTGTGAAAACTTTTTGAGGTTCATCAACTGACCGAAAATATGCGAATCTTAAGCTTAGGGAATGATGAAATGGCACGAATGGATGCCCACTTTTTAATTTATATTGGGAATGGTAACCATCCTCGTGTTGTTCCTAATGAATCTACTGCGGTCAGATTGCAACGTGAGATTTGTACGGATAAACCAATTGATAAGTTGATTTCATTGACGTTTTATGATGTGTCCTACCATGCGAGGGATGCTGAGTATTTCTTGCCTCGATTAATTCTATGCCCTACTAATGACGATGTCGGTTTTGTTAACAACTGTGTTCTTCACGACTTCCCTTGGAGGTGCATGACCTTTAGTTGATTATCCTGATTTAGATGATACCGGACTTGATATTGAGCGGGAGTTCTTAAGCTCTCTCGACAAATCTAACCTTCCACCTTACAAATTGCACTTAAAAATTAGTGCGTCTGTGATGCTTTGCAAAATTTTTCACTAAAGCAAGAACTTTGCAACGATACAAGGTTGATTCTTAAGAAGATCGTTAATATTGATTTGTTGGAAGTGACAACAATGCACACGGGTAAAACAACACTGATCCCCAAGATTGATCTGACAAGCGATGGTGAGACAACTGGGTTCAAATGGTTTATGAGGTAATTTTTAGTTCGTCTTGCTTTTGCTGTAACGATTAACAAGTCGCAAGGACAAACCGTATCGTGTGTCGGGGTTTGGCTACACAAACCGGTTTTTGCATATGGTCAATTGTACGTTGCTTTGTTTCGTGTTGACCATCCCAATAACATCTATGTTGCGTTGTTTGATAATAATTTTTTAACGAAGAGTATTGTATATCATGAACTTTTTGGACGAGTCCTTCTTTTTTTTTTCCATCGAGTCTTGGCATTTCAAATAATTCTGTCATATTCTTTCTTTGCAGGCGACTCTCAAATGCCGCATAAGTACGACACTTGTGCTAAGAGAAAAGCAATGGAAACCAGCAATACCACTCAATATGATACGAATGTTACGTCAAAAGTTGGAGCAGAACACTCGGAGAGGTCGAAGAAAAATTGAAATGATGAGAGGTCGGTGAATCTTGGAAGTGAACATCCTCGGAACGATCATCCTATTCCTGGTGAGGTTGAACGTCGATGTTCGCAAGGGAATACCCTTGATGATGCTGAAAACATGGTTGTGGAGAGGAGTGGTGACGATTATCGTGCTGATGGGGATGGTTCGCGTAGAGGTTAGTCAGGTAGGCCTATTAACCTTACATTTGTCGATGATGAGGATAATAACGTTACGGGTGATTCGAAAGAAGACTGTGTTGGATCTACATTCAAGAGGATAAAAATTCATGGTGCGAAAACTAATCTTTTGGATTCCTCCGAAATGTCGGAGCCTACCTTGGCTGATAATCAGGTGGGAGACCTGTTATTGATGAAACGGGAACTCAAATTATGAGAGCGCTGAATGCGCTCTTTGATGATGCAAAAAATATTTTTCGTTTTATGCACCGCTCGCTGGACGTGCATGTGTTCATGATTCGTGTTCGCAATCTTAATACAGTGGACGTGAAAGAGATGTTTGTGCCCCATCGCAACCACAAAATCCTTCGGAGGTTATTATGGTGCCCGATGATAACGATGCACCCACAATCCGCACTCCGAATCCTCTCGCTTACCCTGCTAGATGGTTTGACGATGCGAAAAAGGTTGACATCCAAAATGTTTTGACCGAGGTGCGTTTTGAAATGTTTGTGAAAAGTGCTACAGTCGCAAAAAATGAACGAATATGGGAAAACTTCCTACAGTGGAAAAAAAACAAACTCACATATATGCGGTTGGAACGACGATTTCCTCTTCCTTCAGACCCGTTGAATGTTTCGGATTTTGAGGCTTCTTCCATATTGCAATCACTTTTGACCGATGAGTTCATGACTCTCTCTAATGAGGAGATTACTAAGATGACATTAAATTTGCCACATTGTCCGACAAAAAGGACCATTCCCCAACCCTTTCATAGATATACACGGATACAGCAGCTTCTCAAAAGGATTCCTCTTATGGTTACTTTTTTCATTCCTCATTCCGCTCCGTTTCGTAGACTCCCCCTTCATGGATATTGAATTTTCAATGTCTTGCGATTATGCTTCACCCTTCAATATGTCAACGTCGGTTGTCACTACTTCTATTGTTGTTTCTACTTTGCCGGCTGCTACGGTTACTCCGTCTCCTGTCATTTGTGTTGTGTCCGCTCATACGCCATCAAAATATCATCTGCATGTCCATACAGGGTCATTAGAATAACCAAGTTCTTCTAATTTGAACATTATCATGTATGACTTTGTTGAATCTATTGGTCCGAAAAAGACACTTGCGCAACTGTCCTATCTTGACAGTTTTTTACAGGGTGCAAGATATTGTGGAAGCAGCAGCGGAATTGAATACGAGTATGAACACTTGGAGATGTGTGGATGTTGCAATTCATCTCAATTAAAATCGGCAAAGATAAACTCGATTCCAAATTTTCGAGGAGTATCGTCGCAAAGTGTTGTAACGAGTTTCTGTTCGTGAGGTGTTGCAAAAGTATCACTCCAGTGAAGGAAGTTGATTGGTCTTACAAGACAGATAGGAAGACAAAAATGTTGATTGAGCGGTTGTCCAAGCGTTGCCTTTATGACAAATTTTTAGATGATCGTCTTTGGTTTCAGTTACGTAATTGCCCCTACAAGAGAGATATGAAGGGAAAGACAAATAAATAAGGGGGGAGAGAGAGAGAGAGAGAAAGAGAGAGGAAAAAAAAAAAAAAAAAAAAAAAAAAAACTGAAATAATTTTGACATAATATT
>BFEA01000287.1:545205-583362 GCA_003427395.1 Chara braunii | reverse complement strand
TTTTTTTTTTTTTTTTTTTTTTTTTTTTTTTTTTTTTTTTTTTTAATATCTCTTTCTTTCCTCGCCCTTTCTCTTACTTATTTTTTATTTTTTATTTTTTTATTTGTCATTATTTTTTAAACCACTAGTACCTCCGCCAGTGTTGGGAAATTACGATGTTTTGCCTGTTCCCGAAGTTATCGGGGGTGGGACACGCGGTCGCCACTGTCCCATAAATCAAATTTTTATATTATCCGCGAGTGAAAGAAAAAGGAAGAACAGAAAATACTATCTGTACTGCAATGATGTCGGGCAAGGTAGTTTTTGAGGCCGTGCTCAAAGTCTTCCTCTACAGAATGCACCTCACTGGTAAGGCAGTCACATTCTGGATGTTACTGTTTTCTTTTTTTTCTTGTTCATGTGTTTCTCGTAAGTCCCCTGCTAATGAGGCAGGGAGGGATCCGTTAATTGCTCAAGCCATCCGTGATTTGCTCAAACTGTGTTTTGTCAGAGGATTGTAACACTCGGGAATGTATCCAGCCATTTTCACAGTTGGATCCGTGTGCCCGTTTTTTCCCCTTTGTATTATTTTGTTCGAATCTGACAACCTGGCTACGGGGCTGAGATGCCCTCACTGAGGGCACACTCACACGACCACTTCCAAGAATGTATACAACTGCAATCACGGTCAAAGCTTTGTTTCGTTTTTTTTTTTCCCTTTTTTTCTGAGTTCATGGCCAACTTTTTTTTTTTTTTTCTTTTTTTTTTTGTTCGTTCTGTGAGAGTACCAGAAAGAAAACTGAGTGGTACCCAGGCTTGGCAAACTCGGAGCGCAGTGAAATTCAGGATCGGCAAAAAACAGGCACGGAGGTACTGGTGGTTTAGTTCGTGAATTAAACTCGGACTTCGTAGCCAGTTACTCTTATTTCTGCGGGCGTGGCCCGCACCACCCGCACCACGGGCGCTTAGCTAGTTATTACTATTTGACCTCCTTACAAAATATCTATACTCAAGGCGTGGAGGGGCGTGGCAGGGTGCTATTCTCTTTTCCCGTTGTTGAGGGCTCCAGTTCAGTACCCATGCACACAAAAAACCCCGAAACTACGGTGTTGATTTTGCTTCTTATTACTATTTGACCTCCATACAGAATATCTATACTCAAGGCGAGGAGGGGCGTGGCAGGGTGCTATTCTCTTTTCCCGTTGTTGAGGGCTCCAGTTCAGTACCCATGCACACAAAAGACCCCGAAACTACGGGTAGGGTGGTATCGCAACCAAGTTTGGGGCTTGGAGGGCTCGAGGAAGGCCAGGTGACAAACCCTTCCACAAGGAGAGGCGGGCGGGCAAGTTCTTCCGCCGTAGGAGGGACGGCACTGGGCCTGAATTGCGCGTTGGTGTAGGACGAGCAAGCTGTGAGAGGTTCCTGGCAGGTCATCAACGGTGGTGAATAAACTACCAGGTAGCGAAGAAAAGCCCCTTCTCGGAGCGGCGGGTGAGGGCGCAGCGGGATAAAGAGGATCAAAACAACAATAGTCGGTCTCTTCTGCTTCCCGCCATAGCCAACCATGGTTCTCAAGTAAGTCATCTTTGCCGCGCCGTCTTGGCTGTCCTGCTTTCCTCGCTCGCTTGCTTGTCCTCATCACGTTAACCTCCATCTCCCATCATTATCGTCTCAAGGTCGGTGCGCATTCCGGCATCTCTGTCGCTGGCAATTTACGCTGCAAGTTATACCAGTGGACCTCCATCTTTGAGTTTTTCTATCCCTCTCCGTCTCATGGACGGTCGAGCGTCCCTGCCTTTCGCTACCCGGCTCTCTTCTTTCAGTGCACTCTTTCTGATTGCTCCAATTTCTCGCTCTACGCTGCTCCTATCTCCTCTGCATTTCCTACGTTATGTTCGTCTGTTCCTCGCTGCCCTCCTTTCGTCTTCTCCTCTCTCTTTCAGCTCACGTCTCTTTCCTCTCGTCTTTCCTCCTCTACCCTCGTCGTACCTCTTTCCTCTCAGCTCTTTACCTCTCTCCCCTTCTGCTGCCTCTGCTCCCTCTCTTCTCCCTCCTATTCCGCATTCGTTCTGTTACCCCTTCTCTTTCGCTCCTCTCTTCTCGCTCTTCTCCTGTATCTTCGTCTCCTCCTTTGTTTGCTCTCCTCCCGTTTGGTGCTCCCTCTTCTCTGCTCCCTCGTTGCACTGTACTCGTCCTTGTCTCCTTCCTCTCTCTCGTGACGGTTCTATTGTCGAGCTCATCTTTCCAGTTCTGTTGCCAGTCCACGCTCGTGCTTAGGTCGGTTTCTCTTATTCCGTTTTCTTTTCCTACTCTGTTTTATTTCCCCACGCCATTTCCTTTTCTCCAGTAGTCTCTTTTCTACTCCTTTGTCTGCCTCACTATGTTTTCTTTCTCTACTCAGTTTTTTTCCGAGTCAGTCTGGTCTCAGCTCACCCGTCCTCTCCCTTCCGTATCCTCTTCCTCGTCCGGTGAACCGGAGCTGTCCTGTCCATTCTCTTCCAGCCGTGCGGTTTCCCCTGTCACTGTTTCATTCACGTTCCCGCTTTTGTGCAAGGATATCCTTTGACGTCGTCCTTTCATGAGTGCGAGTCGACGTCTCTGGGACTCATCCTGAGATGCAGGAGGGGCGTTGCCATCTATATATCACTTTCTGTTGTCTCAGGGTTTCTTCTGACACTGCCGGATGCGTACGGTGTTGGGTTGGCGTATCTTGCAGGACGGAGATTTGCCGCTTTAGCGGTGCCAAGATCTACCCTGGCAAGGGAATCCGATTCATTCGATCGGATTCGCAGGTATGTTCTGCCTTACGTCCCAATAGGATCTCAGGACGGAGTGTCATGTTCATCCATTTCCTTTACAACGCTGTCGGTGTGTGAAAGGTATATATAGACAAGGTTAATGCTTGGGTCTTAGGTGATCGGTGCGATCAAGTTTTTCCCGTTTCAATGAAGGGACTCGCCTTGAACCTGCTCTGCCTGGCTGCGTCACAGAGGAGTGCTGAGTGATGAGAAAGGTGAACGTGGGGAAGAAGAGGGAATTGAGATGTGATGAAGATGGCAAAGAGAAGGATTAGGTTGCCGAGCGCGGGAAGGTTATGGCGCTGGTGAAGGTGTGGAAGAGGGAACTTGTAGAAGAAACAGAGATGGTGTTGGGGGGGATGAGTTGCGAAACTTGGGAAGGTGGTGATGAAGGTAAAGATGCGGAGGAGAGAATTGAGAGGGAGCAAAGATGGGCTGAATCTTGGGGAGCAGTTGGTTGAGGAGAAACCAGATTGATGTCGAAGGTCAATTTGGGGATGGGGGCGTTAGGTGGAAAGAGTATGAGATTTTGGAATGTAGTGCAGCGAGGCTGGGGTTCATCTGCCCGCAGAAGGGGGACTGGAGTTTCCCCCTCTCATTCAGAATGGAGTCAAGTGGCGAGCGAACAGAAATGGATGAGCGGTCTTCATGCCGGGCGCCTCCGAGGTTGCAGTGAAAGCGATGGATGTGGGAAAGTTAAGGGGAAGGGGATTTCAGAAGTTGGGAGTGACGGATGGTATATATGTGGAGATTGGGGAACAGTTGATCGAGGAGAAAACTGCATGATGTAATGGTTGGTGTGGTAGAATGAGCCTTGTTATGTTGGTTACCTGTTGCCGTCTTCAAGGGAACAGTCCTATGTACCATTGTAAAAGAATGGTGATTCCCCTGGGCTATCACAAGGATCATGTAGTCGTTCTTTGCGAGGAAAGAAGCCGACTAATAAGTGGTATAAGTCCACGTCTCGGCGGAGGCGAAGGGATCTCTCGCTGGTTTCTTGATTGTGAGTCGTATTGCTGTTGATAGGTGATTGCCCTGTTGGCGAGCGCAAGGGGCACAGCTGTTGAATGATAAGTGAGTGTTTACTGTTCTAGTGCAGTCTCGTCCCTGGGTGGGTTTCGGTCTCACTTGGTGCGGTTTCGTCCTTGTGCTAGGCTGCATCAGGAAATGATGCCCTCGTTGAGCATCTATTATGAGAGGTGACGAGCTGATTGACGGACCTGGAGGAAGGCAGGCTTTTGTCCAGACTTCCGCACAGGCGAAGGAGCGTTCGAGAAGGGAAAGGGACTAGACGTTGTGGAGAGGATGTATGTGTGCTGTCCTGGGGGGAAACGTAATGTTATAAATGGAACCGCGGATTTGGTCGAATGGGGAGAAGGGGGAAGTGGCATGGCGGGAGGGGAAGAGAGATTATTGGATGGGCTTACTCGGTGGGCTGAGGCAAGGGAGAAGTGGATCAGGGAGGTATGTGGTCGTAGTACTGTAGTGCGGTTCAGCTTTGTAAGAAATTTGGAAAAGAACAAGAAGTGTTAATAATAAGGGAAGGGAGGAACGAACACAGCGTTTGCCTTAACGGCGTGGGTTGTTAACGGTAAGTAGGGGTTCATGAAAGAGGATGGCGTTCGCGCTAGTGAAGCGATTAAATGGTCTTCATTTTGTGGATTTCGATTTTTGGGTGGGATCAAGGGTAACATCGAGAGCTAAAAGAGTCTCTTGAACTTCGTGACGTGTGCAGGTGTTCCTGTTCGGTAACTCAAAATGCAAGTCGCTCTTCCATCTTAAGAAGAAGCCGTCCAAGCTGGGATGGACGGCTCTTTATCGAAAGCAGCACAAAAAGGTATGTCGAGCGGGGAATCCAGTATATAATGTTTTGATGAATTGGTTCTGCTACTACGTTCTATAATTTTTGTCTTCGAATCGCGCCTGTTCCGGTAGGGAAACTAGTATTCTTCGGTGAGAGATTGGATGGTTGATTGAATTACGCGTTATTTCGGCGACTGTCGGAAGTGCAAGGGACCGATGTTTAAATTTCACAAACCATCATCTGAAAGGGGACAGATGTAGATGAAGAGCTTTTGGGTAACGAACTTTACACAGAGAAGGCCTCTGTTTTGTGATATGAATATGAATGACCAACCACTTGCGGCTGTGTGGTATGAACATGAATGACCAACCATTTGCGGCTCTACACTCCGAGATGCTGACCTAGATTCCACTCTTTGTCCGACCGATTCTCAGCGGCGTTCCCCTCGGCTCTACACTCCGAGATGCTGACCCAGATTCCACTCTTTGTCCGACCGATTCACAGCGGCGTTCCCCTTTCTTTCTGTCCGACGGGTTTTTCTTTTCTTTCCTCGTTTGGAGTACTATCTTAGCATGGTCATTTGGAGATTGTCAACTCTCGCTTGTCCTTTTAGGATGTATCTGTTCTGAGCTACTGCCCTCATCGAGCATATCGACGTACTTACTATGTCGTGGTTGTGTCAATTGTAGAGGACAAGATCGCGGCGTATGTGCATAATTCTGCTAACACTAAAATCCTTGTTGTTTCGCTGAGTTGGTAAACCCTCTGGTGCAACGCAATCCAGGTATTGCACCAGTTGAGCTGTGGTAGGCATTAAGAGGAAGAACCTTACTACCTTCTTACCCCGAATACAACGTACGGTCATTATAGCTGTATTTAGACTGAAAGATGACCCGAATACTGCTATAATGACGGTACGTTGTATTCGGGGGAAGAAGGTAGGGCGAGCGAGAAGCATGTGTTGACCACGTGGCATTCCAAGGAGTGACCTTTGTAGGGCGGGAAGCGTGTGTTGACCACGTGGTACAGTTTATATTGAAGTGCCGTGTTGAACGTGGGTGGGTACTGACTGCATTTTGAAGGGAATAATGCTGAGAGTTGATGAAAACCGAATCCAACATAACATGATGCAGCAGCTGTCGCCCGAAGTATCATCTCATGTAATAATCTGCAGTGTGAGCTAGAATGCGGAAGTAGCATAAGTGCTCCTTCAGGAAAGTTCAGTGCACGTCCATCTTCGGTGGTGGTCCCTAATTACCTTCGTTTCGACATCTCAAAGAGACTGCCGGTAGACCTGGACGAGATTAGGGTTACGGTTCTCAAAGAATGTGCTAAGAAGAAAATTAGGGTTAGCGCGTGGTTAAGAATGAAGGAATTGTTCAGACCAGAGGAGTGTAGGAAGCTTCCTCGTTGAAATGGTCGTCTTCATCGGCTGTTGATGTAAGCCTAATCCTTTGTACTGTCCTCTTTACTGCAGTTTACGCTTCCCTCTTCTCCCGAATACAAATCATGCCGATCCTGAACGTTGCACGAGCTACCTTTCCCATCCGAGTGGACTCGACCTCTTCGACCTACCTTACCTCTCATTGGGTGGAGGAAATTCTCATTGTTAGGCTTTTTTTTTCGAGGCGTTGTATTCGGCGATTGAGTAATCTAGTGTTGGGGCCTGCGAGGGAGGGGTGTGAGTTGTCTATGTTCGCCGTTGGTTGGTTGCGGAAGCTAGCTTTCCTCGTTGTTCTCAGGGATAACAAGTTTATGGAGTGGCATAGGTCAAGAGAAACACTGGGGAAGAGTGGAAATGGTCGGTAATTAAATGAATGTCATAACAATGACTCGTGAAGTTTAGCATGTACCAGGACAAGCTGCTCACTGTCAACTCTGGTGTGTATAAATTCTTTCTGTCACGCAGGATGCCCACGCCGAGACCCAGCGCAAGAGGCGGAGGACCATATCGAAGCCAATCAACAGGTCGATCGTTGGTGCTTCCTTGGAAGTGATCACGAAGAGGCGAACTGAGAAGGCTGAAGTACGAGAAGCCGCGAGAGAGGCAGCCTTGCGGTATGTCCCTTTATCCTTTCCTCGTCATTATTTTGTGAAAAGCGATATCGATGTGGGAGGTCGATAATGCGATGATGTAATGTCATGCAATAAATACGTGTGCGAGATAATTCAGTCTTTTGGTCTCTATTGGACTCTTTATGTTATTCAATAAATACGTTTGCTAGATAACTCACTTTTTTCGGGTCACTGATTTTGTGGCGGATGTGCTGAATGTAATGGGTCTTCGTATATATTGCACTGTCCGTTGCGTATAGGACTTCGACAGAGGTGTTAATTAATCAGCAGATTCGTATGTTTGCAGTTTATCTTGTCTGTTAGATCGAGTCTGTGTTGTGCATCCGAGAGAGTCTCTCTGTTTCTATTGCTGTCAACGATGTTGGGGGACGGGAATCTCTGCCTTATCGTCTTCGCCCAAAAAGAGCTCTGTACGGTCGTTATGGCGGTATCTAGACTGAAAATTGCTTTAAATACTTCATCCATACTAATGGTTGTACGTTCTTATGCGAAAAGACTAGTCAGACGGAGAGTTATGTGGATTGTGCTTGATTGGGCTATCGGTATCGGTTTCGATAAGAAGTTTGCGGATGCAGACAGAACTGCATTAAGACACTGCTGTTGCTAGTCAACGGAAGACCGAATGTTCTACTCATGACCACGTACGTATGTGACTTAGGTCAAGCGCAGGCGAGAAAATCAGTAGGAAAATGAGTCAGTTGGGTGTGTGCCAAGGAGACGGACGGTTCATCGTTTCTGGTTCATATTAAAAAAATTGTCTTTTTTATGTTCGAGATACTCCCCGAGCGTTGTCTTGAACTAGCACAAACTGGTTACTGGAAGAAAAAGGGTTTCGATTGGGTATTCGCGTCCGGCAGTCTTAATCGAAGTCGCATATGATTGGCTGAATGTATACCGCCTGCCCTTATAGGCTGGTGGTGCGCAATGGTAGTTGGGGCAGGAAACCATGAACTGCGGAGGAACGAGGGGAAATACGTGCTGTGTCCATAAATCGATAAATAAGCTTTATGACATCAAAGGGAAGCTTGTGATCGATTACCATTCGTTTTTGTAAACATGTAAGAATACCCGAATGTGATGACGTCGAAGTTTCTCTCCGGACAATCTATAGCCCTTCTGATCGGATTTCGAGACACCACTGAGGATGACACGACTTTGTTGTCACTGAAAAGGATGGAGTCCGAAGCCCTTCATCGGTGCCTGAATTGTAATAGCGGCGTTATATTTTCTCGTCTCCGGAGTGCGTCACGTTGAAGTGACTTGCATATATAGCCTCCTGATGAGTCGGTGAAGGTCTTGGTAAACGGTTTCTCACAGGCACTCGTTGTGTTGTTCTCTTCTCCCTCTCAAGCTACGGTTTACCGGGCAGTTCTGTTTGACGATCATCTATATATGTAAATTCAAAAAAATTGACTTGGGGGAAACAATGTGAAGTGCGTTCAAGTTTTAAGTTTTTCTGTTCTTGGCGGGTATGACGATGTCAAGGTGTTGTAGGCGTCACGTTTAAGTGGTGAAGACGTTCATTCTGCACCGATGTCGGGCTGGACCACCTTAATCCAAATAAGAACACGTGGCAAATTATCATCGTCGACGTACCTGTACTGAAAGTCGCCACGAATTTGGCCACAATAACCGGGCCTTCGATTCTATTCGGCTGAGGACGGTGGGAAGATGGTGTTACTCGTGGCTCATGTTGTTAACACGCAGTTTGAGTCGCGATTATTTGGGCTATGGCGACGAGTAACTGGAGACGTTTGTGGTGAACGGGACTAAAAGTTGAACCCATTCCGTACATATGCATTGTTAATGGAAAGCAAAGCTAAGAAATAGGATCCGGCGTCCGTAGTGACTGCTCGAGATTTCTAAGGATGGACTTCCATGTCCTTGTGTTGGAGCCATTGTGATGGGAACCCTTGAGCGCCCTGAGCAACTGTTTTCCACTCATAGGTATTAATACGAAGAGAATATTTGTTGCAGCAACACCTGCGGTATGATTAACGATAATGTGGGAAACGTGAATTGTGTGTTCCAGTGAGGTGAAGGAGCGGATTAAGAAGACCAAGGAGGAGAAGAAGGCGAAGAAGGTAGAAGCTCAAGCCAAGGCATCGAAGTCGGCGATGAAGACCACAGGAAAGGCGCCTCAACCGAAGGGGCCGAAGCTGGGTGGCGGCGGAGGAAAGCGTTAAAATCGTCTGAGGGATGTGCCAGCAATCGACGAACGCAAGGATAGAGCGGCTTGCGCGACGCGTGTTGCATTCGCTGTCTGCTTATCCTCCTTGGTTTTAGCGGTAGGAGAACACTTGTGCGACGCCGGGTAGCAGAGTTGATCGGAATTTTTGTATGCAGGGGTCCCTGTCCTCCTTTCTGTCGGTGGAAGCGCTGGCGATGTTACTTGTTGACATGGTGGGCAAGTAACGATGCTAATGTAAACATGTTTTCGTCCGCTGGGAGCGGCTGTGATTTTGTCTCATGGAGGGCGTTTGTGGTGGTCGATAACTGGTTTTGATTGATGCGTTGTGATTTGAAAGGTGGCATTTGCGGCGAAGGAGAGGAGTGTGCGCTCTTGGGAAAAAGGGAGGGGTGTGTACCCGTCGGTGCATATTGGGAGTCCGTGCAGTCTCTTGTCACGAGGAGGGAGGATATGGAAGGTGGAGTTTTTTTGTTTCTGTCGAGGCCGATTTAAGAGATTTGCCCCAAAGAAATCCGTCCTTGAAGATCGAGTTTTGATGAATCGTTCCGCAGAGTCAATCAGAGTCGTCTTGCCTTATTTCGTATGTGATACTCTCTGCATCTCTTTGCAATTGCTTCTCGTTTGCAATTCCTTCTCTTCATGTTTTTTTTTTTTCTTCTCCACGTATGTATTCTGTATGCTCTCTGCATTTCTCTTTCCACTTGCTGCTCTTCGTGACTTTTGTGTTTTGATGCTACTTTATTCGTTCGGATATATGAGGTTTGCATATGCGTGTTTGGAAATGGAAATTCTGGAAAATGATGGAAAATGAGATATCGTCGAACCCGGGCCTTAAACGATAGGTAGAGCTGCAACGCCGAATTATTCAGGGTTGCTTTGTTCAGAAATTGTCGCTGGCGTGTTGTCAACCAATCGTTCATTCGTAAGAAAGATGTAAGATGCGGCGTGGAGAGCTTGTTATGTGTGTGCATCTCTGTGGTCATGAGGCTCCTAGTGCGCTTTTTCAAGTCGCCTGCCCCTTTAGCTGCCTGATCCTGTGTATGCGAACAGAGAGTTGTGTGGGCGCTGAGTCGCCATAGCCATCGAAGTGAACTTGTGTCTGATCTGTGTTCTCGGTTACCTTATCTTTGAGTTCTCAGTGGGCGCTTGTCGCCAGTTTGCTGCGCACCTGTTTGCATGCATGAGAGTGTGAATGAAAGCGAGTCTGATTGCAGCCCAGTCTCGAATCGAGAATCTCTTACGGTGTTGTGTACCGTTGAGAGCGTCTTTTCAAAGTCGCCTACCCAAGCTACCTGTCGGTCTCGAATCGAGAATCTCTTACCGTGTATGCTGGTAAGAGCTGTGTACTCTGCGTCGGGTGAACCGGCAGCTTAGGAAAGGTGAGACTTGGTAGAGGGTATCAGGGGTGTTTTGAGGATCTGGGACAGTAGTGGGTGCTCGGGCTGGTGGGAACTCGAAGATCGTGTCCTCGTCTTATGGGAGGGGCAGGAGAGCGTCAACGAAGATCATTTCCTCTGCGTGCGTCATCTCCTACCGTCTTCTCCCGGACAGAACGTATCGTCGTTTTCGCTGTATCTGGACTGACAGTTGGGCAAATGCGTATAATAATGACCGTACGTATGTTCTATTCAGGGGACGACGGTAGGGCCACTGTCGAGCAACCCTGTTGATGCGGCGGGGCCGCCACCGGAGGTCTGTCTTCCGTTCGATCATCACACCGGTAGGTTCAAATCTGTTGGTGTAGATCAGGAAGACCACTGCCGAAACAAGCGACCAGCTTCTCAACTCTGTTAGCTGTATCGTACATTGAAGAGAGGGTGGGCACTTATCAATCCGAGAGTGATAAACAAGACACGTTGCCGTTGCGCTGTGCTACTTTTGAAGCATGTGACAGTTTCTTCCATGTTCAACTGGCCAGGAACTCCCTTCTGTGTTGTCGTGCCTGGCAGCTTTGTTTTTCTTGGGAACGTAGACCGGAGATGCTGCTGAGGGTGATCCGAGCATGTCCCACTATCACCCCCAGTCGTTGGCTCCTGTCAATGGGTAAGGAGCGTCACCTGCTGGAAACCGGGTCCGGCTTCCCACTGTACAACTTTCCGCCAGTACACTTTCTACACCGTTGCACTTCGCCCTGATGTTGCCCTGGCCCAGTGAAACTTCAGTGGCTGGCCAGTTACTTCTCTTTTCCTACCCGCGCCCAGAATCCCATCCGTGAACTTTGCCCGATATCATGTTCCTTCGTCCGGGTTGGACTTCATTGAACGTTTCGTCTGTGGGACCAATCGGTGCGGTATTCCACTTCTAGGTACGCGAGAAAGTTGACGCAGGTTAGTGGGCTTGTGGGTCGTGTTTGCTGAATGGTTTGCCGGCATCCCTCTCTCGATATCAGCCACAATTCGGAGTGTAATGCCGGTGAGCCTGGTCAGGGGGCCTCCAGGAAGTGTGTTTTCTGGTATGTTACTTTCCAAAAGGAGGCCGCTATCGGCCAGAAATCAGTGGCATTCTCACAGAGCAGAAGACGGTAACGAGTGTCCTTTACCACTCCGTTGCAATCTTCGCACAACTCGTTCAGATGGCTTTTGATCTATTTGCCCCTTCTCTCTTTCAGCAGCCACTGGTTGACAGGGAGGGCCAAATAAAAGTCTTGCCATTGGAAAGATGGGAGGCAAGTGCTTCGGATGCGGAGGCTGGCATGCTGAGGGGTACCGGCCGCCACTGGCTTCTCCCGAACTCCAGGTGCCCTGGCTTCCCCCGAACACAACGCACTCACCCTCGTCTTGGCTGCACGTGACCGGAAGGCTAGCTTGTATACATTCTTTATCGGGGTGCGTTTTGATGGGGGAAGATGGCAGCGGTAGGGTAATTGGGGGGTGAGCTTGCCAACTGTGCTTCAAGGTTGCAGGTATGTCTTGATGCCTTCTGCGGTGTTTAAAGCCCAAGCTGGTTCTTTCTAAACCTTTGGTCGGCGAGCTTGAGGTCGTCACTCTGTACATCTTCTAGAACTCGGGACTTTGCTAAGCAGGCACAGCTTAGCGACCACCTGAGCTCTGCCCGGTCTGTTAACCAGGCTTAGTTTGGCGCACTGGGTGGGTGATATCGTGAATTGACAAGGTGGCCCGCTCGTTGTTGGACCCCTGAGTGGCTATGAATGTCAGCATATGTGGCGCCCCCCAGTCTTCCGCTTGCCTGTTGGTTTCCTGCCGCATCAGTGCCGACCATCCTGGAGGAGGAGCAGATCTGAGCAGGGCGTCCATCTTGTCCTGCAGGTTATGGCAAAAACCCTTCAGGCCGTCTCTCAGCTGGGCACCGGTCTGCCAGCCTTTTAGGGTCATTGCTTAATGATTTTTGTACCCCGGACATTTTATTTTCTGGCGCGAAATAGCACTCTCATCGTTTCTTTCGATTTCTCCCCCCGTGGAGGGAAACCTACCATTGTCTCCAAGGAATGTGTCGTGTATACCTCCGCATACGATTACAGAAGTTCCGCATAGCTTTCTACCGTTTTCAGTCTACAATCCACTTGCTCTTTGGCTGACAGAGCTCAGCGTGGAGCACAGGTCTGCGTTGCGCTTTTCGTTTCTTGTTTTTGTGCGAGTGCTGATGCGGTCTATCATGTTTCATGAACTTTCACCCCTTCTTTTGAATAATCGAGGGCCTATAATGTAAATTCACGATTTTTGTTTTCAACTTCCTCTTCGGACGTAATTCCAGTCAGATTCATCTTCTTTAAGTCGTAATAGAAATCTGCTTACTGTCGCTCGAATTCATCTGCCGTCCATACGCCGAGGCCGTTTGCAAAATGCCGATAAAACTGCATACTTGGGTAACATGACCCTCAGCAGACGTGCGCTGAACGCGCCAATAGAAAAGAACGAAGCGAAAATTTCAGATTCGTCAATAAATTCAGCCAGCGACGACGTATTCCTTCGTGCCTACATTTTCCGTCAACAGAACCTACGGGAACAAGCACAAGGAGGCATGGAACATATTCGAGCGGCAGTTTCCCCCTGCATGCCGTGCAATGCCCAACAACGCTCTCAATTCAAATTGGCACATCCTAACTGAGCATGTGATTCTGAGCATGATCCTAGCAGCGATCAACTTAATGGTCGCGACAATCCCCATTTAGGTCATCCCCCTGATCGGACCATTTCAATAAAGAACCTCGACAAATCCCGTTTAGCTCTACTCCCCCGCCTCTAGTCCCCTTCCTCTGCCATTATATGACCAAACCAGCTATCTATCCAAGTCTGCTGAGCCCCTACCCCCACCCCCCTTACTACCTTCTTAAGCCGAATACAACGTACAGTCATTATGGCTGTATTTACACGGCAAGATAGCCAAAATACACGGTACGTTGTATTCGGGTGAAGACTGTAGAATATGCATATCGGCTGCTATTCAGATTCTTCCTCCGTATCTGCCCAGGCCCTTTAGCGTAGCAGAAGCGGACTGAACAGCATGCGGCAGATTTGAGGGTCTCGGGCGAGCAGGGTATGAATCCCATCTGCCCGAGAACCGTTCCTGCTTCGGTGCCAGTCCACCAGGAGAGCTACCCATATATTTTCCAGTGCCCTGTCCTGATAAGCCTGCAGGCGGGGGGAGGTACGATGTCTACAGTGTTCATTCCGGAGTGTCCAAAAGGCCCACACCACCGCTGCCGTCAAAATTTCAGATGTCATGAGATCATCCGGTTTGGCAGTCCACTTTCATCAGTGCCTCCAATAGGATAGCCGCATCAGCCTCCGCTGTGATGTCAAGCAGGGCTTTATCTGCTATCTTTTGTGCCCACCATTCTCAGAAGGTCCACACCGTCGGGCATCGTAGAAACAGGTGGGGCACTGTCTCTGGTCCTTGTGTCGGCTCTTAGTTGCCAACCACTGCGCTGTGGGGATCGCTAGATGGGACAGCTGCCATAGCAGACCTGCCTGTTTCTGAACTGGCAGGGCTGCCAGAACTGCACATTTCGCATTCCATCTTTTTGACGAGTCCATCTACCAAGAACTCCTCTTAGCCCAACGAGTTCTCAGCTCCTCGCAGATGTTCACAGGCTCCTGTAAAGAGTTGTAGATGTTCTTGGTAGTAAGATTCTGGAGTGGCACATCTGTCCTCGCATTAGTTGGCTGGGGCATTCCCATCGTCGTGGATCCCATGTCAGATCGTGCCGCCTGGATGCAATACAAAAGGGTGGGTATTGTCCCCAGCCCCATTCCCTCCCTCACATGCCGCGACCGTTTCGATTGCATTCCTATCAACGACTTTTGGGGGTTCCCTCCCTGTCGCATGCCAGAGTGGTGCAGACCAGAACCAGGGAACGGCCCTCTTAAAGATGGAGCAATGATAGCTGAGCAGAAGACTGAAATACCAACGATCAGACCCAATCATCAATGTCGTGACACAAAATGAACATCATCATCATCACCATCCCATGGTGTCAGTGGCCAGACGCCAGTACACGGAGAGAAGAGGTTGCTAGGTCCGATGCATACAGGGACGAGGGAGGGGGAGACAAAGAGGGGGAAGAAGAGGGGGGATGTCAACCCAGAGTGCCATCGATACCAATCCCAGCAATAGTCTCCCACATTGGCTCTGCTCAAATGTGAAGTCTGAATTCCAATCTCTCTCTCTCTCTCTCTCCCTCTCTGAAGCATGCACGTCGAACCGCGCGCAGCAAGCACAGTACGTCGGAGTGGCGAAAACCGTACGTCGAAACGGCGACCTCTCCTCGGGCAGGATTCCTCTCTCTCTCTCTGTGTGCCTGTGTGTATACCAGGCACTAACCTGCGAAAAGGTGTCGCCTTGATGCAGGTATGGACCAACTGAAGACAAAGCTGGAGCGATGGTGTCGCAGGTAAGTTGTCAGGTGAGTCTCCCTGTCCTCCTCCCTAGCCAGTCTCCCTCCAACCTCCACTACAGTAGGCTGCAGCGCTAGCTCGTGGCAGAAGTCTTAATGCGGCGCCCAGCGCTGGAAAACTACCGCTGTCCTATCGTTGACCACAGCTACCGCTACTAACTCCACGAAAGCCTGAAGAATCCCTACGGAAGCTGAGACCGACCAGCTATAAATAATGCTGGTCTGGCCTCATGTAGTGACCTGAGTGGCATCTTTGGCGCCTAAACTTGGCGCCCAAACGGAAAAAAGTTTGGCGCCTTAACTGGTGCCCAGGGCCTGTGCCCTTTGGAAATGGCGCCCGGGGAATGAAACGGTGCCTAGGGCCTGTGCCCCCTGCTGCTGGCCTAACTGGGTCTATAAGCGGGGGCCTGGCACTAGTGGAACGGCGCACCAGGGCCCAGTTCTAATCTGGCCTAATCGGACCTACTAAATCTGCTAATCCTTACTCCTATGGACCGGGCCCTGCAAAGGGCCTGTGTGGAGCAGAGAATGCCACAAACCCCCCTCCTTGAAAGACTGAGCTTACCTGCGAGGGCGAAGCTGCCTGTTGGAGGGGTGAGACTGAAGTCCGGGTGGGAGGGGCAGGTTGTGCAGCTAGCTTGGCTAGTCGTTGCTTCTCGTACTGGGCGTAGATCAGCGGTGTTGATGCTTACAAGTCTGCTCGCGAAATCCACTGTGTCGTCGCGGTCGGACCCCTTAATTGTGACCTTGTACTGCATTGGCCTGTTGCCGTACTTGCGGTACGTGACGACGCGATCGATCTCCTGATGACCATGCATGGAAGGAGGGTACTATGATCTTGGGCCCGGGAAGTCGCAGCTCTTGGCTGGTGTATATGTAGCCAGCTTGGAGGCGTGGAAGGCTGGGTGGACCGGTAGATGAGGCGGGATGTCGATCACAAATGATTGGCCACCGGGCTCGTCTCCCGCGGCTGATGTGATGGTAATAAGGTCCAAACCACTTGGGGAGCCTTCTGCGTGTTTGCGCAGACTTTCACCAGCAAGTCCCATGGTGCAGCTTGAATGGAGTCGTGCCTATCGTCGGATGCAACGAAGTGTTGTAGGTGAAGTCGATGTCGGGAAGGCGGTCGAGCCAATCCTGTTGGTCTAGACAAATGAGCCGACGGATAATTATTTGAGCCATTTGATGTGCCCGCTTTGTTTGACCGTTCGTTTATGGACGCCGAGCCGAACCCAGTTTCATTTCGATGTCGGACTCCTTCGTGAGAGAAGTCCAAAATGTTGACATGAAACAACTGTCACGGTCACTAATGATGTCGTCCAGAATGCCGTGGCTGCAAATCCAGCCGGTCTGCAAGAGTCGGGCAAGCTTAGGGGTCGTGGCGTGATACTTGCAAGGAAGAAATCGCGCTTACGTACTCATACGGACAACGACCGTGAGAATGTCGTTGTGCCCAAAAGGAATGTGAGGAAAGGGGTTGGTGATTTCCAAAGAAATGGAGAGGCCGGGTTCCCGAGGGATGCGGTTACGGGGTTTGCTTCGTCGGCGAACTTCACAAGATTTGCAATATCGGGTGACATTAGTAGTGAGGTCGGGCCACTGCGACCGTACGGTCGACTCCGAAGTGGTCGGAGAGTCACGAGTTGTGGTACTCGCCGATAAGGCGAGTGCGTTGTCGATGGTCTCGTGGGACGCATAGTGAGTCCTTGCATCGTGGATGGAGTAGTCGTTGATGATGCCATAGTGGCTGGCCGGCGGATGATCCGAAGAAAGTTGCTCATAGAGTGGCATATTTTGGATCCGTCTTGTATGCCCACAAAATGCCACATGGAGGTCGATCTTGAAGTTGAACACCGTGGTGGATCACTGCACAAAGATCGGATCTTTGTGAGAGAGCATTCGAGGTTTGGTTTGAGAGATCCGAAATGTGCTTCGGTGTGAAGTCGAATTGGCTGATGAAGTACATCCACTGAGCAATCGTGCTACTCATCGTGTCTTGCATCTTGTATTAGGTCAATGGGTTGTTATCCGCCCAAGTGAACCTACGACGCATGAGGAGGAAGTGTCGCCAAAGCTCAAGTACCATGATGACTGCGAACAACTCCTTCTGCGCATCATCAATCGTTGATGGGTGGCACCTTTTGGCTGAAGTACTCATCGGATGTCTAGCTTCTCTGTCATGTTGTTCCAAAATGGCACCAATGTGGAATCTTTGGGACAACTTCGGACTTCCTCGGTGAACTTTTGATGCGCGGATTGACACTTGGCTCGATTGGCCTTGTACTTGGCCAACGTAACCTGTCCAAAATGGTGCGTAGATGCGCGGGGTGCTCGTCCAAAGTTCGGCTATACACGAAGATGTCGTCGAGGTAGATGAGCACGAACCGATCCAACATGTCGGGGAACTCCATCGTAATTGTCGCTTGGAAGGTGGTCGGGGCATTTGTGAGGCGAAATGGCATTACGACCCACCCGATGTTCCCGCATTGCATTTTGAACACGGTCTTGTACCGATCCCATGGATGAATCTCAATTTGGTAGTACGAGGTCAGGCCACCGGAATCGTTGTCGTAGTTTTGCGACCGTAGTTGATTCCAAAGTGGTCAGTGAGTCGCGAGTTGTGGTATTCGCCACCCCTTCTTTGAAATGGGGGGATATAAGGATTCTTTTTAGATTAACGAAAATTGTGCGCGCCCGTTTTCTTTTCCGCGCGGCGATGACCATTTCCCGCTGAAACTAGAACCAGATGGGAGATTTCAGTTCTGTCTGTATCTCCACACTCAATTTCCCAAAAATCCTTGCACACCCCATCTTGCTGTTCTTTAAGGGCCTTTTTCCGCATTCTAGTCACTCCGAACGGAAGACAACACAGTGTGTGAGGTTAGAACGTCACATACCTGACGATAAAATTTCATCGAGTCCGCACTCAGTGTTGTCCACATGGCTTCCCAAAACTCCTTGGGGAAGCCATCTATCCTCGGGGTCTTCTCTGGTCCAGATGTTATTTTTTTCGTTTTTTTCCCTCTATGGATCTCATCCTTGCAAGTGGAGAAAGTGAAAACATTTATAGTATCGGTTAAAATTGGAGCGATACTATAAATGTTTTTACTTGGTGCATATTAGTTTTTCAAAATTTGTCATGGGAACAAGAAACATGGCATTGGGCCACACTGCAGTCCTCAACATTCTTCATGCATTTGGATGCACTCAAACGAGTCCAAGATTTCAAATGTATCCGGGCGATAAGGTGTTCTAGATACATGCACATTGTTGTGTAGTGGAGCGAGGTCCATTCGAAAAGATTTTCTAGATGTGTCGAAGACCCTGAGGCCAAACTTGAAGCAGTAAGCAGGAATAGGGGCCTCGCCACACCACTTCTGAATCCTGAAAAGAATTATGGATTGCTCCCAAATTGCATAATCCATAACTGCCCATTGAGAGTGCCTTTTGCCACACTTGCTCTCAAACCAGACACTCTCAAATTCTGACGGAGACAAAGACTGCTTTTGGGGAGTGCAGTGTGGAAAGGCCTGTATTAAAAATTCTGAGTGCACCTAGTAAAATGGACCAGGGGGGTTTTCAAGTTCGACAACACTCTCGAATACTACACACAAAACATATCCAATTTCGGGTTGATCTTATGACTCTATTGGACGTCTCCCAAATGTTGCTGCTTGCAGGCTGAGACGTGAAGGGAGGGTCTCTCCACACCACTCTCGGAATGTGGGAAGTCGAGCACGTATCTTTCGCAAAAACATAGAAAGGTGCACCCGCGATAGGTTTTGCTGTGAGTGTTGCGGTGTTGCCTGAAGTTCGAGAGTATTCTCAAACCACTTCTAAGGAGTCCGCTCTGACAGCTCCCAAACTTAGGGAGTGTGATTTGGGAGTATGTATGGCTATGGGCCTTGTCTTGTAGTGTGGGGAGTGAAAGAGTGGTGGACTGAGGCGGGTTTCGTTGAGAGAAGTCCCATGGTGAATACTCACCATGGAAAATAGAGTTTGGTGATTGGTGGAGCGAGGCCCTATGCTTGCACTCTTGAAAATGTCAAAATTTGTGCCATGAGGGCAAACAACAGAAGCAAAAAATGGCGTGTCCGCTAACGCTCTCGTTGGAACATGTGTGTTGTTTTGGTGCACGAGGATGCGGTCACTTGTGCTTGAATTTACCAGCGTGTGTGCGAGCGTGTGAATGTGTGCAGTGGCGCGCATGGGAGTGCGCTGGAGCATGGAGGCGCGCACGTGACAGAGAAAGTGCCAGTAAGCCCTTGATCACAGCTGTATGCGAGTAAGAGGCAGCCCATGTTGGAGTGGCAGACTGCTTGCAAGCGGGCAGGCTATACAACACGGATGGGTGGGCAATGATGCTTTGGACGATTATCGAGGAGTGTCGTTTTTTCCTGCTTCACGCCTCGATCCAGGAAGTGCAACAGGCTTGCACGTAGAAAAAGGGGAGGACTTTCCTAATTGAGGAAGTGTCTTCATGAGGGAAGCCACCTGCTTTACGTTGATAACAAGGGAGTGGGGAAAATTTCTCTTGCAGGGGGTGGGGGATTTTGGTTTCCATCGATGAATCATGGTTAGGCTCGCGACCGTGTTTAGAAGAGCAGGGAAGTAGTATTTCTTCAACGGGGTTTCTTTATCAGCTTGTTCGTCATTATCATCATCACGTTTCTTCAACACGGTTTCTTCATCAACATGTTCGTCAGCATCATTATCACGGGTATTTTAGTCAGTTTTTGAGTCAACGTCATTATCATTTTCGTTGTCATAATCAACATCATCTTCATCCTCGTCATCGCAAGTAATGGGGGTGGAAGAAAAATTAGTATTCCTACCACCTCTAATCTTATTCCACTCTTTCCCACTTTTTTGTTTTTTTGTTGGCGTTCCTTTCCTCCGCCTTCTGACCCCTGATCTTCACTTCCTTCATCTCTCTCCCAACCCTTTTTCTTCTTTCATTGCCTCATTTTTCAATTTTTTCTTCTCTCTACTTTTCTATTTGGAGTTCTACTTTTTGCTTGTATCTTGTGTCTTTCGTAGGTAGCAATGTAATCATCACTCTGTGCATTTTCTTTTCTTTATTATCTATGCACTGTTTTAATTCATTTTTCTAAAAAGAGTGATATCCCGATCAACATGTTCGGAATCAACTTAACTATCAACTACTCCAGCTACCAACTTAATTATCAATCACAATAATCATCCTTAATGAAAATTACTGATTATTCGTATCTTCAAATTCTGGATTATAGCACTAAAATCGAATTGGTATTTTTTAATACCTAAAATTTTTATAATGATTTACTAATTAAAATTGATTTCCTGTTTATCCCAATTATCCTCGATAGTCGGAATCGTAATTAGTACGAGTAAGCTTCACACCTCACGGTGCTTTTGCTTCTCGCCTATTCAAGTGATGGTCTTTCACTTTGTATGATAACTTTTTTCAAGAGGGGTTTCCCGCTTATATGCTTTCAGCGGTTCTCCCATACCAACGTAGCTACCCGGCAATGCCACTGGCATGACATAGGTTGACCCATCCCAGTCCTCTCGTACTAGGGATGGCTTCTCTCAGTTGTCTTCAAATCACCAATGGTAGATAGGAAATGAACTGTCTCACGACGTTTTAATTGTTATGTTGGCCACTAGCCCGCTCGAGCCGGTTGTTGCTTAGTATACATACACTAGTAGCACTCTATGTATCTTTACATAGCACGGACTCTACCTTCAACTTGTTTCAAGGCGACTATACTAACCGCCTAAAGTTGTTTCACATATAGTCTTAAAATTTAATTCAGACGTGTTGCTTTTGTTTTCATCATGATTAATCATAGTAAAATTTAAATATAATTACTATTCTAATTATTAAAACAGGATCATAACGATCATCTCTCATACTCTCTACTTCTAAACTTTTTCGAAGTTGAAATTCCTTGAGTAATTTTTCGGGTTCTCAATTTCTAAATGAGAGATTTTCACATCAGACTCTTAGCTTCTTTCTTTCTTATCCTCTTCAGGGTGTTTTTCATTGATATTTTGAAAATTTCAAACGATGGGTGCATGGAGGAGGGAGCTCTGCTCTACTTGGGCTTCACAAGGTGGGTGGTGACGTTCTGTAGGGGATATGAGCAGACTGTGGGGGATACTTTACTCTGGGGCTGGGTTTAATGCTTCAGCGAGGGCAGATTAGGGTAGGGGGCAGGCAGAAGACTTTGGAAGGGAACTGGATGCCTCTGGGACCAGAGGAAGGAGGATGAGGACTGTTTCACGTTGGCGCCGATGAGACTATCTTAATCGGCAGAGGCAGCGAAGGAACATTGTGGGAAAAACTTCATAAGGATTATTTTTTTCTTTAGTATTTTCTTGATAGATTAACCAAATCAAGTTATGTCCAGCTTCCTGATCTTTCAATTCTTGAGGGTATCTGACTTTCTTCCTCGCTATGGAAATATTATTTTATAGATGGTAGAGTCGAGGCTGATATCTGTTGAGTGTTTTCTGTTATGTACCCTTTCGTGATAGATTAACCAAATCAAGGTATGTTCAGCTTCCTGATCTTTCAATTCTTCAGGGCATCTGACTTTCTTCCTCATTATGGATGATTTCAGAGATGATAGAGTTGGGGTTGATATCAGCTGAGTGTTCTTTGTTCTATGCCCCTGGTTTGCCGATTTGCCAAGGAAGGAAGGCATACCACGGGCTTACTAAGGGGGGTCACCATGACAATCTGTCGGGGGCGGAAGAGTCTATTGGCGAGAACAAGATTGCTATGGTTGACATTGGCCAAGATGACATCGTCTTTGAGATGTAATGTCCTGATGAAGGGGAGGACATGAGTTACTCAAGATTTAGGAGGTCCGTTAAGCTGATATAGGTTGGTTTTCATATTTGACCAGTTGCTTTTCTCGAGTACTTAATATTATTTTCCCTTTATCTTAGTTTTTTCCTACTGTTCCCTACTACTTGTCGTGGAACCCATATGGTTACACTTCTTCATCTTGTGAACTATGTGGTCGAGGAGGTTGGCTTGTCGCAAGGTGAAGAAGCGTAGATGAGGTTATAAGGAAGAGCGAGGGTGGGTAGGGATCTGGTAGGGATCTGGTAGGGCTCGACGAACTCTTCATCTTGCGAACTATGTGATGGAGGAGGTCGGGTCGTCGCAAGATGAAGAGGACTCGTTGCGGGGTTGGTATTAGGGAGACTATGAAGTATTTAGAGAGTGGTAGGTCTACCATCATCATTATTACCATTAGTATTATTATCTTCCATTATCATACCATTATCATCATCATCATATGAGGGACGCTGGGCCTGGTTCCCAGCAACTTTTGTCTGGTTACTTCGGGTAGACTTTTTTTTTTTTTTTTTTTTTTTAAATTTATTTTACATTCAGAAAACTCATCAGGAAATTTCATGAAAATGAGACTAGGAACCTACTAGAAAAATCCAATTGGCCTAAGGATGGAATAAAGATACCGGGGCCATTACCCGGTGTTGGCTCAGAGAATTGGGGCTACTTCAGACCTGTCTATGACAACATCGTGATTCAGAACCGACTCAGAAGAATCCCCCATCAATCCACTTTACCTCCCTCCGGCAAGACTGACTGCAGCGGAGCCACCATCTCTGCTGCTGCTATACCATACTCCCATCCTACCAGCTAGCCCCCTCAGTGGTAGGACACGTGATAACCCCCCATCTTCTCCCACTCTCCTTGTGCTATTTTTCAAAAAAATAAAAAGGAAAATTAGAGAAACGAAAATCAGAGTTGAACCACCATCAATCCAAAGCAAACCCACACTACAGGCGAGAAACCGTCACTCAAGCTTTCAGTCCTCGTACCAGAAGTCACCAGTTCTCACACCCCCCTTGCTAGGGTTACAAGGCAACACAAGTTGCCCCAACACCGAACTGACTGTTTTCTGACGGACAGCAAGCGTCTTCCTGCCTCGACACTTCCTTAGCTGCCAAACCCCCTACCGGGTTACAGGGTCACTGCCCCAGATTCAGCTACGTTGAAAGAGGTGGTTATGCCTTCCACCCTCAACAAGCTCCAATGGCCTCAAGCTCCTCCCATGGTCACAGAGCCACTGCCCCAGCACCGGCCACTGTCGCCCCACCTCGTCCTTCTAATAGACTTACCACCCTGAGCCACCCTTCCCCTCCTGCATGAGCCCACCCAAAAATTATTCCAAACCATGTTTCCGATTTCACTTTCCATTTGAAAAAACAAGAGGAGGAAACCACTAATAATCCAACTCTTACCTTCACCGCCGATGAAGGACACGTCGATCCAGATTTCAGTCCTCGTACTAGAACTCGTCAGATCTCATACCCCCGTATTAGGGTTACAAGGCAACACAAACAACCCCCAGTACCGATCTAACTGATTCTGACGGACAGAGAGTGCCTTCCCCAACACAAACAACCCCCAATACCGATCTAACTGATTCTGACGGACAGAGAGTGCCTTCCCCCCTCGACACCTCTCTTAACTGCATGGCCCCTCAAAAGGTTACAGGGTCACCGCCCCAGCAACAGCTACGTCGGGCGAGATGGTTATGCCTTCCACCCTCGGCATAACTTCAATGGCTTCAAGCTCCCCCTGGTCATAGAGCAAATGCTCCAGCACCGGCCAATGTCGTCCCACCCCATCCTTCTGGTTAGACTTACCTCTCTAAACCGTCGGTCCCTCTTCTAAGTGAACCCCCCCACTTCCCACCTACCCCTAATTCGACCTCCCCCCTTTTAATTTGCAAAACCACAACGATCGCAATCACGACTAAGAAATAAGATTTGCAGATATGGATTTATTCACATAGAGGATAACTGCGAAAACTACTCTTGAAAAATAGGAATTAGAACCACAATTAGGAAATCTGTTTGCAACAGCCTTATTGGAAGGGAACATTTAAGATTGAAAATTCAAGAAATTCATCTAAGACGTCCCATATTGGACTCACGAATGTCTATAATCAAGAATAATCCTGATCATAGTTGAGGTCATCAACTAACGAATTTCAAAGATGAAATTAAAGATGAGATTTGATCAAATATGGAAATCCAAAAAAAGAAAAATCTCACTCAGACAGCGGATCAAGAACTTGTTAACCAAATCAGCAATTGTATCAGGTTCTGGGACTTAAGAAAAAATTGCGAAGATAAGGTTCGCTTCAACAAATCAAATGGGAACATCATTTAGGTGATATATCCAGGAGAATGCGATTTAGCAGATGGAAATCAAATTATGAGAATCAGAATTAGGGACCAGACTCAAAACAACAACTGAAAGGAAAACTAAGGAAAACATCTTAGGAGAACAAAGGCCTAACTGGAGAAGAGTACCCCAAGTCCCCACACTTTGTTATCCACCCCTCCCCCCTCCAAACCTCACCTCATCCTTCATCGACTTTGCGAGCAAAGACTGGCCACCTTGTAGTCGACACTCACTCGACCATCCTCGAAGGCCACTCGATGAAGATAAACGGATTGTGGCAAACCACGTTGCGAGCGCAACCCGCTGAACCTGCCAGCCGCCCCTTGCAGGTTAGTCCGGAGAGATGGAGGGATGTCATCGTCCAAAGCACCCCCACCCTCGCCATGCTTGCGGTACTCTTCCCTCCCAACTGCGCCCATGGAGCCCTATCACGGGGGAGACACACACCTCACTGCAGCCCACACCCGACCCCCCTTTCCACCATCGCGCTGATCAAACTCACCGTACCATTTCTCTCGTCGCCACGACGAACACGTTCCCTCCACTTTGCGAAAACTCTGCCCCAACAGGCCATCGTCAACAACCCCACCCTCTTCCCTCGCGCCGCTCGACCTCTTCCCTCGGGCCGCTCGATCGTACTCCCCCTCGCCGCCGCGCCTCGCACCGCCGCCTGCTACGTCACCCAACGCCTCCGCAGCGCACCGTTCGAGCCGCTCCGGCAGGGGCGCGGCGCTCCCGGCCGCGCCGCGCCCGCCTCGGAGTGGTCGGCGAATCTCCAGAATCCATCCCCCTGTTACTCCGGGTAGACTGTGGGGACCCCGGCCTCAATCTTCTCAAATATCAATATCAGCCTCGGACACTATACCCGTTTTCAAAAAAAGAAAAGAAAAAAGTGTGGCGAGGCCCTAGAGGACTTGCTGAAAGGGTTCCCTGTCATTTAGCCAATTATGAGTCTAAATTGGGATTTTAATCCTGAATGAAAGCTGGACAATGGTCCCAGTAAGTGTACCCTCGCACTACCTAACACTTTTTCACTTATTTCCTAGGAAGATTTTTCGGTCGGGCACCTGGGTGTGCAAATTTTTTTTTTTTTTTCGCCTTTTTGCGCTCTCCCACAAGACCCCAAATATGGGCTCTTGTCATTTTTTTTAGAGTTGGCTGTCAAGGGGGAAAAGGGGGCATAAATTGTTTTTAAAGGGACTAAGGGGGTTAAAGGGGGGTCCCTTAGTGTGATATTGTTGTTTTCTTTTTTATTCTCTGATTCGGTGAGGAATTCTGATGTGACCCTCAACCAAAAGTTGTTTGTATTGCAATTCTACACAACATATTTGTTTTGTGGATTTTTTTTAGTTTCGTTGTTTTTTATTTTTTTATTTTTTTATTTTTTTGCTCTGGGGCTGCCCAGAACCCTGCCCGGGGGTCATGCCCTGCCGGGAACCCGGGCGTGTATCCGGGCACAAGTTGGGTGCCCAGGCGCCCGGAAAAACAACCTAGCTTATTTCTAGTCAAATTCTGGGGGTGGTGTGGTGAGGCCCTTGCGGACTTGCTAAAAGGGTTCCCCCCGATTTAGTCAATTCTGAGTCTAAATTGGGATTTTAATCCTGAACCGAAGCTGGGTGATGGTCTCACTAAGGGCACCCTCGCACTACCTAAAACTTTTTTACTTATTTGAAGTTATTTCTAGGTGGAATTGCGGCGAGATGCATACAACTATGGCCGTAGTTGTGGTCACATTAAATTTGGAGCATTTCTCAATTTATGCATGTCATCCTTGTGCAAGGGTCTTTTTTTTTTTTTTTTTTTTTTTTTTTTCCCTTTTCTTAGAGGAGCAAAGGGGAAGTGCAGATTTYTTCAGGGCTTTGACGCACACTAGGACTGTCCCAGGAGCAGCAGAGCTCTTCTCTGGGTTGTCTTGTGAGGGCCCACAGCCTCAGATCCTTCTTGTTTTTATAATGCAACGAAGGACCCTCGCCTTTCCTCCCCCCCCAAAAAGAAGCTAAACTTCTTTGTATTGTTCCAATTTTGATGGATGCCCCGAATGACGGTCATGCTGGAGAGACTACCCCCGAGCTCGTGCGTCGCTCCATTACTCTCACCAAGTGAGCAAAATGAGAATGAATATTCCGCTGGAACATGGGAAGATACACTGCCATATTTTCTGTTTTTTTGTGAGTGTGGCAAACAGTGGAGCGAGCCCCTCTTTTTTCCTGGGTTGTTTGTGAGCGTTCCCCAAACTCTGCCTGATTGCGATTGTTTCTGAGCACGGGCAGCCGCACGGACAACCACTAGAACAACGGATTTCGGGTCTCGCCACGTGGCGCCTCACCACTCGAGAAATCAGCAAAATGAAAATGAGAGGACATGGCCAGGTGCACCCGCCACTTTTTTTGTTTTTATTTTTTTATTTTAAAAGAAAAGTAAGCTATATTCCTCTTTCATCTATCTATGTATCTCATCCTCTCGCTAGTCTATGTATAGTACGGGGGAACACCAACCAACCCCGATCTCTCCTTTGCCCACCGAGTAGGTTGGCACAACAGCAGTGGTGCAAGAGCAAGGCTGTACTGTGACGAACCACTTTCTGTAACGCGCGAATTTTTGTGCGGTTGCAACGAGGGGTCCTAAGCTGGGAAGATTGGGCCAACTGCGGGAAATCGGGATCGGTGGAAAATTGCATCAGTATCCTTGCTTCTTCGTCTTTTTCGTCGTTTCTTCGGGGCTGGGTGTATCCTGGGACGTCCGGTGGATTGATTGGTCGGATGGTTGTTTGGCGCGACGCCACGCGCGTGCGCGACTAATATCGACGTCGTTTCTTTTGGTTCGATTTTCGATCTTTTGGGCGCAGACATCGCGCGGAAAATTGCTTCGTTATTTTTTGAAATTCCTCTTGAATCTTTTTCGAATTTTGTTGAGCCCCAATGACTCTCGGAATTTTGGACTTTCCTTCCGAATTCATGCTTCTTTTTGCTTTCTCGCATTAGATAGGAATTTAGGAATTTAGGAATTAGGATTTTCCCTACCACGCGGCGCCTTTTGTTTACGCGCTTCTTCATGCGGATGCAACGGAACTCTGATTAGCAGGTGCCCTTAATCGCGTGTGTAAATGTAATTTTGGGCGGACGCCATTGTAACAGTATCTTTCTTCTTGCACTTCGTCTCTCCCGCCCTCCCTCTCTTTCTTTTGCTGAAATTTTGTAAGCCGCGGCTTGCGTGCTCGGATCGATGCGTGGAGAAGGGTTACGTCCCCCACGCCGCGACCGATCATGCAGGGCGCAAGCATTCCCTCTCTAATCTTCACTCTAAGTTTTGGTAACTCCGTGTTCTTCGCGCATGCATGCACGCTATAAATTTCGGCTGCGCGATTAGTCAGCTCTCGTAATCCGTTGTTGGAAGCTCGGGGTTGCGCGATCAGGAAGGGTCGGCACACGAGCGAAGTAAGAGGTGAGTAGGGTAGGAGTTGGGCGACCCCACGGGCTGGTGCCGAACGCACGGGATTGACGTGGGCCACGATGGACTGTGGGCACGGGCGAATCCGACGGGTGCGGGAGGACTAAGCGGGGTGACGACTTCGTGGGTTGGTGCGTGACGACGGTCTGTCCGCATCGAAGAAGAAGAGAGAGAGAGAGAGAGAGAGAGAGAGAGAGAGAGAGAGAGAGAGAGTTGAGGTTGATGGATGCGGTTTTGTTGTTTCTTTATCTCTTCCCCCTCTGCCCCTGTGTATATACGTTTTGATTACGGCTCAGGGCGGCTTGCCCGTTCTTATTTTCGTTTCGGCCTTTCTGGAATCTGGACTCGAATTTTGCTCACTGTCTCAGTGACACTATGTATATGATTGCTGAATGTATGGATGTTTTGCTTGCGAATCTTTGTCCTGCTTTTTGTAGCGAACTTTTGTTTGCATCAGATATAGATGGATAAGAATTAGGCTCTGATCGTGATTTTAGTCTCGTTTTTGCTTACCTCACGATGAGGTTGTGATATGGTTGCATCTTGCATGATCAGTGACTCGAAATCTGGCCCCGTAAACGCCACGCGAGAACACGTGTAAACGCGATCCAAGTCGCGCCCTTACACACATTCCTGTGCGGCAATTCTCCCGCCCAGACAGGACTCACGGTGACGAGATCCCGACCCGCGCCATCCCACCTACGATGACTCCATGACGCGATCTTGTGGCTCAGACTCATCCTATGATCCGGACTATTTCACCCCTATAATAAACGAGCTCATAAGGACACGATACCCTTGTCACATGGAGAATCGATTATGTCTGCAGGAATCCCACTGTGCCACCACTAGGGACCCACGGTGCTCTGATTTTCCTTCCCCCGACCGTACCTACTACTTCACCCATCTGGGATTTGTTGAGATCACCACCAGTTTCCCTCCTTTCCGCCTTCTTCTTCCATACCATCAACTCAGCGTCGTACCGTGGCCGGCCATAGCCCCCTATTGGCCCAGTACTTTTTGCGCAAATTGCCGACGTAGCAGCGAACAGAGAACTCTGGAACTCCGAAGACCCCATCCAAATACGCGGAGGCCCGCGCCGCGTGGCGGACCCCAACGACCTAACTTTTCGGGACCGCCTCCGCCGCGGAGGAACTTTCTCGTCAACCGCCACCCTCACTGCCCAGGCCCTATCGGACCGTGAGCTCCTCGCGCACGCATCCCTCGTCCATCGAATTACATTCATATCCTTAAGACTCCCCCACTTTCCCCAAAAATCCTTGGCACACCCCTTTTCGCACTTCCAGGCCCACACTCCACTCCGAACAGGAAGTCGCGCCGGGCGTGAGGTTGGTATCAAAGCCCGACATGTGGATAGGGTCTTAGGATTGATAACACGTTAAATTGGCGATCTGGCTAACCGTGGGCGACCTCGCCCTCGGAACGCGTATAGACGCGACCCTATCGTCACCCGAAGCAGATCGGCTAACCGACGAGCAGCCAATATGGCTTCCAATGTGCCAAACCCGGTCCCACAACAGAATGTTAATCCCCCAAATCAACCCGCCCCACGTGCACGAGCTCCCATGACGCCACCAGATCTTTATCTCTTTGATCCCGCACACCATCTCGCAGGAGCATGGCTGGTCACACCTAGAGCCCAACAGTATACTGACCATGAAGCTCAGATCAATATTCCCGCCCGATTGGGGGGAGACGCTCATCATTGGTTTAGCACCTATGTGTGGGTTGATCTCCCGACCTTTGAGSGGGATTTCATGAATCRATTTKACTACGTTCACCCCGAGCAAGCACTRTWTATGATCAAGGACCGAGTGCAAAAACCTCTCGAATCCGTCGCAGAATATCGGAACCGGTTCTACCGAATGTTCGTAAAAACTGAGCGAGGTGAACAAGTAGGAAGAGACTTGTTCATTGATGAGTTTCGCAGCCGAACAATAAGGACAAAGTTACGAAAGCAATTTTCCCCCATCACTCACACGCTACAACAAATCATGGCTGCCGCGGAAAAAATGGAACGGAAGTTCGCAGCGAACTTCCTGGAAGGGGAAGACTATCCTAGAGAAGGAGATTCGACCAAGCTCGCACGAGCGAGAGCTGTGTTAGCTGCTTTGCAGAACAAGTTTGAAAACATGGGGTTTGTATCAGGACCTGTTATCAATATGGAACAGATAGGCCCCAAGCGAGTGACCCTAAGCGAAGTCCCAAGCACATCCGCTTCTGTAATGCCTCCACGCGCAAGGGCGTTGCCCCTGCCGTTAGTTGAGGCTCCCGCACGAACAAACGAATCAGTGGCCATTTTCGAACTAACCAAAACCTTGATTAGTTTGATTTAGGAAAGTAAGAAGAAGCAGCGAGAGCATAATGCTCGGCTGGAAGCCATGATGAGGAACATGCGGCCCATTGCGGTACGTGCTCCTCCGATCTAACAAGGGGTAAACCCCGCAGCTGCGCTCGGAGGAGCCGCCAATAATCTAAATATCTGTTATGCCTGCCATCAGCCAGGGAATTTGGCCCGAGACTGCCCTCACCGACCCCCACAACAGCGGATCGGAGTCGCGCCTATGGCTGCGGCTCCCATCGCCGACGGACCTGGACGAGTCGGAGCTTTGATGGAAGAAGTAGAGGGTGGAGGAAGTGCCCTGGCCACCACGGAAGAAGCCGTCGATCTAATCCCGCTAGATTAGTATATATCGCTCGGATATCCGGGACTGGGAATGATCGGAATAATAAGACCAGCGCCAGAACCAAAAGAGGTGGCGGAGTGGCGACCGTCCCTAGGAGAAATGGAGTCGGGGGGACCCACCTTCGTCACAGGGGAAATCGATGTATTAAACATCATCAGAGCCTTGGATCATCGGATTCCCCTTTCGATTGGTCACCTACTCTCAATCTTCGATCAAGCCAATGAGCGAATGCTACAACATTGCAAGGCAAACAGAAACAATTCGCCCTTGCCCGAACACCGAATGCAAAAGCTAAAAGCCCCGCGCCAGAAGAAAACCCAACAGGCACCCCGGATTCAATACGGGTAAGTTTAATTCAGAAAGACGATCATTTCTTGTGGATTAAACCAATTCCGTGGAAATCCGCAGAATGTGACATAAAAATTTGGAAAATTCCTTACAACGCAATTATAGATTCGGGAGCAGCTGTGTTGGCTATTTTACTAAGAGTGGTCGAAAGGGCAGGAAGGAAAAACGATCTGATCATGCTTTATGAGAAAGATCAGCTCGTTTCGGTGGACGAAGAAAAGATTAAAACCGTGGGAAGAATGACCAATGTCGCTTTCCGATTGGGCAAAGTGCACGCGCTTGGGGATGTCGTAGTCCAAGATGTTAATACGTACGACGTTCTTTTCGGAATTCCCACTCTTGTGGCGTTACGAGCGAACCTGGATTTCGAGAGACGTTCGATCATTCTCTGAAATACAGGCGGAAAACCCTACGCTGTGCCCATGCGATTGACCCTTCGCACTACTGTTAACACGGTTCCGCGGGTTTCGCCGATGATGGCAGGGACTCTCCGCATGATCTCCTGGGATGAATCCGCAGACGAAAGGTCATCAACGAATGATGCGGACAGCAGTGACAAAGATGATCCGGAGATCCTGAAATTAGCGCGACAGCGCGTTTACTACCCGCCGCCCAAAACGATAGCAAGAACAATGCAGCTGACCAGCCGAAACATTCAAAAAACCAAGGCAATGATCTTGGGTGAGCCCCTCGTGCAAATTTCGAGGATGGTCGATTCTTTGGAACCCCCTCAAACCCTGTACGAAGGAACCACCCCCCTCCTCGCCCGGTACAACGACAAGAAGCATTACTGTGATATTACGGATCTACCCAAATCCTTACTAACCTCGACCAAAGAAGTGAGATTGTTACACTTGGGGGCGGAAGCAAGCTCTCTGGAACCCCCTGGGCGTTTTGAAGCAGAAACAGACGGACTGGGGACAAAGATCGCAACTAAAGAAGTGCCATGGCAGGATGTTTGTGACAGGATTACCCCGGAAGAACACGTGGCAATCCGAGAAGAAGATGCTCAGATGATGGTCACGGTGTTCTCCTGGTGATCGGATCATTCATTCATCTCGGCTCCTCCACCTGATTTGACAAAACAGGCGAATACGAAACAGATTGACGTTCGGATCTGGGATCAGCTTTATAAATTGCATGTTCCGCAATATGTACCGGATGCAATCCACCGAGTAATTGCGGATATTCTCACGGAATATCAAGGAGCGATTAGCGTGTCAGACACTGACATTGGGTTGTCATTAGTAATCCAACACGAAATTCAGACAGGAAATCACACCCCGATTCATTGCAAACCTTATCGCTATTCCTTGATTGAACGCAAAAAGGCTGTCGAACGAATTCGGGAGTTCGAAGCCAGCGGCTGGATTGAACCTTCTACCGGACCATGGTCCTTTCCCGTAGTGTTAGTACCAAAGAAGAACGGAGAGATTCACATCTGCATTGATTACCGCAAGCTGAATGAATTCACGATTAAAGATGTGATTCCCCTCCCCCAGATTGATGATCTGTTGGATGCGATTGGATGCGCTAAATATTTTAGCAAGTTTGATCTTCGGCATGGCTTCCATCATATTCTGGTAAGGAAAGAAGATCGGTCGAAAACGGCCTTTGTGCTGTTTGAGGGTACGTGGCAGTGGGTTCGATGTCTGATGGGGATTTGCAATGCGCCTGCCACATCTCAACGAGCGATGAACATAACGTTCCAGAACTTCGTCAACAAGACACAGCCGACGCAAGGAATGATTAACTTCTGCGTGATCGTTTACATGGATGACATTCTGGTCTATTCGGAAACCTATCGCGGACACGCGCAACACATCGAATGGACATTGGGTGCATTAAGAGACACTGGGTTCAAAATTGCGCTTGAGAAAAGCGAATTTTTCCTCTCGGAAATTTCGTTCTTGGGTTACGTCGTGACACGTGGAGGACTGCGGCCAGATTCGAGAAAAGTTGCGGCGGTGAAGGAAGCCCCGGTTCCCACATCACTGACGCAGGTTCGAGCCTTCTTAGGGTTGGCGTCATACTATCGGCGCTTCATCAAGGGCTTTGCTGCGATTGCACGACCGCTAACGAATCTGTTACGGAAGGACCAGCCACTCAATTGGGACGCGGAGTGCCAACAGGCCTTTGCGACCCTCGAAGACACTCTGGCAACAGCCTCTATTTTAATACGGCCGGACCCCGCGAAGCATTTCATTCTCATCACGGACTGGCAACCGGAAGCTATTTCCGCTATTTTAGCACAGAAGGGGAACGATGGGCTCGAACACGTCATGGAGTACGCGTCTCGAACCGTGTCATACGAACGTAGAAACGACTCCGCACCTCAAGGCGAGTGCTATGCGGTAGTTTGGGGAATCCAACACTTCCATCCGTATCTCTACGGACAGAAGTTTCGCCTCGTAACGGATCATGAGCCTCTGCTGGCACTGAAGAAACTCACCAACTACACGGGCATGATTGGCCTTTGGGCGGTGCGACTGCAAGAATACGACTTCGATATCGTCCATCGAAAGACAGAGCGACACGGTAACGCGGACGGGTTGACACGTTTACATCGACCTGCCAAGGTACCAAAGGACGAGGAAATTACACCGTGGAAAGAGCCAAACCTGACTAACGAGCCAGGGTACGGATAAGTGGCAGTTCTCCCACGTGAAAAGAAGTAAAACGGCGGCGATTGGTGACGGAGGTAACCCCACTACCCCCCTCTCTCCTCCTTCCTCTTTGTCTCTCCTCTCCCTGCCTGACAAATTTTGCTATTTTTGTGAAGCCATCTCCCGCGTCTATTCGGTTTCCATGTGTCCTAAAGGGGAGGGGTATGTCGATTGCCGACAGTGTGTCGCACGAACCCATGGCTCGTGCATCCAATACAGAAACGATAGTAAACCGTGGCTGTGCCCCTTGTGCCGGACCGATAAGATTCCAACCGAGGCTCGCTTTCTGGATGCCACGTCAGAAGGATTGGAAAAAACCCAAAAGTTTAGAAGGGCTGAAGTATGGACGGACATTGCCTTAATCGCCACCCTAGTAGGTAACCCCCTCCAGGATTTCACCAAGGAAGATCGAGGGCCAATGAGAGCGTTCGGGATTATCGATGGATAGAGGGTAGATTAGAAAAACGGAAAACGGACGGCAGCGGAATTTGGATGGTGGTGCCGCATCCGTTCATGACGTACGACTGGGTTAAGACGGTGCACGAAGAAACTGCGACTCGTTTCGCCGTACGAATCACGGAGTCCGCTATTGACAAAAATAAGTGGTACTGGTCCAATATCCACGACAATGTGAAATACATCGTCGCCAACTGCCAAGTCTGCGCCGCTGATAAGGCGCCGATTCAACCGCCAAGATCGATAGTGCCCACGGTTGTTGAACGGCCATTTCAGAGAGTAAGCATGGACACTCCGACATAGTGGTGCCCCTTGGCCCTAATAGTTGCGAATATTCAGTTCTACTGGCATTTGTCGACCATTTTTCGAAATGGATTGAAGTGTATCCCTGTCGCACGCGGCAAGCCACGGAAATCGCGCGATACGTTAACCATTTCCTCGGGATGCATCAGGATACCGAAGAAATCCTGACCGACAATGGGGCTGAATTCAGAGGAGAAGTGTTAAAGAATCTGGTTATACATGCGTCGCCATACGGAACACTGCACCCCACATGTGACAATCCAATGGGCTGGTCGAAAACGCTAACCGGATGATAAAGACAACATTGCAACGAAACATCGCGGCACGGGATCCGAGACCCTGGCCCGATATCGTCGATCACATTCTGGCGGTCCATCGCGGAACGCCCCACGAATCAACGGGGCTAAGCCCCTTTCAATTAAGAACCAATAGTGTCGCTTGCGTTTCGATACCAAGCCTCCCGGATGAGTTTATATTGAACCGACGGCCCACCAGGGCCACGGCTCGAGACAAGGCCAAACGACACCTAGAGCTAATGGAACGGTCACTGCCCAAGCTGGCCCAAAAACGACAGAAAATGACCGAACTAGCCCAAGGCCGACAGATCCGGAGCTGCGAGGCCCGAAATGGGAATGCGGGTCCGCGGCCCCAGTATAAATTGGGGGACGTGGTGCAGGTGAGGAAATGTGCTCGCCAAGGGAAGCTAGCGCCACAATTCTTCGGGCGATATCGCGTGATCGAGCTCGGCCCCAACGGCGTAAACACCGTGCGTCTCGCTCCGGAAGTCTCCGGCAGTCGATCGGCTCGTCCGATCACACGCCATGTGTCCTATCTTCGCCTCCTCCCCTCTGCTCCGTCTCCCTCGATCCCTCCTTCTGAGGAAGCCGAAGACGACGACTCTGACTCTCCGCCATCCCCCTCTTTCTCTTGCTCCCTCTCTGCCTCTTCGTCTCCATCGCCATCGCCATGAGTTTTCTGGAGGAAAGAGCCCTCAGCGAAGCATCGCTTGCACCCCATGATCGATTGATGATCCGACAAGTTTATCATCCCTATCTCAGTCCAGATCTGCGGCGGCTTGCACACTTTTTCTGCACGGGAGGCGTGTATGCACCGGCGGTGTTCAGAATCGAGGGCCGGCCCGACGCAGTGGTACTGGCCGAGGCAGTAGCAGTTCATCAGCGAGCGGTGCCAGGTGCCAACCGCATATCGGTCGTCATCAACTTCCGTGGCGATCTCTCTACACTCCTCCCTTTACGACATACAGCGGTGAGGACATCGCTACGCGCGTGGGCGAACGATCTGGTCGATGAGTGGACCCAGCTTCTGGCTTGCCTCGGGGACACGAGCGATCGAATACGATGGCCTTCGGATGTACCAACGTGATCCGTCGGCGGTTCTCCCTGTTGTTGTTCCCTTTCCTCGCCCCCAATGAGTCTCTCTCCGATCTCTATTTTTTATCTCCCCTTTACCTTCCCCAACTTCTGGCAGTTCGATTTCCATCCTCACCTTTCCTACTGTCTAACGACCCTTGCTGTCCCCGACATTCATCCCCCATACTGGCAACTGTGGCGCGAAGACTTCGTCGAGCTTTTATTGTGCTTAGTCGAGGTACGGCTGACGTGGACCGAGGACGAGGCGCGCCCGCCTTGCATAGAGCGCCTGGAGTTGCTGTTCATTCAGGCTTGGTGAACCAACGTGGAGGGAGAACTCCTCGCGTTTCTGTTCGGCACAGTACGGCCCGGACATCAGGAACTCATCGCGCAAGAGCTCGCGATCCCGGTAGCGCAGCTGGCAGACGAGCTCCCTCTCGACATCATCTCGCAAGACGACGAGCATCCGATTCCTCATGTACTTTCTTGCACGTTGACGCCATATCTCCAGTGGTTGGCTTGTGTGGAGGGAGCCGCAGAGCGCATCCCGCCGTCGCAGCAGCAGTATTTGGATCCTCTGACGGTTTGTGATCCTGCCTTCTTTAGGCACCCAATGGCAGAGCAGCTTGCTGCCATTCGAGAGGAAGAGGAGGAGGAAGAAAGCACTGAGAGTGATGAAGGAGAAGACGAGCGGGAAGAAAGTGGGGAAAGCGACGAAGTACTCGGGGAAGAGGACGAAACCCTCGAAGAAGGAAGCTATAGCGAGCATAGCGAGGGGGAGCAGAGCGAAGAAGAAGAAGAAGAAGAAGAAGACGAAGGAGAAGAGGAGAACGAAGAAGGACCTGCGGAATCGGAGTGGGAAGCTGCGTCGGAAGAAGCGCTGCGCACGGGCACGGAGGCTGAAGATCCGGAGGCGGCCCACAAAAGAGAGGAAACCACGGCCGGGAAAAGGGAACTAGAATTTGCGAGCGGGGCAAGCTTACACGTCCACGACGACCCAAACCAAGATCCGGAGCCGCCCCGACCAGGACATGGCGACCTTACGGCCACGACTCCGACCCCATCAACACGACGACGGAGGTGATCCCCCTCCTCCCCAACCCGTCCCCCAGTTCGTCGACGTACCGATACGGGCGATCGACCTTCGTCCCCGATTACCCTCTCGACGTCCTCTTGACTACCTCACCCTCCGCCAGCTCACCACCCCCATCACGTTCCCCTCCAACCCGTTTCTCCGCGATACCTTCTGCCACTTCTATGCTGCTCGCCTCGCTATAGTAGTACACCCCCACCCCTCCATTCAGTGTGTCGTCCCAACCTTCTGCCTCCATGTTTTGCTCCTCAGTGCCACGTGGCGAGGCCACAATATGATCGAGGTTTATTGCATAGTAACGGGGACCATCCCCGCCTGCGAAGATCGCGATCGTTTCCGCGCGGCACTTTTCCGAACTCTCACCACCCTCTATCATGATTACCTCGCGTCCCTCCCTCGCACTGGCAACCGTTTCCCCCGCTTCCACCGCATCGTCCGCTACCAAGCGCTACCAGAATTTGCAGCCGGGATGGAAAGGTTCTTGCCCCCGCTACCCGTAAGCCTTCCACCCCGCCATGCCGCCATGCACCGGCTCCCTTTTCCCCTTCCAATTAATTACTGATGCAACCGGTAATGGATACGTGTCGCGGTAACGACACGAGAAAAATCCCGTCCTTGGACTGTCGAGAGCCCAATCTGAGGAAGTAGTAGAAGAGCAAAGTTGCCACGTTGGATGACGTCCGCACGCAATCGAACGGTAAGTGGCATAAAGAGAAGTGTTCCGTGTATCAATCGATTAGAGAAATCGACACGTGTTAACAAGCAAGCAGGAGCTTGCTAATATTGGAACCCCCTGGGCATCACATATGTGACGAACCACTTTCTGTAACGCGCGAATTTTTGTGCGGTTGCAACGAGGGGTCCTAAGTTGGGAAGATTGGGCCAATTGCGGGAAATCGGGATCGGTGGAAAATTGCATCAGTACCCTTGCTTCTTCGTCTTTTTCGTCGCTTCTTCGGGGCTGGGTGTATCCTGGGACGTCCGGTGGATTGATTGGTCGGATGGTTGTTTGGCGCAACGCCACACGCGCGCGCGACTAATATCGACGTCGTTTCTTTTGGTTCGGTTTTCGATCTTTTGGGCGCGGACATCGCGCGGGAAATTGCTTCGTTCTTTTTTGAAATTCCTCTTGAATCTTTTTCGAATTTTGTTGAGCCCCAATGGCTCTCGGAATTTCGGACTTTCCTTCCGAATTCATGCTTCTTTTTGCTTTCTCGCATTAGATAGGAATTTAGAAATTTAGTAATTAGGATTTTTTCTGTTGCGCGGCGCCTTTTGTTTACACGCTTTTTCATGCGGATGCAACGGAACTCTGATTAGCAGGCGCCCTTAATCGCGTGTGTAGCTGTAATTTTGGGCGGACGCCATTGTAACTGTATCTCTCTTCTTGCACTTCGTCTCTCCCGCCCTCCCTCTCTTTCTTTTGCTGAAATTTTGTAAGTCGCGGCTTGCGTGCTCGGATCGATGCGTGGAGAAGGGTTATGTCCCCCACGCCGCGGCCGATCATGCAGGGCGCAGGCGTTCCCTCTCTAATCTTCACTCTAAGTTTTGGTAACTCCGTGTTCTTCGCGCATGCATGCACGCTATAAATTCTGGCTGCGCGATTAGTCAACTCTCTTAATCCGTTGTTGGAAGCTCGGGGTTGCGCGATCAGGAAGGGTCGGCACACGAGCGAAGTAAGAGGTGAGTAGGGTAGGAGCTGGGCGACCCCACGGGCTGGTGCCGAACGCGCGGGATTGGCGTGGGCCACGACGGACTGTGGGCACGGGCGAATCCGACGGGTGAGGGAGGACTAAGCGGGGTGACGACTTCGTGGGTTGGTGCGTGACGACGGACTGTCCGCATCG
>BFEA01000287.1:509753-520501 GCA_003427395.1 Chara braunii | reverse complement strand
GGCATTATGGCTCTCATGGCAATGCTACTCCCGACAAGTTCCCCACACGAAGAGCAACTGCCAAGCAGATTGAATGCTGCTGATTGTTTCATCATTCATACAATGCAAAACCCCTGCTTCTCAACATCAGTGGCACTCCTATTGTTGTTGGAGGCGCCTTCCAACAACTTCCCCGAGCCAATCATCAATGACAGCATCCGACCCCACCAACTCAACAACAAGCGCATGCCATTGATGATTGGCCCGGGGAAGAGGGATACATGCAAGATCTATTGATCGCAAACCTGAGAGAACTCACCCACACGCGCATAGACTTGCGCACATAGAGTCAAGACTTGGCAAGTAAGCAGGAGGCATACATGCAAGATCGCTTTATCACAAACATATTCAGAGAACATAGAAAACAAAAGTCTGAATCGGAATCTTTAGTAAAAACGTCAACGGGACTACGGACAGGATTTTCTCATAAAAGTTCACAGTTCTTGCACAGCACCAAAGAAAAACGATGCTGCAAAGGCAGCGGCTTCCCAAACAAAACACTCGCAGATAAGARACAAAAARAGTTCKGTGGTATTCCCTCCTATTTCTTGCACGCGGATTTCTGTATGCTCTCAGGCTCTGCTTTTTGTTTTTGTGAAACAAGCGGCATATGATAGGGCAGTTCCTTATGCTTTTTCTCTTTTGTGCTTTTTAGTTTTCTGTTTTTGTGGGCGAAGCTGCAACGGGTCATCTAGTATTTTAAAATACCCCTAAAAGAATATGCCTAAAAGATGAGGTCGAGCGGAATACCCCTCTGAAATTTCGAAAGCTCGTGGATTGCCCTTTTGGATTTAAGTTCATTTAACTCTTTGCGTTATACACCCTGTCAAGGGGTTGCCAAGTTTGTGCTATACCCCCTGTCAGGGAAATGCAAACTTGCACAACCCATTGACAGGGGTAGATCATGAAGATCGAAATCCAAAAGGGCACTTTGCAAACTTTCGAAGTTTCAGAAGGCATTCCATGCTACGCACGCCTTTTTTAATGGGTATTTAAACCGTATTTTAGCATATACGTGAACTTGATGCATTTAGCAAATTCTCCCTATTTTTTTGAGTGATTTTCTTTTCTTGATCTGGCAATCTGTGATCACAGTCTGTGTGTCCTCTCTATCTGCCGGTTCTGTGGTCCTTTCTATCTGACCGCCTGCCTGCCTGCCTGCTGCTCTGTCTCTTTCTCAGTCTTTTTTTTTTTTTTTTTCAAAGTGCGATGGGCCCAGGCGAATTCTGAGTTATTTAACTCATCTGAGCTGACTAAGATCCGAACTTGTGCCTGTATTTTAACAGTCCATGGTTGTCCCAACTGAGCTGGGTGTTTTCTCTTTTTTTGGCCTTTTTGCTCTTCGATCCTCAGATATATGTGCAAGATGGTGTTGACGGTGAATTGAGGCTCCGTGTGGCATGCTCAAGTGGTTCTCCTATCATTGACCCCCAGTTATCGCCCGATGGGACAGAAATCGCCTATGTTCAAGATGATGAGCTCTGGGTTGTATCTGCTGTGGATGGCGAGCCTCGCCAAATCACGTTTGGTGCTGCAGGCACAGGAAAGGTATGGGTGTGCACTGTGCATAATTTCATAACCAGCACAGCCTTTGATTGGGATCTGAAAACGTGTCCGTGTTTGTGTTTCCTTTGGCCCAAGTCTTATTAACTATGTTTGAACTTTTGAACTTCTGAATTTGAAGCCATCTCCAGTGAACAGAAAAAGAAAAACAAAGAAAACTGTGGCCATTGGAGTCTTGTCGAATGACCCTGGCCACCCTGCAGCCAGAAAACCTTGCTGAAACGCTTTGTGAGTTGTATGCTGTGACCACCCTGGTTGCCACCCTGCAGACAGAAAGGAAGTTTAAGGAACAAATAAAGAAAAGAAAAAAATGTGGCCGTTGGAGCCGTGTCGAATCACATTTGCCCGCATAGGTACAGGAAAGATAGGTTGCATCAAAAATGAAAAAGGTAGGATGTGTTTCAATGAGCAGAGGCTTCGGGAACTGACAACCTGTCTGTGTTTCCTTTCACCCGTACATGAGCGAGGTGTGCCCAGTTAACTCCCCGGTGGCCTTTCGTGGATGTACGAGCCTGCCTCCAAACTCATTTATTCATTCATGATAAAATGTCTTTATGAGGCTGGCAGCGGACTCTAGAAGGGTCTCTCGTGCACTGGTGGTTTAAGCCATATTTTATGAAATCGACCTTGTAGGACCACCTTGCTTACCAGGAGGTGTTCCCTTTTCAGTTGGTCCTTTGAGTTGACGATCTAACAGCCACAGTTTTTCCATCAAGCGGCCTGGTAATGAACGTATACAAGCTATCTTTCCGGTCAGGTTCAGCCCGTTGTCGTAGTGCTGGCTTAAACTACCCTCTGAAAAAATGAGGCAGCCTTTGCTTGGAAACAGTTCTAAAAAGAAGGGGAAACTACGCGGGAGTCACAAAAATGAGTTATAATTGCACTATGGGCCAAGATACAGTTTCGAATTGCAGTTGGGGCAAGGTATACAACCCAGCTTTCTGGCCACGTAGGGTGCCCGAAGTGCAATTGCAAACTGTACCTTGCCCCATAGGGCAGTTATAACTCKTTTTTGTGACTCTACTGAAGTTACCCCTAAAAAGAACTGTCTGTCTGTAGCATGCTGCGGGCTGCACACAGGCCCTCCCTTGGGGCCCGGTGGGGGGGCCGCCAGGCCGCACACCCATTTTGGGCCATGCGACTTGGAGGCCACGGCCATGTTTTTGGCCAGGCACGCGTTTTTCATCCCGGACGTGTGTTCTTTTGAGTCAGGGTTTATTTCTTCATTCATTTATTTTTTTAGCTGAGTTGTTTGTGTGGACCTTTGTTTGTGTTTGTCAGCGTGTGTTTTCTTTTGACTCAGTGTTTATTTCTTCATTCATTTATTTTTTTGCTGAGTCGTTTGTCTGGTCCTTTGTTTGTCTGTGTCAGCGCGTCTTCTTTTGACTCAGCGTTTATTTCTTCAGTTATTTATTTATTTATTTATTTTTCGCTTAGTCGTTTGTCTGGTCCTTTTCGGGTCGTCCATAGCGAGGAAGACCCTGCTGCAGCAGCAGGGCTGCCTGGACGTCCGGTAGGGTTCCAGGCAGGCTGTGTTGACTAGGCCACCAGGCCAGGACTTGGTGCTGCGATCTGGGCCACTGATCGGACACCAGATCCGACAGCCCTGATTGCAGGCCATGGGCTGCCCAGCCAGGCCCAGCACTATAAAGCTGGGCCAGCCTTCAGGACCAGCACATTCAGGCATTCACGAGCTTTTGGCGTCACACTGCTGGAACAGCACTAGCCTTCCAGGCACTGCCTTAGATTTCAGTGCGCTGTGCTAGAGTAGAGTAGAGGAGTAGGAGGTAGAGCGAGGGGAGGGGTGGAGATTGGCGGCCATAGCCGCGGGGTGCAGAGTACTTACCTGGGCGCCAAATCTGGGTCTTCCTCCAGCGACCTGCATCAGAGGGACATCACCCCCGCTGGTTAGTTCGTGGCTGCAGCACTTCGGCAGGTGAGAGAGAGAGAGGAAAATGTTTGTTCTCTTCTTCTTCTTCTTCTTCTTCTTCTTCTTCTCCTTCTTCTTCTTCCTTCAGAGAGAGAGAGAGAGAGGTTACAGGCAGATGCTATTTCGGGCTGTGGTGCACAGGAGCTTATTCAACATTGCAAGGGCAGACATTTATTGGACACTTGACAGGGAGACCATTTTTGGACAGTGCTGCTTTCGACTCTGGTGTACTCCCTCCCCTTCATCTTCGTCTTGCCCTCCCTCCATCCGTGATATTCTCCCCATGTGCGTGTTCAAGGAGGGACCTTTCTCCCATGCTTGTGGTCCCTCCTATCTCTCTCACATGTGTGATGATGATGGGATGAGTCGAGTCTGAGTCCTTTGCGTCAGGTCGTGATTTTGAGTCTTCCGCTGTGCTACAGTGTGGCATTTACGGATGTTATGTACACACATTTCTCTCTTGTTGATGTGCTGTGTCCGAGTTCTTATGGTCACTTCGCTGGTCCTTTGGCTCTTCTGCATCACTCGGACCTATCCAAGTATGCATCAGTTGGTATCGGAGCAGCACAAGTGGATTAGGACCTTCGACCTGACTATCTGCGAAGTCATTAGAAAGGGAAGCGCTTGATTGGCTGATTGGTTATTTTTTATTTTCTTTTTGAATCAGAAATTTCTGCTGCTGTGACATTTCAATTTTTTTTTCTTTCGGAAATTCGGACTTGTACTCTCTGCCCTAAGTTCTTTTCTTCGGTATTGTTGACACCTCCAAAATTCGGATTTGCGCTGTAATATTTTCGATTATTTCGTTCTCTTTTCTTTTTCTCTTATCTATCTGCAGTCCGATTTCGAAATTCTTGTTGATTATATACTTCAAAGTCGGGGGAAGCGGGATGTTGGGGGAACCTAGACTCGGTACTTGCAAATTTTGAGAATTTCTGTCTTCACGGAATTCTTTTTCTATGATTTTTTTTCCCTCCAGGTTCTGGCCTTGATTTTTTTGGTTTGTTTCCTCCATATCTGGGCAATTGTTTTGACCCCATGGGGGGTGGGGAAATGCTATCAGTTTAACTGGAGTTTTGTTCCCTCCCATCCACTGGAATCAGACTGGTCTCAATCTCGCTTGCAACACACATGCATGTATGTGCCGATGGCAAACCAACTTCATGAACTCAGAACCAGGAAGTTACTTGTAACGGTTACATGCGCCCACCCAGAGAACTCAGAGATATGGCCTCTGGCCAGGAACTCAGCTTAAGTTAACTGTTACAACTTGCGGATATGGCCGCCGATCACTGTTTGAATTCCTAACCGCACATCAACCTCACTCTCACTCACACATACATGCACGAGGATCTACCCTGAATGTCCACGCGTCACACACACACACACTGCACTCTCTCCCGTTGACGTCAGCAGCTGGCGGCTATGGCCGCCGTCGTCTTCCTCTGCCCACTTCAGCTTCGGGCACCTGCAGACCTCCAGTGCACAAGTCGCTGCAGCAGCGCTTCCGCATGGCTCTCAGGCGAATGAATGAATGGCTGAGCGCTGCCACTTTATTTATACTGTTTTCACAGTAGCCTGGCCTGCCCCCGGTCCTGGGCCAAACCGCGTGGGCCCTCAACTGGTACTTGCTGACTCAGACGCGGTAGACTTCCCTATGACTTTCTAGAACCTACAGACTGACCTTTTACTACGGACTGACCCTTACACTACCGAAAAGCCAGATAGAGGCTTCCAAAGGGACCTAGGCTAGATCTAACGGTAAGACGCTAGACTGCTAATATGAAGGTCTACGGGTCAAGACCTAGCGACCAACTAACCTAAGGGTCTAGGGACAAAGTGCGGGTTCAAATCTCACATAGGACTGTAGGGTCAATGTACAGAGGTACGAGGTAGGTCTAGGGATTGAGTCCTGATGTCTGCGTATGTTGGGTAAACTGGGTGAAACCGTTTCACTCCTGCCGTCCTAAATTGGAGGTCCTCCGAGATATGACCTTTACCTTTCCTTGCCCTCTCATAGGCATGTACTATGTCGGGAGCCGCTTCTAGAAGCTCGGTTCATGTGAACAATCTGTCGTCCTCAGGTTCTTGATAGGCAAATCTGACTTTATACTGTTTCAGGGGACGACCCCGACCTCTGGTTCTAAAGACGTCTTCTTCCACTATGCGATCTATGTCATATGCGCCATCCATGTTTGGCGGAATCATAGATGTCCGCGAATGAAACTGCTCACTGCTGGTGCATGGCAACAACTTTGACGCATGGAAGACTGGGTACGTATGGAGGTTACGTGGTATCTCTATCGTGTATGATGGTCCGTCCTCTCCTCCTTTGAGTTATAGGACAGGCCATGGTCCTCTATATGCAGGTAAGAGCTTCTGCAAGATATTCTCCTCGGGTGCAAATTCCTTAGACTTGACCTAGACTAGGTCGCCTACCTGAAATTGTGAAGGCCGACGAGGCTTGTTTGCCTGTTCTATCATGTGAAGCTGGGCTGTCCTAAGGTTTTCAACAACTTTAGCAACCTCCTTCTCGTGCTGCAGGGCGAACTCCCTTGTGCGGGGAGGTAATCTTTGAATCTGGTCCCAGTTCAGTCCTTCAAACGGTCTCCTTGGCCTTATGCAGCTCGTTAGGCGTTCGACTGGTAGCTAAGTGTACACGATTGTTATAGGCGCTAGCTACCTTCGAAAGCATCTCGTCCCAATGTACTTGATCTGGTCTAATGTACATTCTGAGCGATTGCTGCAAGATCTTATTCATCTGCTGTGTCTGGCCGTTCGTCTTTGGATGACGACCTGACGACATTAATAGCTTAGAACCGTAAACTTTCATAAGATCCTGCCAGTTCTGGCTGGTAAACCGCGTGTCTCGGTCGCTAATTATGGACAACGGTATGCCATGCTCACTTACCTAAAAATCGAAAAGTTTCTCTATTACTAAGTCGGTTCTTGCCTTTGAAGGCAACAAAATGAAAACTGCATACTTGCTAAAACGGTCTACTATGACCATGACTTGGCTTTTGCCATGCCTACTCTTGACTCCTGTATCCATGAAGTCTATGGAAACGGATTCTCCAAGTCCTGCGGGAATAGGCAAGGGTCCGAGAAAACCTAATGGTGCTCGCGTTGTTATCTTGTTGCGCTGGCAGACTTTGCAGCTGCGTACATACTTTATGCAGTCCGCTTTCATGCCAGGCCATGTACACGACATCATGAGGTTGGCCAGCATCTTTTGCCAACCGAAGTGCCCTTCTGTATCATGGCATTCCCCTAAGATTAGGCTACAAATCTCTTCATTGTTGGGGATGCAAAGTCTATCAACGACGTTGGTCTTCTCAAACAGTAGCCCGTTCATGGCTCGATAGTTTGGCTCACTATCAGGAGTCTCGCTTACTCGCTTTAGTAGGACTCTATAAATTGGATCTTGGACATACGCATCCGTTATCTTTTGCTGCAGATCTGTCCCTATGTCTAGATAGTGTACTATCGCGCCGAAGTAATCTGCCCTTCTACTCAAAGCATTGGCTACCATGTTGTACTTTCCTTTAACGGGCTTCAGCTCGAGTCAAACTGATCTATCTCATCAGCCCGTGTAGTTAACTTGGGCGTCATCTTGGCTTCTGTCTTCAGCCACCTTAACGTCTCGTGGTTCGAGTATACTTTGAAGTGCCTCCAAGCAGGTAGTGCCTCCAGTGATCTAGGGCCTGCCTGAGAGTGCAGAGTTCTCTCTCGTACGCCGATGCTGAGGCAGCCTGGCTGACATGAACTCTACAGTTCTATAGCCATTACCGTCATCTTGCTGTAAAACGACGCCTATGCCATATTGATTAGCATCTGTAGTGACAACGAATGGCAGTGACGGGTCAGCGACTTTGAGGACAGGGTACTCTATCAAGGCCTTCTTTAATTTCTTTAAGGTCGAGTTGCAATCTTGGTCCCACTTCACAAATCGCTTCTTTCTTTAGCAGTCTGCAATGGGGAGCAACGATAGTGAAAAAGTTCCTAACAAACTTTCTATAATAGTTGGCCAATCCTAAAAACGATTGCAACTCTGGTAGGGTGCGAGGAGTTGGCCAGTGTCAAATAGATTCTATCTTATTGTCCTCATGGCGGATACCGTCTCCATCTGACACGTCGCCCAAGTAAAGGATTTCTGTCTTGGCCCATTCACACTTTTTCACGTTGATCTTGAAGTTAGCCTCTCGTAGCTTCTCCAAGATCTGCCTCAGATGGCCCTCGTGTTCCTCGAGGGTCTTGCTGAGTACTAATATATCATCTAAGTAGACTACGACAAATCGGTCTAGCCACGACCTAAACAGATCGTTCATACAACGCTGAAACATGGTTGGGGCGTTAGTAAGTCCAAAGGGTATCAATGTGAACTCGTAATGCCCGTATCTCGTTCGGAACGCCGTCTTGTGTTGATCGTCAGGGTGCACTTTTATTTGATGATACCCTTACTTCAAGTCTATTTTGGTAAAGTACTCGCAACCCTGCAGCCGATCTAAGAGATCATCTATACGGGGCAGAGGTTCAGCATTCTTTACAACTATGGCGTTCAGACTCCTGTAGTCTATACACATTCGTAGCTCTCGCCCTTTCTTTCGAGACGAACAGAACAGGTGCGCCAAAAGGAGATGAACTGGGCCTGATCCATCCTTTCTCGAGGAGTTCGTCTAATTGCTTGCGAAGCTCCTCTAGCTCTTTAGGGGGCATTCTGTAGATTGCCCCCTTAGGCGTTCTACTGCTAGGTTCTATCTCCAAACGGTGCTGGATAGGTCTTGGTACGACTCCTGAAGGTGCCTCAAATAAGTCTTTGTATTCTTCCAGTAGGCTGGCAATAGTGGGATGGATTTTCTTTTCCTCCTTTGGTGTGTCCGTAACTGGCTTGACATAGGTGACGAACACGTGATATAGCGAATGCAGGAGCGCTGAGGCAGCAATGTGCTAGGGAATTGTCTATTCTCAACACGTGATATAGGCGGGCTATTTTGACTCCGCCTGTCGGACTGGGGAGCTTGCACTCGTGCTCTCGAAGGTGCAAAGTGGCCCCTGCTGCCTCCCCCCAGTCTGTGCCCAAAACTACATCGAACATGAGATCTTCTTTGACGAGAAGAGTAAAGGAGTGGAGGACTTTTTCTACTTTCCCTTCCTTTTCTAGGCGAAAGTATGCCTGGACTCCCTCGACATATTCCTCAACCTGCACCGTGCGGTTGTCTGCTAGGATACTAACTACAGCGGCTTTCGACTGTTGGACTTAAGACTGAGCTTTAACTTTTGCAGTGCTTTACGACTAATGTAGCTCCTGGTGGCGCCACCGTTTATAAGGGCCCCTACTCTAGCTCTAAAAATCTCTATATCTGCGAGAATGAGCTGCCCTTTCCCATCTTTCTTCATCTTGGCCCAGGCTTGCCTTCTCTCCTTCAACTCTTCGGCCTGTGAGGGAAGCGTCTGGAGAGACTCTTAACACAAGCAGTCTTTGGATAGCGTACTAGACGCTGGCCAGCACCCTCTGCCATGGAGATACGTGGAGTGGGAGTCTCTATCTTGCGCGCACGCTTGACTCCACGTACTCCTAGGGTAGGGGCAGTTGCAACCCCTACCGGCTGTTGCCTTTTGCTGCCCCAGAAGCAGCGTGGTCCCTATACTTTGGGCAGAACTTAATTTTGTGACCGGGGTCCCTGCAGACCTATCCAGCGAGGCACCTTCAGGAGCAGTACCGAGACCTATCCAGCACCGTATCGAGGTAGAACCTGGCAGAAAGGATGGATCAGGCGCAGTTCATCTCCTTTTGGCGCAACTGTTCTATTCGTCCCGAAGAAAGGGGGAGAGCTACGAATGTGTATAGACTATAGAAGTCTGAACGCCATAACTGTAAAGAATGCAAAACCGCTACCCCGTATAGACGATCTCTTAGATCGGGTGTAGGGTTGCGAGTACTTTACGAAGATAGACTTGAAGTCAGGGTACCACCACCCTTCCCCATCTGCATATGGTGTGCATTTTCTTTTTTCTTCTTCTTCCTCCATCCTCTCTTCTTCGTCTGCTGCGGCATTGGTGAGTTGGCACTTTGTCAGGCCATGCCAGTGACACGGCAGCAGGTGTTCCGTGCCATGTCAGCCAGGGTCCAGTACCACGTCAGCCAAGGTGTAGTGCCATGTCAACACGCAGTGCATGTCCACCATCCTCCCGTACGTGACCAAGGCAATGGAGCGCAAGTAGGGCAAATCTGACGCGACATATGAGGCCCGTCTGGCTGATATGATGGCCGAGGTGAAGAAGAGGGCAGAGGCGGCCATTGCGGCTCGTGAGCAGAGGGAGGAGTTAGAGGAACAGCGTCGCCTGGCTGAGGAACAGTGGTAGGCTGACGAAAAAGCAGCACAGGAAGCTGCAGAGGAAGCACGGGAGGAACACAAAGACACTCTTTTCAAGCAGGAGGGCACCATCGAGATCATGGCCAGCGATTGGCGAGAATCTGCTGGGAAGGAGAACGCTTCTGCCTGTGACTATCTAGAGGAATTTTGTGCTCCCGTTATGATTTTCATTGTGTCATATTGTACATATTGTTTTTGTGAGGTGGTGTTCAAAGGAGTATTGTTTTCTGTAGAAGTTTTGTGAACTTTTTTCGACTTGGTTTGTGCCATTTTTTGTGGTTTCGAAGTGGTGGCATTGATAATTACCTCACGACATTGAATGCTCCATGTGAAATGCAGTCCTTTTACTTTTTCCCTGGACTCTCTTCTCAGTTACTACCATGCAGTCATCCTGTTCTACATGCGAGGCCAAGTCCATTCTGCATTATGCATGTTTGGCTCATCACTCTCATGTTTGACGAGTGCAATGATTGACCGCTTGGTCATTTTGTGGTTCGATTGCAGACCTCACTGGTGATTTTTCTACACACAGTTTTCCCATTTGCTTAAATGCATGTTGATCTTGAACATGTGTGCACACCATCACAGTCTTTACTTTTTATTATTGTGGTGCCTTGGTATTACCTGGTTTCTTCCATATGTGTCATTTCCTAAAACAGCCACTTAATCTCCCTCTCTTTCTCTCTCTCTTTCTCTTTAAGTCCATCTCTCTCTCTCTTTCCCTCTCTGTCTCTTTGTCGTCGTGTCTGTCTGTCTGTCTGTCTGTCTGTCTCTCTGTCGGATACTCTCTCTCTCTCTCTCTCTCTCTCTCTCTCTCTCTCTCTCTCTCTCTCTCTCTCTCT
>BFEA01000287.1:482807-497881 GCA_003427395.1 Chara braunii | reverse complement strand
ATTTCTGCAAAGGCCCCGAGGGCAGAACTGAAAAATGCAGTATTTGAAAGTGGCGCCCGAATTGCAGCATGGCGCCAGTTGTCCAAAATCCTACGGTACCAAAAGGAGGGGTTTGGAAAAAGGGTGCCAGGCCGAAAACGGGATGCAGCCGAAACAGCAAAAGATAGACCAGGGATCGAGCCCTGGCGAAGTCCGTAACACTCAGGCTGAAAGCCTGAAAACCAGGGCCTACAGGCCTCGTGTCTGTTCAGCTCGAAAGCCTGAAAAGCAGGGGCCTGCAGACCCTGTGTCGTTTCAGACTAAAAATGGCAGTAGCCTTTTTAGCCTGAAACGAAGGGCCATTTTTGGTCTTTCATCAGACCGACCTGCCCTGAAACTCAGGCACCAAACCAGGGTTTTAGGAACATGCTATTTTTGGCCTGTTCCCACGACAGCTGCAGCACCAGGCCCTGGCTCAGTTTGGCATTGGCAAGAGCAGCCTCCTGGACTGCCCGCCCTGCAACTGCAGGCAGTCGGAGGCAGTCAGGAGGCAGGCCAAGGTAGTACATAGGGACTTCCCATGCACTTCACGGGCAGGCAGGAGGCAGTCAGTAGTCTTCAGGATTCGGCAGCAGCACTCTGGAGGAGCGCTGCAGAAGTAGTTGTAGCGTTAGCAGTAGTCTTCAGCGCTGGGCGCTAGTAGTGTTAGTTGTAGTCTTCAGCGCTGGGCGCCATAGCTAGAGTAGTACAAGAGAGAGAGAGAGATTGGGCGGAGGCCAGGGATACTTACCTGCAGCGCCGTTGCTCCAGCTTCGTCTTTGAGGTACCTGCAGCACAGCGCCATCTTCACAGGTTAGTACCTGACACATGAGAGAGAGAGTTCTTCTTCTTCCTCTTCTTAGTCCACCATCTCCTTCTCACCCTCTCACTATCTGACTTCATCGCATCAGCAGACTACGAGAGAGAGAGAGAGAGAGAGAGAGAGAGAGAGAGAGAGAGAGAGAGCTTGGCGACATTGGGATCCAGACTCGACATTGGACTTCAGACATATTGAAGAGGGATTATTTGGGACTTGTAATGAGACTTGGTGTTGACGACTTTCCCATCTCCCCCTTCCTCTTCTTCGTCTGATCCCCTCCTCTTCGTCTGTGTAAGTCTGGACCTGGAGCCTCTTTCCTGTGTATAGCGCCAGACCCCTTCACACCTTGTGATGAGCATGATGTATGTTTGGTCTGCGTCGAAACATTGATTGGGCTAGTCATTAGTATTCTAGCATACTGCTTCGCTATCTTGCACTACGTGAAAGAGGTCAGTCCCGGTCAGGTCAGGACTTGTATCTAAAGTCTTCCCTGCGCTATAAAGCACCATTTTGTATTATCGGAATGCACATTGCTTGTTGAGATTCCACTTGCACTGCATTGTCCATTCAGTCTTTGTTATCACATTGCGGATCCTCGGTTTATATGTACATCGCCCAACTGGGCATGTAACAAGAGGGAAGACGTGGGAGTAAGACAGGGGAGAGAGAGAAGGATGATGATGATGATGATGTGAGGGCACATACCTGGTATTGGTGATGATTTGCATGGGCGACATCTTCAAGTACTTCGTAGGCTGCTGACGTCAACAGTTGCATTGTCAATTAGTAGGCAGACAGTAGCTGTGTAGGCAGTAGGCTGGGCGCCGAGCGCCAAGTAGGGAGATAGGGTCTGGACTCTCATGTTGGTGGTGGCGAGAGCATGCTCTCATGGACATTGGTTTTCAGTGTTGCGATTCTTCATTGATGTTATATTGGTGCATTTCTGCTGTCTGGACACTGTGATACTATCTGGCCTTCAATGTGATTGTGCAATTCTGGATATTGTCATCTCACTGTTGCTCATTTTCCTTGCAATTTGGTATCGGAGCTGGTTCGAACTGCGCTTCATTGGTTCTTCGCAATAGCTGTTTGGTGCTTCGCATGAGGTGTGGGGCAGTGATAAGGCTTGGGTGTGGAACGGAAGGCAGCCCAGGGTCGTGTGGGCGTGCCAGGAAGCTATGTGGTGACATTAGGGGTGTACGCTGGATGATGAGAGCTCGCTGATGTGGCATTTAAGCCGAGGTGGAACTGCATTCTGCTGTTGGTTGTGCCAAGGCAAAGACCAGTCATCATAAATGCACATCAGGTTGCCGGTGAGAAATCTGTGGTTTGGGGCAGCATTATGAGGTACGTTGCTCTCTTCCTTATCTACCCTCTTCATTGCTTCTTACCGTGAGGAAGTGAGTTCTGTCTTGAGAGTACTCTCAATGTGAGGTGTCGCGAGAGCTCAACCTTGAGAGTCGACATTCTTCTTGGGCAGCAAGCTGGTGGGAGATGGGCGAAGCCTCTGAAGGGCCCTGGACGAAGTCCTTGGTTCTGCTGTTGTGCAATAGAGGTCATGCAGGGCATGCCAGCCCTTTGAATAGGCGCTTACCAGACCGTCTTTAAATATTTCTGGCGGCGACTCGGTGTTGACGCTGGCTGTGATCGTCGTCCTGTCTGCGACGTTAAATAATTCCTGAGGACCTTGGGGGCTGTCCTTAAACTGCCTCTTGATCAGCCAGATCAAACCGGGTGTAAGGCTCGTTGCATGCGAGCATAGATAAGGTGCAGGGGGTGGCAGGTTCAGCGTATACTTGGGGCACAGGGGTGGGCCGGATTGCACACCTTCAGACACGCTGCTCAACCAGATGCTTAGGACGTCGACACAAAGTGACTACTCAAGAGGGATACAGGGTGAGGGTTGGATTCCGGTAATTGTTCGCTGAGGCATTAATCAGATAAACTGCCATCCGGCATACATCTCTGTGGGAAATATTATTTTTTATTTTTGATTATTTGGTTGTTACGGACTTGACTGATAACTAACAGACAGCTGCAGATAGATAGTAATCCTTGCTGCATGGAATCTGTTTCAGAGTAATCTAAAAATAGATTTAGTATTTCCCTTAAAAAAAAAAAAAAAAAAGATTTAGTATTTCCCTGTAGGAACTGACATTGATTGCTGGTTACTACTTGACTACTTCTTAGGCTTACCGAATTTAGAGTCAAACATTAATCGGTTGTGTGTCATGCTGAGGTAGGATCCAGTGTGGGTTCTAGTTTAGACTACACATATTGTAGCTCATGAGTGAAGCTGTCAATAGTGAGGAGGAAGAACTAGTCGAAGACCTCATGGTAACTCGTAGAACCGCTCTCAGTCGTCCACTCACCTTCCAGGAGTTAGGTCCGGGAGACGAAAGGAGACTGCGAAGGGAAGCCAGGGCAAGGGAGATATTGCGGAGAGCAAGAGCAGCTGCAGCTAGTGCTAGGGCTAGGACCGAGGCCAGCACAGGCACAACTGTGGCTACTTCTTCCACAGTGTCATAGGTCGTGTCCCATGCCTCTTCGTCGGGAACGAGTTACGGTACCCAAGGTATGGTTAGTCAATCTGTTGGCTTGCAAGTCGACCAACAACGTCAACTCTCGATAGAGGATTATGAGATCCTCTAGGCAGATAAACTGCATAATGAGTTGCAAAAGCGATTGAGAGAGGCAGCGGAGAGAAGGCAAAGGGCTATACTTAGAAAAGGTAGACTAGGAAGTAGGAGACAGGAGCTAAGCAAACTAGAAGCATTAGATGAGTCAACACTTGATCCTGCTATGCAAGCGCTACGTAACTCACTGCTCTGCGTAGCAGAAACGCAGGTGGTTTAGCAGGAAGTGTTGGCTGAACTAGTGGCAGGCCAGAAACAAATTCTGGCTGCACTGCAGGCTCCTCGTCCTATGATGATGAGACAACCTCATTATGATGTTGCTCCCCCTTTGGTCGCGGGTCCCTCAGTGACGCTGTCGCTTGTAGGGCCCTCCTCCTCACCTATGTATGGCATTCCTCTTTCAAGTTGTCAACCGGTAGTTAGTGGTCCGGTTCTTATCTCTTCTTCTTTACCATCGAGGACGGTGGCAGCTACAGTGCCATTGCCTGGACTGGCTCATGTTAGCACGCACGCAACAACCTGTGTCAGTGGCTATGCAACCACTGCAGCAATCGCCTGGGCAGGTCCAACCTATGCAGTGGATGCCCAAGATACCCTTGTTGAGTCCCAAGCCCTTCTCTGGCGACAGAAAGAAGGACGAGGACCTAGATACCTGGGTGAGGACTGCCTACCTATGTGAGGCACAAGCTCACCAGACCAGAGCAGGAAGTCATAGTTGCAGCTTCCTTTTTAGAGGGATCGGCGACACGTTGGTTGAATGGGTTAGTGCAGCAACAGGGCTACGGTTTGAATTTCGATGCCTGGGCCCAGGCCCAGACATTGGAAGACTTCGTACGGGTTGTGTATAATAGGTGGCATGACCCTCAAGGGGCTCTGAAGGCCACCGACGCGATCAACAATCTTTGTGCCAAAAGGTACAAGAATGTTCGCGAACTCACAGACACCGTAGAACGTCTGCTTGTGGTACCTAGTGTGCGCTACGACCAACAGGTACTCCTCACAGATTACCTGAGATGTCTGCATGCGGAGGCTAAGACTAAGCTGGTGGATGAGGCCTATGTTGACCAACATAACTTCGCCTCTTTTAGCAGGAAAGCCTTAGATATAGAGGCAAAGCTTGGGTCCTCGCATCAGAGTCAGGGTGATGGTAGGAAGAATAGACTTCCCCAGGACTGGAAGAAGAAAGGTCAACTAATGTTCGTCGACCATGATGGTCAGATGACTGAAATTGACAACTTCCCAGACTATGGGGATGAGACAGAGCATGATGGGGCCAGGGAGACTCCAGACGGGGGAGTCGTTAGCAGGAAAGCCTTAGATATAGAGGCAAAGCTTGGGTCCTCGCATCAGAGTCAGGGTGATGGTAGGAAGAAGAGACTTTCCCAGGACTGGAAGAAGAAAGGTCAACTAATGTTCGTCGACCATGATGGTCAGATGACTGAAATTGACAACTTCCCAGACTATGGGGATGAGATAGAGCATGATGGGGCCAGCGAGACTCCGGACGGGGGAGTCGTGGCGCTTATCAAAGAAAAGGCTAGGGGGACCAGGAAGAAGAAGGTAGACCGGCCTACGGGACTGGGCGACCAAGGAACACCCGCATGCGTAAAACTTGGTTTAGATTACGAGGTATGGAGGGACCGAGTTGCCAGGGGCATAGCATGAACTGTGGCAACTATGGCCACATGTCAAGAACTTGCCGAGGCAAGAAGGTCACCACGACGGTAGTCGCTCCAACGGTAGTGGGCTTATCCTCGAACCCTAGGAGTGCTTCTGTGAGCACTTCGCAGGGAAACACCTCGGGCTAGTAGGAGTGTTAGCCGCTCTTACTCGCCCTGAAGTGGTAATGTTGCCTTCCCCACTTCAGGCGTTGGCCAAGGCTAGTGACTCATACATCGCCCCACAGACACATTCAGACCCATCGACGCTTTGTTTGAGAGATGTGTCTGAGTCCCTAGAAGAGTTATAGACTGAGTGGTCAGGGAAGGACCCCAGAGACTCTTGGACGATGATCAGTACAGGTCCGTGGTAGAGGTCAATGTAGGTGGCCGCAAAGTGGGTGCCTTCGCATACATAGGCTCTACACAAAATTTCATTTGTGATGGCCGTGGCCTATTATACTAGTGTAGGTGCCTTCGCAAACATAATAGGCTCTACACAAAATTTCATTTGTGATGGCCGTGGCCTATTATGTATGCAAAGGCACCCACTTGGAGCCTATGTAGGTGTGCCTATTTCTACTACTTCGCATACTAGTTATACTTTGCATGGTGTGCCTATTTCTAATACTTCTACTACTACTTCTACATCCATTTCTAGTCCCAACGATTCTACTTTTGCGTCGTTGGGACTAGAAATGGATGTAGAAGTAGTAGTAGAAGTATTAGAAATAGGCACACCATGCAAAGTATAACTAGTACTAGCTGCAAAAGTAGGNGAAATGGATGTAGAAGTAGTAGTAGAAGTATTAGAAATAGGCACACCATGCAAAGTATAACTAGTACTAGCTGCAAAAGTAGGACAAACAAAAGTAACATACATGCTCATCCTCCTTGTGCTTGCGCCACTTCTTGCAGAATCACATGGCATTGAGAACTGTCATTGGGGATTCGTGCTTCTCATCCAAGAGGACAACACGCTCGTTCCCCTTTTAGCATCTCGGACCACGAACATGGAGTCCTTCCACTTTGTGCTTTCACATCGGGACTTTAACCATCCCAAGCCAAGAATCAGGTCGAAGGGACACTTGTTGAGAACGAAGTTTGGTGCGTGTGTGATAGTTTTGTCCATCCCAAGCCCAAAAGGTAATGCGCACACCTTTGACTGCATGTGTGGAGGTGACAACTTCTGTGTTGCCTACTTAGGTCCGACAAAGGATTTGCAATTCCACTTGCTTCATTCCCAAGCCCACCTTACGTAGCCCGTGTGGAGAGATAGAGTTAGTAGTAGCACCACAGTCAACCAAGACACGGAGGTAGCGGTGGTTGATGAGAAGCTTGAAGAAGAACAACTGAGTTGTCCCTTGAGCACGCTGCTGTTTCATCTCAGCCCAATGCTCAAGGTGGTAGTGGAAGCTAATCGTCTCAGACTCATCCCACGGCTCAACAAAATTGACATGACATGCATCCGCCTTGGAATCAGCAGATGGTGGGGCTTGAAAGGAGGACTGTTGAACAGAATCAAGGTTCCTTAGAGAACTACCACTAACCTGTTCAGTCTCCCTTGCTGTAGAGTGTGCTGACAGCGACTCTACGCCCAATTCTGGTTTCACTGCGGCCTATAACAATCTTGAACTTTATGTCCCAATTTTTGGCAATGCAGGCATACCCCTTTCTTAACCCTAGCCTTCCAGTCAGCCTCACTGATCCGGAGATCTAACCAAGGTTTGGTTGAAGCATCCTCCTGTCGGCTGGGATTTTGACTCCCTTAGGAAGTACGACGAACTTCTTTCTTGCGTTTCAGTTTGGTCCCTTGACATTGGTAGACTTTCGAAAGGCATTAAGTTTTTCCTCTTTGTCATTTATGTTAGACTCTTGGGCTGAAGAGGAACAGGCTGTATCAGCGTCCTGTTTTTGGTTGTTACCAAGAGTGGGGTCATCTGCATAGGCCTCCTCTTCGGCCTCCAACCCCACAGAAAAGTCCGGAAGTTCCAAATCCAGAAAGATTGCAGCAACTCCCAGGAAAGTCTGCAAAGTTTCAGACCGACAAAATGATTGCAACAGACATGCCGTGGCTGACCGGTACCGGTCTGAGGCAGGTCAAGCAAAGTCCAATTTCTATACTTAGCTGCTATAGTGCAGCAACAGACAGTTGTTCATTTGTGAAGTTGTGGAAGCGCTGCTGCTGCTTGTGTGACGAAGCAACTTGGGCAAGACAACGCTCGAAGAAGGAGCATTGACGACAGCCATAGCTAGGGTAGTGATAGGGAAGCAGGGCGGCCATAGCCATAGCGGGTGTATTCAGGGCACGATCCAATGGAGAGAGAGAGACTGTGGGGTTGAGTGATACAAGACCCGAGAGAGAGCGAGAGACACAGAGAGAGAGAGAGAGAGAGAGAGAGAGAGAGAGAGAGAGAGAGAGAGAGAGAGAGAGAGAGAGAGAGAGAGAGAGNAGAGAGAGAGAGAGAGAGAGAGAGAGAGAGAGAGAGAGAGAGAGAGAGAGAGAGAGAGAGAGAGAGAGAGAGAGAGAGAGAGAGAGAGACGGTTACATACCTGGGTCGAGTCTGAGACTGTGTGAGCAGCAGAGACCACAGGAGACATGAAGTCTTTCTTTGTATAATAAAGATATTTTGCGTATCAATCTCTTATGTGCCTCTTATGTCTCGGCTATCGGTTTCAAGTGTTAAGACTCGTCTGGATGCTAATGGCATGTGTGTGAGAGGTGGAGACGATCGACTTGAGAATCATTGCACAGGTAAGACCCCGTTCCACGACCTCCTACCAATTAGACCTACCCCGCAACCGGAGTTAACGGAACTTTACCCCCAAATCGTTGACCTTCACCTCCAAGCGTGACTTCGACTTACTATTGGGATGTCAGGTTCCACTACAGGTCGCAAACATGACTGAACAAGCCATTGAAGCCAACCAGCAATTTAAGCACTGCCAGCAATGTCCTCCAAAATTATTTAACGCTGCAAACAGGATGGTGAGGCACTTGTGTCTTCTCAAGACTGGTCAACCACAACCCAGTTCAACTGGTTCGCAGCATGGTCATTGGGCTAGCTGGGTTATTTAACGAATGCCCGCCACTCTATGCCCATGCCCCTACTTTACGTGATCGCTGCGGTTTTTATGACCCTACCTATCTACTCCTGCAACCTGCATGACCACCTAACGACAACAGAAACTGGCAGCAGGTCAATCCGAAGGAACCAACAATAACCAGCAATGAAAGCACGGCCACAGCACATACAAGGTTCAGAGATGGAGGCACTTCACTTCAGGATGTGGATGAAGATCTCCTCGGTTGATCCACACTCCTCGCACCGCCTGCACGTACGTATCCCTTCACCTTTGACCCTTGTTTTTCGGTCCTTCCTGTCTCGCGCACACCCGCTGGCCTCAGTCCCAACACCAGCTTACTCCACAACTGCTGCTCCGGAGGACAGCAAGAGTCTCCTCCCATACCAGTGGAAAGAGACTGCCATGCATCACGCACTCGCAACGACTTCTCACACAAAGCCGGACAAGCACTGAACACACATGAGCTCTGAACTCAAGAAATTGCCTTGGCAACAACACAGAATTGCAGGATTGTCTTTCTTCTTCCTGCTGCTACGGCTGCCACACCACCCTTGATGCAACACACAGCAACTCTAGCTACCCCTCTCATATATTCTCTTGTACTACCTGGTTTATGCTCACACTCAGAACTCACAGGTCACTCTCATCGCTCTCTGAATGTTCTCCAGTGAAACTCTCTCTCTCACTCTCTCAATCTACAGCTATGGCGCCAGGCGCTGTCGACTACTACTACTACTACTTAGCTCACTAACTCAGTGGATGCTGTAACGCACAAGAATGCAGCAGCTCTTCCGCGTCCCCTACACCTACTTGTGCTACGGCCACTTGGCACGGTCTGAACTTGCATGGATCTGCCTTACGCTACAGGCCCTGAGTTCCACTTGTGTTGTGGACACTTGGCACGACATGAACTTGCCCAAAACTGCTGGACACAGAATTGCCAACTTGAGACTCCAGGCGTGGAACTTCCGCTACAAGCTTCAGCAGACCCAAAACTGAAACTCTTACTTAACATGCTGACACCTGTCAGAACCGAAACTTGGCTAAAGCTTCAGAAAGAAGGCAGATATTGTACACCCGAAAACAAGTCATGAGACTGGACCGGGGGGTCACTGAGAGTCGTGAATCCTTTCACTAACCATGTACAAGTGCTGTACATGCAAACTACTGTAGACTCAGTGTAGAGCATATTTTGTTTTGGAGTTGCCATTTCTCGCTTGGAAAATTCTATCTACAAGTATGCCCTTTGCCTAACAAACCCTGACTTGAGAAGTCAGCAAATGTATGAGTTGTCCATTGGAGAAGTCCCAGCACAATTTACTCAGATGTCTGCAGTGTGTCCTTGTTTACCACAACTACAGCAGTTGATTGCCTGGTTGAGTGTCCAGACCCTTTTTCAAACTTGTCTGCACAAAGCCTAGCCTACAACTACTCCCTTGTGACCAATATGAGCTCCGTGTGCTGCTTTTTTTTGCTTCTTTTCTTACAGACCAACGACTTCCTTTATTTAACGAAGGCCAACACCGCCACTAACAGATGTCTGGTACCTTCCTGCACTCGAAAAGTTATGCCCCACCTGACCCAGGTCATAGGGCGATGTCAACTGACCACCTCTCTGTGAATGAAACCCCCAATGCAATGTTGATTATCCCTGCTCGAGTACCCGTGTGCTCATTATTACCTGCTCATTTCATGGCTTTTGAGCTTGGGTCGGAGAGTAACTGCTCTCAGGTCTTCTGAGGACATCAAGTGTTGCGTGTGGCTGTGCCTGAGAGATTAGTTTAGCTGCCATAGCTGGGTTGATCATGGGGGAGATGGGGGGGAAGGCAGGAGGCGTGCCACAGGTGCTAGATAGATGATTGACTCTCTTCCATCGCATGCCAGTTTGTCTCTCCGTGCCCCTTTGCTGAACTGTTGTGTTTGCTTTCGCATTGCGGTTCTTGCCTTATGCTCGTGCATACGCAGGAAGAGATGGATCGGAGGAACGGCTTTTGGTGGTCGCCTGATAGTCAGCTCATTGCATTCGCAGAGGTTGACACCTCTAGTGTGCCAGTTTATCGGATCGCTCATTTGGCCAAGGCAAGTGTCGGAAAAGATGCGGAAGAGGAACACGTATACCCATTTGCAGGACATGCGAACGTGAAGGTTCGGCTTGGCATTGTCCCTGCAACTGGAGGTCCAGTGAAGTGGATGGATCTCTCTTGCGGAGGATCTGATGGTAACAAAGAGGAGGAGTACCTTGCTCGGGTGATGTGGCTTCCTGAGGGAAAGCTACTGGCACAAATCCAGAACCGGGCTCAGACGGTGTTGAACCTTGTCCAGTTTGATCCACGGACAGGGAGGAGGACTTTGATGCTCGTAGAAGAGAACCTGGTGTGGGTAACGTTGCACGACTGCTTTGCTCCGCTGCAGAAGGCTTCTGGACATCTCGCAGGGGGACTAATATGGGGCAGTGAAAGAACCGGGTTCCGACACTTGTATTTATACGATGGAAGGATGCGATGCTTAGGACCGTTGACATCAGGGGAGTGGATGGTTGAACAAGTTGCAGGGGTGGATGAGAAAGCCGGACTTGTATATTTCACAGGCACCAAGGATGGGCCTCTTGAGACACATCTTTATGTCACAGGGCTATCGGTGGAAGGCTCAAAAGGGAACCAAGGGATCAAAAAGCTGACCCAGGCAGCGGGCAGACACGCTGTCGTTCTTGATCACCATCTGAAACGGTTCATCGATGCGCATGATTCGCTCAACTCCCCACCAACTGTACTCCTTTGTTCTTTGGAAGATGGTGCTGTCCTTTGCAAGATCTATGAGCCGCCTAGTTCCGACGTGAGAGTCCAGCGGTTACAGCAAACTCCACCTGAGATTGTGCGCCTTCAGAGGGATGACGGAACTGTATTGTACGGGGCACTATATCGACCTGATGCAAGCGTGTTCGGCAAGCCACCTTACAGGACAGTTGTGAGTGTATATGGTGGACCCCATGTTCAGACAGTTTGCAACTCGTGGATGACGACGGTTGATATGCGAGCGCAGTACCTCAGCCGAAAGGGCATCCTGGTCTGGAAGGTATGTACCCGCCTGCACAACTGTCACCCCCCCCCTAGTCTTGTGTCTTCTATTCTCTTCAGAGAGGAGGGGGAATTCCTAACATTCTGGCTTAGGTGAGGATCAGGAAGCTCAACTTAACAAATGAAGAGATGTCGGAGTACGAGCGACCAGAAAGATGCTTGTTATCTTCCCTTCTGTTCTCCAGTACATCCAAGCCCACCACTTTGCCAAATGGGCACTTTGGGTCTGAACTGCACCCCAACGGCAAAACAATGGTAATTGATTATTTGAAGTTGTGGAAAGGCTACGCATAGAGAAATCAGAAGAAACATAAGAAAACAGAAAGCTAAAAATAGACTCTGAGTTTGGTCAAATAAAACGAGAAAGTAAAGTGAAAAAAAGAAGATAGCGTTTTTTGGTAGGCTGATGTAACAAAAATGCTGGGCAGACAATAGTCATTATACATGGCCCCCAGAAATACTTGCGCATCCTTTTGGGGCGGTCCATTGTAATCCCTTGACAGTGGAAACTATTGCTAGTTGCTCTTTCTTTTTCCTCTTTTTCCAGTTGTCGATAGCTTTATCCCTTTAAACCTTTGCTGAAGCCCATTGCGTGCTACGGTCTTCACCGGAACAGAACTCTGTATGGGCTTTTTCACTGCATGTGGACTGACAGGTGAGCCAAATGCGTCCATAACGACCTTTCGTTCTGTTCAGGTGAAGGCGGTAGACATCTCTGTTCAGTATACATCTGTCTTGCCTTTTGAGAGAGCAGCAAGTCTTATCAAAAAGGTATATCTCCCAGACTCGGTATCCGTCCGTTTTGTTGTGAGCTTTGATAATATACACTTCTATATAGTATATAATATTAATGGGACGCTGGACCCGGTTTCCAGCAGGTGCAACTCCCCACCAATAGAATGGAGCCAATTTAAAAAAAAGAAAAAAGAAAAAAAAAAAGTATTATAGACGACAATATAGACGGTAACGCCCTTTTTTTGAATGTCATGAAAACATATAGTTGAATGTCATGAAATATATCTCAATGGGAAAAACAAAAAAAAAAATGTTCAGTAATATACGTTGGTTTCGGTGTTGTGCATGCGATGTTGGCTTGACACTGGATGGCAGTTGGACAATCGTGGAAGTTCGCGAAGGGGGTTGGCATTTGAAGCTCAGATAAAGCATAAGATGGGTACGGTCGAAGTAGACGACCAAGCTTTTGGCGTGCAGTGGCTGATAGAACAGGGGCTGACGGATGCGTGGAAGGTGGGAATCTATGGGTGGAGCTATGGGGGGTATATGGCGGCGATGGCCTTGGCGCGATACCCCGCGATTTTCAGAGTTGCAGTGGCAGGGGCAGCTGTCACATTCTGGGAGGGTTACGACACGCATTACACGGAGCGATATATGGGCAGTCCTCAGGAAAATGCGGAAGCGTACAAGACAAGCTCGGTGATGCACTGGGTGTCTGGAATGCAGGGTGAGTTGATGCTTGTGCATGGAATGATAGATGAGAATGTCCATTTTAGGCATACGGCGAGATTAATCAATGCTCTGACAGGAGCGTCGAAGGAGCACGGGTTAATGCTTTTCCCCAACGAAAGACATATGCCCCGCGACCTGAAGGATCGGATGTACATGGAGGAAAGAATTTTCAAATTTTTGGATCGCAATCTTTGACAATCATCTCCCATCCAGCCAGCCTCTTGTTCTTTTCCTTCCATCCAGGAATAGTTTCCAAATTTTTAGATTGGAATCTTTGATGAGAGCTAATTTGGTAATCTTTCCCGCTCAACCTGACAACAGCACGCATGCTTGCGTATGTGCCCAGGTTGTCTTCTGGACTTCCGGTGAAGTTTGTGTGTGTGCATGTGTGTTTTAGTTAGCGTACTATGTATGTAGCTGTGTAAGACCTGTCTCTTATACACATCTAGATGTGTATAAGAGACAGGAGAGAGAGAGAGAGAGAGAGAGAGAGAGAGAGAGAGAGAGAGAGAGAGAGAGAGAGAGAGAGAGAGAGAAGGAAATATGGAAGAGAGGAGTGGGTTGCCTTTGTGGGTGGTCTCTGGGGAGGGAGCTTGAGATAATGAACTTGCTCGTATAAAGTCTGGATTGCCTGTCGGGGGTAGTCCGTATAAAGTCTATGTGATTAAACACTTATTGGACAGGACCGACAATGGGTGTGGCAGGGTTTCGTTAATGCTGTAATGCTGCTCATGTCCATGGCAGATGAGAATGGGCCTGTTTGGGACTATTTCTCAATGTGTGTGCCTGTGTACGTCATCATCTTGAGCAGGTACGGTACCTATCTTCTTTCTTTATCTTGTTTCATTTTAACCTATGTTGCGAGAAGGACAGGAGAACACTGTATTGTGCATGATAGGGTGTTCATCACGGAGTCTTTTAGAAGGCTTCTTCTGTAGAGTTAGGATTAGTTCTTCGGAGGTTGTCAGAGCCAGACCCTCGCTGATGGCAGGCTGGCTGTTGTGCTTCACAGACCAAGCGGACTGAAGCAAGGTGGGTTTATAACTTCATGTATATTGATCAAGAGATCCTGTCGAACGGCCGGCCCGTCAAGCGCATTCATTGCTGAAAGCACATTGATTGTTTGTGAAATAATGAAAATGTGTCGAACAATTTGTTCAGAGAGAGGTGACAGGGGTCATGGATAGGGTTGTGGGTTGCCCATGCGAAACGTCTAGATCTCCAGCTCTTTCCCAGGCTATGAAATTTGCGGAGACTCGACGAGCATGGCCCGTTCACGTCGTTCTCCGGCAGCGTTGGCTGATTTGGCCTTTCCGAGGCTTTCAAAAAACTCGCAGAGGTTTCCCCGCCGTTGATTAGCGGGGTCCTCGTCGAATGGTGCCCGCCGATTTGGTCTTTCAAAGACTTCTGAAGAATTTGCAGCAATTTTCCCACCACTGACTGGTGACATCACTTTCACTGTTCCATGGTTTCCGGGGTTTCCCCTGATTTGGCTGAATTGAATTTCCTGCTGTTGGCGAGTAGCGTCCCTTACCAAGGAAATCGTTTTTTTGAGCGGTGGCAGTATGTGCTCCAGCAACCTATGAAAAGCCATTTTTTCATTGGTTCAGAAGTTTGCTCCAGCCTCCCTCCATGTAATTTGTCCACAAAATCGCAATGGCACAACTTCGCATCTGTTGCTCCTTACCGACCATATTCCTGTCTTCAAGTTTCGCTGCGTTCTCTACTTGTCGATACAAGTGTCGAGCACCGCGAATGGCTGTCAGCCCAATAGATGTACCGTGTAGTATTTGATCGAAAGATCCGAATTCAAAATTTCAAGCCCCTGGCAAGCAAAAAAGTAAGTACCAGTAGAATGCCGAATGTTGTTGCGTTGTCATGTCCTAAACATTACTTGTCAGAAGACTGGTGGGGGCGGGGGCGGGGGCGGGGCTGGTGCGGCGGGCAGTGGTTTGACAAGTACTCGTTAGTTTTCGTCCATCCGCAATGATAGACATAATAATGTATGTTGGAAATCTCCAGACATCATTTACACAATTTCTCACAGAGTCTTATGTCACTTGAAATCCCCTATGTGCAACTTCAGAAACCGCCAACCTTCCTTAAGAGCTTTATGTCGCTTGGACCATCCTATGTGCATGGGCTGAAATTTTGAAGGAGTGAGAACTTCACCATAATTTTCACCCAACCCATGATATTGTTTTTTTCAACTGCTTCAACTTTTTTCTTTTGCCTTCCACTTGAATTCCCTGTCCCCGCTTTTTTACCCTTCGCCCTTCGCCCTTCGCCCTTCGCCCTATGCGCTGACCTTACC
>BFEA01000287.1:431985-443276 GCA_003427395.1 Chara braunii | reverse complement strand
ACTGGGCCTCAATGCGCCACTGACCAAACATCAGCGGTGTGTTGAGGCCAGTATCCCGAGGCCCATCATGACACGGAGCGTTCGTGCGCATTTCATTTTTTTTTTTCGCGGTGAGATATAGTCGCACCGCCTGTAGTTGCCTTTTTTTCAGTCACGTTTTCAGGAAAGCCATTGATCAAGGCTGGAAATTTTGCTGCTTATCGAACGACTCATCTCACAGTGGGTACAGTCTGGTCCCAGACATAGGAACTTTAATAGAATGTACCAGATGTAGTAGGTGCATTCTCCATCAGCTCTCCTTCCAAAAATTGGGAATCCGGTAGTTGGAACATAGGCTATTTGGAACAAAAAAACATGATCCACAAGCATGGGATGCAATCATAATCCATGAGTTCACATCTCCGGCAATCCAAATGCTTTAGAAAAGCTAACTGTCAGAAATTGAGTCAGACAGGAAAAGGAAAATGAAAAGAAACAAGATTAACCATGAACAAGCCAATAATGCATGCATTCATTATCGAGGAGTCCACATTTCTGGCTAACAAGAAGGTTCAGCAAACCCTCAAGAAAGGGAAAACAGAAAAGACACAAGACATTCATGAATAGTCAAATCCTCTCGCACACAACAGCAACACAGAAAACTGTAATCTCAGCCAAGCGCAAAACTATGATAGATGAGCAAACTTGGAACGAAACTAACCCTCACCGCTCAACAGATAAGAGACAATCATGTCACAGAGGGGCTCCCCGCCGACACTGCTGAGCATGAGCGAAAACTTGAAAGCAAAAGGGGCCAGATGGTATCAGAGGGAAACGCATTAGCTCATACTCACACCACACTCAAACTCTCCAGGATGTATCTGACCACAATCGCGTTGCAACCCTGCAGGATGCATCTGACACCCATCAGGTCCAGACGTCAGTCCGAATAGTCCAAAATTCTCTCCAAATGTGAGTAAGCCCCGAAAACACAGCAAAAAGAACAAAGTCACAATGCAAGACGGTTTCCGAAAAGAGCTCCAATGGAGTTTAGCAAAAAGTGACAAAGTGTGAAGAAGCTCAGGCACAGGCAACGAGCATTCGTTCTTCAAATGGCAATCCAACAACCACACAAACTCGATCAGAGGGATTCAATAACTACATCATTCATCAACTTGAGCAATGAACCATAGGGTTGCACCTTGCACTGTGCACCTACAATGCAAGCAACTTCATGTACAATGCTCAGAAATGGTAGTGGGCTCTGAAACCGTTGGCAGAAGGCCGAGTTACCCTAGTAAGATATTGCCCAAGTTATCCTAGTACGATGCGGCGATGATTTCATTGTCCTTCACAAGGCTCGAACAGTTGCTCAGGACGCTCAAGGGGGTCCTATCATAACGACTCCCAAGTTCCCAACCCATCCTCGTGCTTGCCATAGCTGCTGCTCTCTGACAGCACCATGACGTTCATGCTATGGCATCATCGAAACGCCCATCTGGCAATGCATGTATATAATAGTATAATAATGTACCTGTTTTCCTGCCAGCTGGCCGCCAGCTGTCTGGTCAGCTGCGAGGAGAGCAGGAGTCCCAGGAGCTGTGAGTTTGTGGTGTTGAACGAACAGAGCGACTACAACACGTATAACAGCTGGCCGCCAGCTGTCTGGTCAGCAGCAAGGAGAGCAGAAGTCCCAGGAGCTGTGAGTTTGTGGTGTGGAATGAACACAGCGACTACAACACGTATAATAACATCGCTAAGTCTCATGTACAATCAATTTGCAACAAAATAAGTCCCTGCATAGTGAAGACACAGAAAGAAAGTGTGAGAGTCTCTACCTAGCCACTGTTGGAAACTCCTAGCTTATCCACAATGAATGGGGAAATTGCAACGTTACGAGGGAGAAACTCCCACCTCATCTGCAATGGATGAGAATAAGACAACCTAACAGATGACCCGTCAACTCGTGCAACGCAAAGAAACATAAGTGTCCGTACCCGGAAGTCATCTCTAGTTGAGAATCTCAGATAAATGATCACGCGCAATAAATACTGCAACAACAAAACCTGAGTTATTATGCGAAATGGCCTACCTCGCCAAGGTGATATCCCTCCTAAAATCTTTGCCATCTTGTGTTTGCGACTTGAAGACATCAGAATCGTCCCTTCCTCTCTGCACTGGACTGCACCGACATAATATTATATTATGATAATGCACGCACTAGAGCGCCACGCCCTCTTAAAACTGCCAACTTATCATTCATCATCCTTATCTGTGACCCTATCCTCACCTCTCCCCATGGCCAAACACCACCACCACTACCATCATGCCTCTTTTTCCTGATGCAGATTTCCACCGCTTTGCCAATAACAAAACAAACCAGTGCGGGCCCTTATTTTCCTTTTTTGTTTTTTGCCTGGAGCCGCCAGCCATTCCGATCTGGTAGGCCAAACCCCAAAGGATGCGGCACGTTAACAGCCACGTCGAAACAAAATAGCTGGGAAAGGTTCTGGTGGTTTGAGTGCATCTTCCTCTTTCCGTCATTGTGCAATGTACTGAACATTATTTTGACCCTACTAGCATGATGTCAAGAAGCTCTTACCGTCCTATGGTTGCTTTCGGTCTCTGCGGTTTCATCCCTCCATCTGCCGCAACCATCGTTGACATTGGCAAAAGGCATAACGATCACTTGCTTGGCTTACTCGTCATACAAATAGGGCGGACAGGTCAGCCCTACCTAGTCCCTCCATCAGCATACGCGAGTAGCACACGGCAGGCATGGGTGGAGATGTCACCACTTGTTGCACACTCCGGAGTTCAATTGACAACCTGCCATGAACGCTCCACACCTCTATGGCTTTTCTCTGTCCTCTATGGCCGTAGCTCCTCAAGGTACTTATGGAAAGTGCTCCATTGGTCCGTGACCTGGTTATCGCCGATCCATCCACCCTTGGAGTGCCTGGACTGTGGACGGTCCTTCGCTTTCTGTCCGCACTAAAGCCATTCCCTTGACATAAACCACTTCGCTGTAAGTCACATGTAATGCATCAACAGCCTTTTTAGACTCCTCGACTGTTTGCTTGATCATGCTACCATTGTGTTTGAGCTTGTAGAGATCGCTGATCATGCTAGTCACATGATTGGGGCTGACTTTCCCTGCCTCTTCTACATCCGACTTGATTGCCTCTTCCAGAGTCTTCAGCTGTTGTTCATAGGCCTTTTTTGCCTTCCTCAGGCCCTCAACAATCGTTGAGGCACCGCTGCCCTGTGACTCTTTCACCTTGATTAGGTAGTCGAGGTAGTCCTTGTATGCGTCATTGTATGGGCTGATGGCATTCTCCACGCAGAAATGTGCAAAAGATGCAACAATCCTGTTGATAGTTTGCTGCTCTTCCTCAAGCTCTTTAATACGGAGCCTGAGCTTCTGCACGTGTTCCTTAAGAAGTGCCCTAGCCTCCTCTTTAGTCTTGATCTTCCCATCGACGGTGGTGTCGACAATCTTGTGGGTCGTCTGCTTCGCCTCCGTGAACTGGTGGGCATGGTGCTTCCAGTTGCAACCACAGCTCTTACAATTTCCAGAGACTTTGTGGAAGGTGGAACAAAAGCGCAGCCCTGCCGGGGCCTTCTGGGACACATATTGCCAGAAGGAGTGGGATTGCATCGACCCAAGCCAGCAAGGCTCACAGCAGATGGAGTAGGAGACAAAACTAGGTTTCCCATCTGTCGACTCAATCACATCCACAGGCCGCTGTTGGTCGCCTTTCTGCTTGGCATTTTTCTTGTCGTTCTTAACTGCATTCGGACACTTGGACGAGGCACAGACAGTCCGCGGTGCAGGTAGCTGCACATACGCGATCTTGGTCACCGGGATGTATAGCTCTTTCTGCAACTCTTCAATTTCTTGGGCGCTGGACTCAAATTTATGTCTCTGTTTTTCCAGTTCGCAGAGGTTCACCTGGATGATCTGCATTATGTCACCGATAGGTTGCGAGAGGAGTGCAATCAGTCTCCGGGCCTCGTTGACAGAGATGGTGTCTCTCACCTGATGTGGTTTGCACGACGACACATGTTGCAGCAATCTCTTGCACTCATTCACTGATGTGTCCCAGCTGGCCTTGAAGTTTTGCCTGTCTTCTTCTGAGAACTTGATCCCGTTTCGCAACGCAACCATAAACCGGAACGACTCATTGTCCAGACAGAAGGTCGACTTCTGGTTGAACGGAATGTCCACGTGTGGAGGCTCTACCTTGATCTGGTTGAGCATCCTCTTGAGTGCAGGGAGAGTGTCCCCGGGCCTGTAGAACGTCGAGCGCGCATTCGTGAACACAAAAGTTATGTTCGCACTCGCATTCTTGTGCAGGTGGAACATCAATTGCTGTATGCAGTAACGGAAGAAAACGGACAGGCGGGCATTGTTCGGCTTCAGCAAGATGCAGATCCCGTGAATTTCACGGTGAAATCCGAGAAACGCAAGTATGTTCTCAAAGTTCTTCTTGTCCTGATCCACTCCCCTAGTATCACCGATTCCTGGAGTGTCTATAAGCCGCACAATCTTGTCGGCGAACGGAAACACATATGCCTTGCAGGCCTGTGTTGCAGAGGCACCAACTTCCTCCGATTCGTTGGAATTCTGGTTATCGTTGCCAACATCCACCCCTTTCAAGTTGTGGTACTCTGGCTTAACACTCACAGTCCGTTCTTCGTAGTTCTCATCAATGAGCGTGAAGGAGGTTGGGATCAGGATTATGAGATCATTCTTCTCTGCCTCCGCCAGATGATCATATGTCAGATAATTGGCAAATGCATTAATGAAAGTCGACTTCCCCACACCGCTCTCACCTAGGAGGAGAATGTTGATCTCTTCCAACTTTCCAGCCATTCTCATCACCATACTTGGAAGATTGTCCTTCGCTCGGAATGCTACAAATTCCTTGCCATGCACCTCATCACTGCACTTAAACACAAACTGGTTAACCTCAGCACGACCACACTGACAGTAAAACATGTCATCCCGACCATAAATCAGAGCGCCCTGACAAGCAATGCACTGCCATTGTCGTACATCTGCACTACACGAACCATCCGGTTGGAGTGAACAAGGACACTGGAGCTTTACTGGCACGCTGAAGTGGGGAATGGGACAGCCTGTCTCGTGTCCAACCATGACGGAAACCAGGTTGTGTGAGGCAAACCAGGAGTTTTCCGCGAGCACATCAGCAGATACTCGCCTTCCTCTCATGTAACGTTCGATGACCACAATTGGTATACCAGGAGGAAGGGACTGATATTCCACCATATAGAACACCTGTTGGGCCATCAGCTGCTGCTGCTGCTGCTGCTGTGCGGCCTGCTGCTGCTCCTCCTTCATCAGCCTCTCAAATAGAGCCAAGTTCTTCTGCCATGTTTCTCCTTGGCTTGCCCATTCAGCAGCAGCGAACACCATCAAATAGCACGAGTCCACATTTCGCAGTTCTGCCCTCAGCCTGAGAGTTGCCTGCTCATCTTCTCCGACCCGAACATAGTGAACACCTCGATCCATCATATCTTTGATCCACAACCTCTTTATATCACCTCCATCGATTGCTCGCTCATCCATCACCCCCGTCTCTCCCTCCTTGGATTCCTGGTTCACCTTCTCCTCCACCTTCTCCTCTGCCTTCTCCTCCGCCTTCTCCTCCTCCTCCTCCCCCTTTTCTCCCTGTTTCTCCCCTGCCTTCTCCCCCTTTTGCTCCTCCCTCTGATTCACCTTCTCCTCCTCCTGCTTCTTCTGTCCCTCCAACTTGTTGTGATCCTCCTCCCTCAGTCCTGTAGGCAATGCCCAAGAGTACCGCTGGATGAACGCCTCAACCGTCTCAGGAGCTATATCCCCTTTGGCACGGAGTTCTTCCAATAACGCCTGCAGGAAGCGTGTGTCGACCCTACCTGACCGAACTGCAGCCAGTGTCTTGCTTACTCGGTATTGGATGGCTCTGTCTGCTATATCCATTAGTTTCATGCGATCTTGAACGGCTCCAACAACTTCAGAATCAGACGAGGCAGCCACCTTCTCAGCAAACTTGGCAAAAGCCTGCTTGGCACTCAGCATGGTGTCAAAAAAGGCAGTCAGTTTTTCGACCCACTCGGGCCCCATTTGCATAAAAGATATTGATTGTGGAACACCTGCAGCGCCTAGAACCTGTTGGGCCGTCTCAGCAAGGGGCATGAGCAGGTAGAGGAGTGGTTTGCCATGACCACTTTTGCTGGTCCTGACGAGGTGTTGCACCCTCTTGATAAGCACCTTAGCCTGTCCGAGGCTGCTGTTGCCGCGAGAGGATACGCTATATCCATCCCCATCAAGAGGGAAGACATCGCCATACACCTGCAATGTCAAACGCGGGAGAGTTCCATCACTGTCTGCTTCCTCATAATTGCCCTCCCCACTGATATCATCTCCTCCACTCTCTGAGCTGACTGCTTCGTGTAGCTCCAGCTCCATCTGACCTCGAATCCACGTGTCCATTGCCTTGGCCGCCGCCTCATCACCGACGCCTGAGCCACACTCCACATTTAACACTGACACAAACGTGTTTGCTCCCCACAGGATCCCACTCACAAAATGGGTACCAATGGTAGATTTCAGGACCTCAGGTGACACAAGTTTTCTCACTTTCCTGCTGTACCTTTCCATGTCAATCCATTGTTTGCTTGATCGCAGCTGGTAGATTCCCGTCATCAAGCTAGGTTTCTCTGCCAGCAGGAACTCCGAATACTCAGCAGGCAACCTGGCAAGCCCTGAAAGCACGCTCGCCTGGAGGTCCGGCTCGACACGGAGCTTTTCAAGTCTGCCAGAATAGGATTCCTCACACGAAAGGAACAGTTGTTTCTGCCATGCATTTGCACCCTTGACGAAGCTCCGATTGACACCTGCTTCTCCAAAAAGGTTGCCGTCAACAAAACATTCTTTGCGGACATCGTATAGCGCACCCAGCTCTGCCTCACGGCCAAGTGCAGATCGCTGGATCATTGGAGAACCCATCTTGTCTGCCGACGTTTGCTGAATCAGAAAGACAAGTCTGTGCAATTGTTACGAGAGAAGCTGTACAAGTCTGAGATAAGTATGTACTCAGGCATCCCACAGTTGCTGGCAGGAGATCCGGGCCCAAGTTGGGAGGACTGCAATGTGCTCAAGGAATGCAGGCAAACTCGAATCCTGCTGGCTAACGAACTAGGGGGCAAGGGCAGGGGGGGGGGAGGCGGTGTCAACGGGGAAGGAATGTGAGGGATAGCAACGACAGGCGAGTCCGTTAGACCGGCAGAAGTGCAGCGGTGGGATTGAGAGGGGGAGAAGAAGAGCACCTCAACTAGAAAAGGGGTCTTTTTGACTTGGAAATCATGGAAACCGCTACACCATTCACCACTGATCAGACAAAATTTGCAGAGCTCAGCATGAAACCCATACCACCCGACTCACAGGTTGCTCACCCTCTGCTTCGTTATCAACCCATAATTAACGCCTCGTCCACAAGATTGACTGATCGACGGATTGATAGAATCATTGGCCAACAAGGCTTGTAAATATTGATTGATCAATCTGCCTGATTGACCCGTTGAATGACATTAAACAGGCATATATCCACGTGTGTTGCATGTCAAATCATCAGGCCGCAGAATGCGTACTCGGAAGAGGCAGATCATGTTGACTTGTTGTTTGGGAAGAGGCTTCTCCAACAGTCGCGTGTTCCATCAATGATGGCACGCACACATGATAATGGCAGCACATCATATCACATTGTGAAAGTTATCGTGCGGCACTTCCTCACTCATCTTAAGGTCCTGCCTTTCCCTGCAGCGAACAAAAAAAGCCAAGCAACGGGATGCACCTCCCCCCTCTCCCCCCCCCCCCCCCCCAACACACACACACATTCACATGCAATGAACGTGTCAGATAACAAGCACGCTCTGATCCATCAGTCCATCTGCCAGGCAAGAAGTTATCAGAATCTTTTCCCTCCACCCTTGGGGGAAGCACCTTATCCGAAAGCTTCGGATAGGCTGAATCAAACTTGCACCTAGTCAGCAGCATACTTACACGTCTCCCACTTAGTTGTTTCACTTCCTTTCAGTATTATGGGACTGCAAAGAGAATTATGTGCTTTCGGACAGAAATGTTCTACATTTATTAGATTAGATAATATAGACAGGTAGATAGATAGACAGACAGATAGACAGATAGACACATCGATGGGGAGACAGATAGACATGAAAGGCATTCCACGATGCGGACCCCAAATTCGAATACCAGGGTCAAAGCCGCAGGCCAAAAGAGGCCTTGTCGGCCTGTTTCAGGAAGGTTACGTCGGGTACCCCAGAGGTCAAAAGTCGAACAGGTACCCGATCAACAGTCACATCCTAGAGGCAAAAGTCACGGCCCATATGCAAGCGTCACGTCTGACAGTCAAAAATTGTGTCCCACAGACAAGATTCACATCTCACAGTCAAAAGTCATATTCCACAAGCAAGGGTCACGACCAACAGGAAGAGGTCAAGTCCCACAGACCCAAAACAGCAGCACACACGCGCACACACACACACACACACACACACACACACACACACACACACACACACACACACTCCCCCGTGCTCGCTTGGTCCTTGAAAGTCCATCTGTGCACAAAACTCCAGGTGTGGAGCTCGGAGACGCACGAGAAAGAGAAGGAAGAGTGTGTGGAGACAGTGGACGGGGAGGAGAACAGAGAGCACGAGCGCCAACAATACTCTCCCCTTCGTGCACCTCTCCGTGCGTCCATGTGCGCTGTTGGACAGTGCTCCTCTATACCGTGCGCTTCCTCTCTCCCTGTGCACTGCTCTCCACGTGCGCTCTCCATGTTGGCCTCTCCACACCCACGCGCGCTTCTCCATGTGTGCCAACCGTGCACTTCCCCACGCCTACCCAAGTGGACTAATTCACCATCTCCCTCTCCTCCTCTTCTACCTGGCTGTCCTGGCCAGGTGCCGGCACTGGGCACGGCAGTCTCTTCCTATCCAACAACCTCCCCGCCTCTCCATCTGGTGGGCCCCCTCCTGCTCGAGTACGGGGGGGTCAGTTATGAAAACTGACCGGCCACATCCACGTGCCCCCTGGCTCCACATGCCGTCCCCCTTTCTTTTGTCTCCCTGTCTCTGAATCTGGCCTTTTCTTTCACCCCAATCCATTCCCTTTTTCTATCTTACTCTCTTCTCTCTATCTCGCCGTTGCCATTCAGCGGCCACATTCGCATCTTATGTTCCCCACAGCCTTGCTCGCATGGCCCGTACTTGGTCTCATTTCCCAACATCGTACATTCCTTTTTCCCTCCCAAGAAGTTGTGCCCTTCAGGCTCCCTGCTGACACGTCTTCGGCCTGATAGACCCTAGTGAGAACAGAAAAAACCTCATAAATTGTCAGTGGCGGTTGGTCAGGAATCTCTCCCAAGGCTCACGAGCCCACAAGTGCACCTTTTGGAAGTGGCCTGCTGCGTTTGCTACCAGTTCATAATAGAATAAAAATAATGGCCTGCAGTGCTTGCTACTGGTCTAGAATGGAACCAAAAGGCTCTGGCTGGCGTACCCATCGGAGCCCTATATCCCTCCGAATGGACCGGCTGTTGCCAATTGAGTCCTGATCCAAGACGCACTCACACGCACATACACACGCAAAACCCCCCTCCCCATTACACACAATCGCATGGACCCACCCAGACACACCTCCCTAGACACACTCGAGCTCTACACGCCCGTGCATCTTCACTCATGCATGCATACCCACGCCACGCTCCGAGTATGATTCTTATGCATACCTACACGCGACCCATGTGCACACATACTACACAAGCTGTCCCGCACACATGCACCATTGGTCCCCCTCATCGCAGTGGCCGTGCCTCCACCTGCCTGCACACAGAGCCGCTACCTTATATCATATCGCCTTCTGCTCACCACTCGTCTCCAATACCGTGTCTGCTGCGGGCAGCGTGGCATGTCCTTGACGACCATCCTGAAAGCTCAAGTCAGAGTAACCAGCATCCAATAACCGTGGCTGATCCCTGTGGTAGAACTAGTGGTCGCTCACGTTCCCTGATGAACCCTCCGAACTTCATCTTCCGACCCTCATCCTCGTGCATCTTCACCCACCATCGACGATTTACCCCAAAACCGAATGCACTAGAACTCCGCCTCTCCCAGGACCCCTTTTTCACCATCTCCACGTCTCCCCACCCTTCCCCCGATCGTTTTCCTTTTTCTCGTGATCCCAAATAAACCCCAAAACCCTCGAAGCACATGCAGGCAAACTGTGAGACAAACAAAAACAACCAGTAGCACAAGCAAAAACAAAACTATGCATTCGAAAAAAAGGTACGGCCGGTAGGCAGCCACCTGACAGCCAGCCCACACCCCAATGCTCGACATCCCCGGTGAGCCTTCCATACAACTGGAATCGGGGATATGATAAGAGTATAGGAGTATTGTACAAGGGTAGGGCCCTCAATTTGCAGACCCCGCTATTTGAGACCGACAGCCATTAATCGGACTTCAAAATCGACGGTAAGGTATGAGCACGAGCAATCGTTTTCTTCGGCTTCACCTTTTTGGCATACCCTTTTCTAACTATGGTACACTGGTTAAGCCTTCCTTCTCTTTCTCTCTCACTCTTTTCTAACTTTGTCTTACTCATATGGCCTTCTTTAACTACGGGATACGACCATTGGTTTCCTTCTCTCTCCCTCTCCCTATTCTTTGCCTTTTTCTTTCAAAAATATCCATCTTTAACTATGTTACATGGCCTACTCTCTCTCCCCTTTTTGTTTTACATTTTCTTTCTAAAATACCCTTCTCTAACTATGGTACACAGTCTACCCTTTTTTTCTCTTTCTCACCATCTCTTTTCTTTGACTTCTTCTTTTCGAAATACCCTTCTCTAACTATGGTACACGATCTACCCCTTCTCTCTATTTTCCTTTGTCATTAGGAGTAACCCCTTCTTCCTGCTATGTTTCGCGAGCATCACCCTTCTATTTTGGTTCCTTCCCGCCCGACGACACACTCTCTTGTTTCCACTTACGGTTCCCTCTCGGTCTGGGCTCTCTCTCTTGGTCTCCTTCTCCTCTTGTCCTCTTTCTTCCACTTAGCTTTTGAGTCCATCTTCGCTGCATCTCGTCTCTTACGGTTCCCTCTCGATCTGGCCTGTCTCTCTCTCAATCACCTTCTCCTCTTGTCCTTTTTCTCCCACTTAGCCTTCGAGTCCAGCTTCACTGCAGCTCGTCTCTCTCTCAACGTTTGGTGTTGGTCTCATT
>BFEA01000287.1:395662-411137 GCA_003427395.1 Chara braunii | reverse complement strand
TTTGTGTATTTGTTTTTTTTTCCCTTTTTTTTTTTTTTTTGTTTTCTCTAGTGTGTCGTTCCTAGGGAAACAGAGCCCGGCCTTCGCGCAGCGACCGGGCCTTCCCTTGGCCGACCCCCCTAGGGTTGAGGCACGTATACGGGAGTGCCCGCGACCAATAGCTGAGCGAGGTACTTGTGGTTTAACCAAAACCCATTTTCTTTAAGGTTGTTCGTACAAAAGTTCAGCCTACTCTATCGTAGGCTTGCTCCATATCTAATAGCAGAACAACCACATTTCTTTCCGCTTTGCCTATCACTTCCAGAGCTTGGATGGTGGTTAGTATGTTTTCAAAGATTGTCCTGCGCTTCACAAAGGCACCCTGTTCCCACCCTACCAAGTCCGGAAGTAGCTCTGCTAGGCGGAGAGCCTGGGCCTTGGCCAAGATTTTATGCACCACGTTGAGGACTGAAATAGGTCTATAGTTCCTTACTTCTGTTTTGTCCCTTTTTTAACAAAGTAGGGAAATTACTCCTTTGGCAAAGCCCTTGGGGAAAGAACCATCTTGAAGGACCTTGTTATAAACTTGGCACAGAAAGGGAGCAAAGGATCCCCAACATTGTTGGAAGAGTTCCACCGGGAGTCCATCTAGGCCTGGGCATTTGCCTTTTGCCATCTGATGGACTGCAGTTTTCAACTCTTGTTCAGTATAGGGTGCTTCCATAATCTGTGCTTGTTGGCTTGTAAGCCTTACCTTCGTTCTGTCCCAGAAGTCCGAAGTAATCGCAAAATCTGTATCTATAGAATCAAACGAGCGTCTGGTAGTGACGATATCCTTGAAGTAGTCTACTGCATAAGAACACATTGAAACTGTGTCCACAACCTTAGGTGCCGTTAGGGAGAAGGGATGAATAAACTCCACCATCAGGGGTTTTGTTTGCCTTAACAGTAGGGATCTGAAAGTCAGTTTTGTCATTTTATCATACCCCACTATTCTCCTGAGTTTCAGCCACTCCAACCATCCGACCTGCTTTTTGGCTTCTAGACACTCCAATTGTAGAAGGTAGTCCTTTCTTCTTTCTGACCAATAGTAATCCTCAAACAAGTCTTTACCCATATTGGCTTCCGCCTCTCTAACCTTGTTTAATAAGGTCTCCTCTTTCCACTTCCTATTTGTTGCCTTTATTCTTGAAAAAACCATAAGGGCCGCTCTTATTATCGTAATTCCAATCACCGCCCAATCCTCTTCATTCCCGTGGAATAGTTCTTTCGCATTCATTCATTCTTTCATTTGGTCATTTACCCAATTTCTTATTCCCTCGTCCTGTAGGTTGTTTACATTTAATTTGAACGGAGGTCTGTGTTTTTCTATGGAGTCCCTCGTAACTACATCCATTAAGACTGGGTAGTGATCTGAGTATGCAGCCACCTTCAGATCGGACCACATGCATCTGTCCCACGGGGTTCCCCTGGCCAGTATAAAGTCAAACCTCTTTCTTGGTTGGGGGATGGAAGGCCTGGGTCTCGGGCCATACCAGGTAAAACCTGAGTCTTCGGGGTTTAATTCTCTGAAAATATTGACTAAACTTTATGAATCCTTAAAAAACCACAATAACAGTGAATCATTTCTCAGAGGAGAGTTTATTAGTGAGTCCAAACCCGGATTAAATATTGTGTTCTAATCCCCCAGCAATATCAGGTCCTCTGTGTCGGAGATGATAGCTGGGAGGTTGGCAAAAAATTCGATCCTTTAATGATATTCCACTGGGGCATATACTGACATTATGCCCCATTCTTCTGCTCCAACTGCAACTTTCACCCAAACCCACCTGCCTCCGGGATCTGCACATGAGTCAAGTATACTACAATCAAGATCTTTGTTGATTAAGGTGGCTGTTCCACCCCGAGTACCATTGGCCGAAGCCAAAAACTGCGGATGTGGACTTCATTAGAATGTAACCAATTTTTTACTCGAATTGTTTTATCCCAGAAGGATGTGTCCCCACGTCCTCTAATATTCCAAGATGTAATTTGTATCCTACTGGGCAAGACCATTTACGGGTCTTGCACCGTCTGTGTATTGGATTGCGGCAGTCATTTTCACTTTTCATCGAAACCGAGGACGCGGGGAGTTCAACATTAACTTGCAATTCATACAAGTTTTTCAGTAATGGTTCCTCACGTAACCGTTCCTGCAGGTCCGCGTACCTGATCCAGTCAGCCATCTCCTTCCCGGTTAACCCTTTAAAAAGTTTAATCTGGGAAACGACCTTCAACCTATTAAGGGTGAAGTCTGACAGGGGGGGCCAATGGATTCTGAGTGCACTCCACTTTCCATAGGAGTTGTCGACCTTCTGTCTGGCCATGCAGAAAGTATGTAACAGAACTGATTCACCTGAAAGAGAGATGCTCAAATATCTATGTGGTTGCATCTTTGGGACAGGTTGCACTGTTCCTGTACCATTCAAGACCTTTCTTTTGGCTAACTTTCGTGCTTCTTCCTCCATCGGTTGACTGGACACTGGTAGAGATGGAATTGTTAGCTCCTCTTTATCTGTGAGTTTTGTCAACAACATCACTCCTTGGGGGGATGGCGACAGAATTAAGGGCACTAACAATTCTTTTATAGGTACTTTCAAGTTGCTTTTTTTCTCTTGTCGAGGAAGTGTTCTCATTGGAGCTGCCATCGACAGGGCTTGGTGGATCAATTTTTTGGCCTGAGACCTTTTCTTTTGGGTTGTCTCATTATGTACCTGATCCACCGAGTCCGGCGTAACTTCTGCATGGCTCGTTGGTTTGGCCTGGAGTTCACTAATCCTTGCTTTCTTTGTTGGTGGAGCGGAACTCATATTACCTCTGCTGTTGCACAGATGGGGCCGACCCGTTGTTTTGCCCTTTTCACAGAGGACTTCCGTGGGATGACCGCTTGTCTTGTCTGATCTACACTGGGTTCAGTCTTTTTCCCTTCCCTTGTTGAGGCTGGGGAATCCCCCTTTCCTTTTCCTACTACCCCACCATCCAAACCCGAGGAAGTTCGTTCCTCCGCAAATGGATTCCGTGAGGGCTCGGCGGGAAGTTTGTATATTACCCACTCCGTAGGTATTTCAAAAGCGTCCTCCCCTCGATCCTGATCTGCTTGGGGGACGTTTTTCTGTTCCGCCTTGCCTTCCTCCATTTGCGACCCTTTGTCCATCTTACCCTTCTGAACATATATGTTTATCTTCTCCTCCCCCCCCATCTTAACCTCCTTACTTTCCCCCTCCCCCTTTTGTCCCTCATGTGGTTTTCTGTCGTCTTGTTCGTCTAGATTTCTCTTTGTCCCTTGCATGCCTGTGACTGAACCATGTGGAGAAATGTCACTAATTTCTATTTTATCACTTTCTCCCTGGACCTTGACTTCATCTTCAGAGCTCTCACCCACCGCACTGTTCGCACCTGCCTCAAACGAGGCTTCATCAATACTCATTTTCTCTTGCCTTACATCATCTTGTTCATCCCTCTTCCCTCCTAACTTGTGAAAGCCCCCGCCTGATCCTTGGAAGGGTTCGTCTCTTTTCTCCCCTATAGCACTTTTTTTGTCTACGCCACATAGTCAGCTGGATCCTCCCAGTCGGTATTAGTAGGTCTTCAGCCAACACAGGTGCGAGTGCCTGTGTGAGTGGGTTGTGTGTGGTGTGCGGGAGAGTGTTGGCTTTAGACACTACTGATACTCGATGGGGGTGGGGAAAGAATCGGAAGATGAAAAAGGAGGCACATCGGTCCTTGTGTTAGCCGGGCCCCCACCGGCGGTCCCAACCCTGCACCCAAAAACGCTATGGCAAAGGGGCAAACATGCTGTTACCCCTCTCCACCGAGAGAGGTAACCTCCATTCACCGAAGAGGGGAGAAAGCTATGCTCGCAGGGGTCCCCTGTATAGCCTTAGGAGTAGTGGTAGGTAGTGAAAGGAAAGATATGGTCCATGACATGGCAGAACGCCAGTTAAAAAGATGTGTGAGGTGAAAGAAAAATATATGAGGAGAAGACAACTTAAAAAAAATATATATAAAAAAAATCATAATCTTTCAAATTCTTTCAATTCATCTTCACTACCTACCTACCACTAGTCCTAAGGTTTATGCAGGGGACCCCTGCGAGCAAAGCTTTGTTTACTCCATCCAGCCATCAAAGGGGATGCATGTTGCACCTCGCCCCAACTATGGTGGTCAAGGCAGGGATGGGGCCTCTGGTGGGGGTCCGGCTAACGCAAAGACCTAGCATTTTGCCAGTAGCTGCGCCTCCCTTTTCATCATCCCCCAACCCCAACCAAATAGCTGCAGTGTCTAAGGTCAACACTCTCTCATAGACCGCACACAACCCACTCACGCTCACACTCACACTCGTGTTGGCCAAGGACCCTGCTAATACCGATCAGAGGTATCAAGCGGACTATCACCGTTGGTTGGCACTAAGTGCACCACAGGCAGTTATGGGGCTCGAACCCACAACCTCCCACTTGCGTGCCTAACCAACTGAGCTAGGCCGCTGGATTCCAGACTGCACATCAGCGATCCATTGCAGTTTTTTTTTCTTTTTCTTTTCCAAACTCAACTTTCAAATTTCATTTCCAATTCATGTACCGTGGCCAGATGGCATCTGGAGGCATCATCCAGCTTAGCTTACAGGCAAAATGCCTGCAGGTCCATGACTATCTCTTATTACAAGTGCCTATACCAGTTACCTAACACCATCCTAGAAACTACATTACCTAATTCTAGTCTACCATCTGACCTACTACTATACAAATGCCTCCTACTATAAAGGGTCCTACCACGGTCTGTCGAGCTCGAAACTCCAAAAGGCTACAACTTTACCTGACCCTAACTCGGACCGTGGAACCTAAGGCGGTTCCACCAACACAGTAACACTCCCTCCAGGCCCGCTTGCCACCAACTTTTGCGGTCCTCCTGTCTCTATATACTAAAGTAAATCAACAAACTAAACTATCTTTATCCAATCGGGTACCTGCTCTAAATTTTAGTCTCTTGACTAGTATTCTATAGCTGCTACTCATTTAGAGAAGCCCTACCATGCACTAACCTTATATGACAGATGTCAGTGGAACCTGGAGTGGTTCACCAAAGATACATGCTCCCTCCATACCACACATACCTGCCAACTACCACCTTTCTCCTACCAAAAAACAAAACCGTGTGACGTTGTCAGGGCAGAAACCCTGACAAGGGTATCTGTCTGGTGTTTTTAAATGTCGGACGGTGTCTGACATAGTAAAGTGTTATCCGGGTTTCATAACTTGATGGGATGGGCTATCTACCGGAAATTTATTCAGACATGACCTATGACTGAGAGACTAAAAATTGTCGAGCTTCAGTTCGGACACGTGTGGCATCCGAGAGTAGCGACAGTAACTAGCAATGCTTCGCTTTTGACGAAGTTGCAATGGTACACGGTCGCGGGATCACTAAAATTAAACCTATTCTACGTAAAATAATCGCAGCCGCGCGATTCAGGGCCTAGGTAGGCTAAAAAAACATTTGTGCTAGGCGTGGGGCCGTGGCGCAGAAGGAATATGAAGTTTTCTTATTTCCTAGGCCGCGGGGGTTAACATCGAGTCAGGGGGTTGATAGGTCGATGCCGAGGTCAGGTGGTCAACCAACGGGGCAGGGCCTGCCAGCAAGCCTATTAGGCTTCAGGCAGGCGGGATCTGTAGAGCTGCAGGCAGACAGGGCCTGCAAGGCCACGACATGGGGAGAAGTGACTGAGCAAGCTTTTCATATAGAAGAGTTGTTCCTATCACTGTCGTGATAGGAGCTAGCCCAGTATGATATAACACTTGACTCTTACCTGATGAATATCGGGATCAAGCCTGGCTGCAAGCATCCTACCGGGCTAGCTCCTTTCGGAGAAGCTTACTGTAAAGCAATCGGGCGCGGTCCATTTCGGCCGCACGATCATGAAGATCATGCGGCGGAAATCCACCGCGCAGATTGGCTTGGCTCCTGCGCAAGGATGACACACATAAATTGAGAAAAAATAAAGTCCCTCAGGACTCGAACCCGGGTCTGTATCTCCAAAAGCTTGTGGGCCAGCCACGAGACGTGACCGTTGGAATATGCCAACGAGAAAAAAAAAAAAAAAAAAACTAAAAACTAGCTGACAACTAACTTAAGCGCCACTTGGCGCCTTTCGATGTAACTGGGGCGTTTCAGCCCACGTGCTTTTGACAGTGCCAAAAGAAATGGGCGACTGTTCAACAATAAGGTAAGTTTGTTTTTTTTCTTTTTCTCTCTTCTTTTTCTTTTTTAAGATTTTTTTTAGATTCCGTTTAGATTTTTTTCTTGTTCGTTTTCTTTTTAGTACTTGTTCGATGGAGTGCCCGTTCGTTCGTTTCGGACGAACGGGGCAAAGTAGCAAAAAAAAAAAAAAGGTGGCATGATTGTGCCACACTGTTTCGTCGGACTTCCATCGACTCTTCAGGAGACTTTGCCCCAACAGTCCATCCAAGGATGGACAAAATCGAATGAATCTTCTGCTAGAACATGAAAATATATAGTACTACTACTACTACTACGACGACGACGACTACTACGATTACTACTAAGGAGACTGGCTGCAAACGGACGCCACGACTGACAGGGAAATCTCCAACTTTACAGCTCCCTCGTCACTGCGGCCGTTCACCTGGTGAACGGGCTGCAGTTAGCAACAACGTCCGTACCTGGCGTTGTGGATGGCCGGGTGTGGACGCACGTTGCAGCAGGGGAAGTAAAAGACTCAGTTGAGCTTGACTCTAGTTCGACTCTGTGAAATGACACAGTGTGGGAGGCCGCTCGTTTCGAAAAACGAGCTGTCCCTCACCGGGAGGAAATTAAGGGGGGAAGATGGGGGGAAAAAAAAAGACGTCGCAAATTTGATGGCAACGTCCGTCCAGATGCAAGGGCAGAAAGCATCTGGACCTTGATGAGACAACAGACTGTTGAGTCCAGCAGTCTGCTAGAAATGGCTTGATACAGTCATTTTAGACTGCGTCTGGCCGCGGGTAAAGACCAGATGCATCACCAGGGCTTGGAACTTGGTTCCCCTAGGGGAACATCAAGGTTTCCAGCCCTTGATCTCGTATGAGATCAAGGGCCAGACCCTGATCCGAAATTTTGGCTGGGGGCAAAGCTGCTGCCCTCAACTCTCGGCTGGCTATAAAAGTAGCCAGTAGTCAGCCAACCAGCATTCATTTGTGGCTGATGCTGCTGGCATTCCACTTGGGTGAGTGCTGGCTGCTGGAGGAAAAGTTGTTGGCTGGAGTAAGAAGGTGGAGAGTGGAGGCAGTCATAGCTACCACTTCACTTGGTGAAGTGCTGGGAAGGTATTGTTCGTTCAACGCGGTGTCGGCGGTCATTTTCTGTAAGGTGTAGGGGTTATGCTGCACATGGCATCCATAATTGGAGAAGTGTTGGGGATATATTGCGCGGTTTTTGCGATAAGGACAATTTTTTTTTATGTACTGCGGGAGCGCTGCCGAATTTTCTTCGGCGGCAACTGGGAAGTTTTTTGGCAGTGACGCGAAAGCGCTGCCAATTTTTTTTCGGTGGCAACTGTGATTTTTTTTCGCAGTGACGTGGAAGCGCTACCGAATTTTTTTTGGCGGCAACTGTGATTTTTTTTGCAGTGACGCGGGAACGCTGCCGAATTTTTTCGGCGGCAACTGTTATTTTTTTTGGCAGTGACGCTGAAGCACTGTCGGATTTTTGCGGCGGCGGCACTGGTTTTAACGGCAGTGGTGCGAAAGCGCTGCTGGTTTTTCACAGCGGTGGCGACATTATTTTTGCACTGACTATATAAAGTGATGGTTGGGCATTGGCGCAAGGAAGGTGTCGCTGCAGTGGTAGTGCGTTTTGAAGTGGCGTGAGCGTGGCGCCATAGTGACGCGATGACATTGGAGGCGAGTGATGGCGGCATTGAGACACTGTCAAATTGTTGAGGGTAAATCTGTGTTGAGAAAGTAATGTGGCAGACAGTCGTCTCAAGGAAGTGGTGTGAATCACTTTGCTGACAACTTGTTGCGACGACCTTCTCATCTAAGGGCATGATTCCATACGGTCTTTGAGTGAACCGTCTCTCAAACTTCACTCAAGGTCAGCCAGTTCATTGACTCAGTTTTCCCTTCACACCGGTGTGAACCCACACTTGCTTGATTCTGTTCGTTGAATGTTCATTGAGAAAGCGAAGGAAATGTGTTTTCGCATGTGAATGAAAATGGATTGCACTGGGTTCCGTTGAACTTGTTTGTTGTGCCTCGTAGTCTGTGCAGGTAGGTAGAAGGATGCTTGCAAAGGAGATCGGTTATGCTTGTTGAAGAAAAGGAAAACGATTGTCTTTTTTTTACTTCTCACCTGCTTGCATGACAAAACAATGATTTGATGTTTTGAAAAACTTTAATTTTGTGTGCACCACGAAATGAATTCAATTGAAATAAAGCAGATAAGGTCAAACAAATTTAGTTTTCTCCCCATGATTGACTTTTTCTATCATGAATTACCTTATCTACCTATATTTGTCCAAATGATTCTCGTAATCTATCTCCTTTAGATTCTTTTTTATTTAAGTTACCCAAAACTTAGGAGTAATGAGAATAACAGAAACCTACTCGTGGTGAACGCATTCTCTCCCTCTAGGAAGCATCCAAGGCGGGGGTTCGTATGCTTTCGGAGTCGTCCCTGTTATCGACTTGGTGTGGACCCGATTCTTCGGGGTTGGTACTTTGTCGACTCGGTGGTGACGACCCAACTTCTGAGATCCGGATTTTCGGGCTCGGACGAAGGGAATGAGTATCCACAGACCACTTCCTAGAGGGTTAGGTGTGTGAAAGCGCAGAGTGGGTCAACCCTTGTTGAGGAGTTGAATTATTGTCCTTGCGGATGGTCACCTTAAGTGTCACTGTTAGAATTAAAAAGTTGGAGACATAAGAAGCTTCAAACCGTAAGAAAAAGTGGACAATAAAGATAATGGTTCCCTTTGAGCAGTGATAACGGCTGCAGTTTTGTTTTGGGTAACCGGATGATGCAGATTGATATTTCGTCGTTCGAGGAAACGGAAAAAGTAATTATTGTCCAGGAGGACAAAGCGACCAATAAAAAATTTATTTGCTAGATTATATTTTTCTTCAAACAAACTGCATATGATACGGAGGTGTGGTCGAACCGAGAGTTCAAACTTCGGCTTGGAGCCAGATCGCTTGTTGATCTGCATGGTAGCAGTGAAATTACTTTTAGAAGTCATTGCTGAAAGAGTTTAGTAGGTGTCAACAAACCCAACCATAAGTCAAAGGTTATGTTATCCGTCTTAATCTTTCGTCAATATCGAGTCTCCGCCTCGAAAGCGGCGGTATAATAGTCTCTTCAGTTATATAGGCCGGAAAGAATAACTTTGACAGATCATCTCATCAAGTCAAAAATCCTGTTTTGGGCGATTTGATAAAAAGTGTACTGATTTTATTTATTTTGTGATCAGAGAGTTATAAAGGGACTAGGATTATATTGTGGGTTTCACATTTGGTTGAGACCGTCCTAGTTGACCGACGTTCGTTTCGTACCTAGGAGATCAACGCCCGAGGGAACGGACGACGTTCGGGTCCACTTGGCGTTAACCAAGCGTACCTATACTCCAGCGAACGAGCAAATGCCCTCAGCTGACCTTCCTCTGCAATTGCATGTAAAAATTTTCACACGTGGGTGAGTAGCTCGGTAGGGATACGCCCCTGAGGATGGTGATAAAAAATCGACAAGCCTCTGGGATCCATCACATGACAAAATCCCGTGCTTCTTACCACTTTGCTGCGAGGGTTACCCATCACGTCATTTCACTACAAGAACCGCGTACGCAGTCGATATCTGTACTGCTGCTGCGGATTGACCAACATCCTGGCTACGTTCAACTTATTTGGAGTCAGTTACGCAAAATTTTCTCTGTTGCCACTTAAAACGTTTCCTGCTTGCGCCGGACCGTCCATTAGAACCCTACGAGAACAATCTTACCTGGGTTCTTGGAAAAAACCCACCAAGCCTCTAGGATCCGTCATCTAACAAAACCCCGTGCTTCTTACCACTGTGTTGCGAGGGTTATCCATCACGACAATTTTCTGCCAGAACCAACGTACGCAATCGCTATCTGTACTGCTGCTGCGGATTCACCATTATCCTGGCTACGTTACCTCATTTTGAGTCAGTCACACGCAACTTCCTCCATCGCCACCCAGAACGTTTCCTGCTTGCGCCAGACCATCCATCGGAACCCTGCAAGAACCACCTTACATGGGTACTTGGATTTTACCAGTTCCTCGACCAGCGTAAGGATGTTCAGTACGGTTATTCCAGGGTCATTTGAATTGTCAGAGATTCTCAGGATTACGTTCACGATAGTGGCGAATTTGGCCATGCGTGAGCCAAGGGATGACATGTCCTTATACGTTCTAAATTTCGGCGACCCACTGCTCCAGATTGTCTCGGCATTCTTGAATTTGTGAGACATGAGGATCGTAGATTCATTAGCCACGATCAGTCTTGTTTCCAAAAAATCAAGAATTTCATTGTCGCCGTCAGTCCGCTCAAGCAGTAGTTCATCCGGGTAGCATTTCGAAATGAGCTCCAGACGCTCACTTGCTTGCTTACGCCCTTCTGGGTCTGTTTTCTTAAAAAACGACACAATCAGCAAATCATTAATGTACCGCTTTCCCATAATATATTTGGCATCAGACCCAAGGGAGCTTAAGAACTGATACTCCGCACGCATGCACATAGACCCGAGGAGAGAGAAAGAAGAAGAAGAAGAAGAAGATGTACACCAACAAGACCAATGACAATTTCCCCTTCTCTCTCCACCTTCCTCTTCCTCATTCACTTCGCCAATCTTATTATTCTCCCAATAATAATAATAACAATGAGTGGAAGAACCAAAATTCATATCCAAAGTTCCCTCTTACTGCTGACTCAACAACAACAACAAGAACAACAACAAGAACAAGTCCACCATAGCTATGGCTTCCCTCTTTCAGCCTCCTCTCACATGCGTAGGCTATGGCGGACTACTGAGGATCCTGCCCTCCTGTCCAAAGGACAACCCAAAGCAGCTATAGTGTTGCGCTCCTATCCAAAGGACAACCCAAAGCAGCTATAGTGCTGCGCTCCTGTCCAAAGGACAACCCAAAGCAGCTATGCTGCTGCTGGCCGGTCCGCCATGCCTGACTCTGCCTCGAGCTTCCTTGGTGCGGCACTACCCCAACTGGGGCTTTCCAGATGCAGCGCCCAACAAGGTGATGAAGACGGTGTCCACCATAGCCAGGTAGGTGTCTCGCCGCTCTCCTCCCTAGCCCCCTTCTTCCTCCTCCTCAAGCTGGGCTGCTCGCCATAGCCAGGCTGAGCGCCAGCTGCCCTTCACCTCCAAGCAGCGCTGTGCTCCAGCAGCATGTCGCCAATCCTTGCATACCGCAAATGAGTAATGCCCTTGGGAGAAAACCGCAGAGGGTGAGAACCGGCAACGGTGAGCGAGTGAGCGAAGGAACAGGGGCACGTAGAACATAGTATGAGGCCGGGAGGGCAGATAAAATGCAATAAGACTAAGGCCAAAGGGCCCTTGAACCAGCAAATGCGGCACAACAACGACAAAGGAATGAGGGAGTCGAGAGATGGACGGCCCGGAGGCCGTGGGAAACGGGAGAACGAGGGTCCAACATGGGGGCCATTTACGAGAGCCTCAGGTTGGAGGCCCCGCAACCAAAGGAACAGGCACGCGCAAGGCACAAGAAAAACAAGGGGGAAGGGTCACCGTCGGGCGGCAAAACGCCCAAGGGACGTGGGACACCTCGGGGATAGGCACCCGGGGCCACGTGGGACTAAGAAAAAATAATGGAAGCCGAGGCGAAATGTGTCGGGGACCACCCGCGGGACTAAGTGTCGGGGACCGCCGGTGGGACTAAGTGTCGGGGACCGCCGCCGGGACGGATGGCGGAGACATGTGAAAGTCCCAAAAAGAAACGGCGGCACCACATGAGGAAAAATAATAAAGGTAAGGTGCACCGTCAAGATCGAGATCTTGACGACCAAGAATATTAGCACCACTAGTGCAAGCACTAGCGGTAGCAAATGGGAAGGCCGAAAAGAAAAGAAAAAGTAAAGAAACTTGAGGTGGGAGGCATGGGAGCAATCCGAAAAATTTCGGATCAGCCTCCCTCAAGAAAATGGAGTCAAAAGAGACCCCATGTAAAAAATAGCCCTCCGGGAGAAAATCGGAGTAGGAGGGGCCACTATGGGAGGAAAATAGGAGTAAAGGGAAGCTCTCATGGGCATGAGAAGGCCATTATTGCAGTCCGAGATATAACGGACTGCACCTTGGGCATAGGAAGGGCCAAAACTAAGAGGAAGGGGCTAGACAAGAGCCTTAACGGCCACTTGACACTTGGCAGGCTAGAAAAAAGAGAGAAAAGAAAAGAAAAGGTGGGAGAATAAGACAAGAAGAGTGAGAGGGAGTGAGTGAGTTGGCCGTCAGTAGGGACTGCCACAAGTAGGGACTGGCAGGTCCCTACTGTCCAAGAAAGGAGGGAAAGAAAAGAGAAGAAAAGAGAAAAGAAAAGAAAAGAGAAAAATGCCTTAACGGTAAAAAACGGTCACTTGGGGAGATACATCCGTGACCAGATTTATTCTGGAATATGGCGGTTACAAAGAACTTTGATTTTCTTTGATTTTTGCACAGAAAATCAACGAAAACCAAGGCCCTATGCAACTGGAATAAAACGGATTACCTGCATGAGGGGAAACACATGTTTTAGGTGCATCCGGAGTCAAAATCAAGTCCGGATGCACTTGGGAATTTACCGTTTTTTTTCTTTTGAGTAGGGGCTAGTTGTGGGGCATTGAGGCTAGGAAATTGACCCCTATTGCAGTCCGAGTTGCAACGGACTGCATGGGGGAGGGAAAACACATGTTCTAGGTGCATCCGGAGCCAATATTGAGCCCGGATGCGCTTAGAAATTTAATGCTTCATTTTCTTTTGGCATGAGGAAAGTTGTGGGGTTGTGGGACTAGGAAAATAACTATGACTGCAGACGGAGAAATAACGGACTTCATGGGGATGTCTAGGCCAAGGGAAAATGAGCCACAACAAGCCAAAAATGCTAGAAATGAGCAATTTCGGCATGGGAAACGGTACACGGTGATCGTGAGATAAAATCTCACGGCCTAGAAAAATCGGCACGCATGAAGAGACGATGGGACCACCAAGGGCGAGAGGGCCCAAAATAAAAATGGGACACCATTCGGAATGTTGTCGGGGACCAAGTGGGTCCAAATAATAAAAGTCGGAAAAGGGGACGCACGCCAGCGGGACCGCCAACGGGACAAGAAAATGGAACTAATATGGAGGAGAGTGGCGGGGACTTGGGATGTCCCAAGGGAACCATGAGCAAGCATAAGGAATATTTGTGCAAGCAAACGGCACCATCGAGATCAAGGATCTAGACGGTGGGAAATATTAGCACCACTAGTGCAAGTGGGGGCAAGTGGGAGAGCTATGGGGAAAAAAAAAAGCAAAATAATGGTGTTGGGAGGGCTGCCCAGCAGTCCGAAATATCTCGGAGTAGCTAGGCATGAGAAAATAGAGCCTCAAGAGACTCAACATGAGAAAAAGGTTGTCCTTGAAAAATTGAAGCAAAAAGGGCTCAAAATTGGACAAATGGAGACAAAGTGGAACTCTCTAGGAGCATGGGGTTGCCATTGTTGAAATCCGAGATATAACGACCAAGTACCAACTATGAACCTGGCCTTGAATGAGGCTCTAAGGCCTAGAAAGACGGTGCACAACAGTTTGACACTTGTCACAACTGAAATAAAAGAAAAAGAAAGAAAAATGAGAGAAAAATGAGGGAGGATGGGATAAAAAGGGAGAAAAGAGTGGAGGAGAGTGTGCCGGCCTATTGGGACCTGCACAGTAGGGACAGGCAGGTTCCAACTGTGACCTCATCCCTCCTAGAATGAGGGAGGGCAATCCGGATTGCAGAGATATGACCCTTAGCCAATAAAATTTGAATTAAGAAGAAGAAAACGAGAGAAAATGCAAAAGAGAAATGATCGGTTTTTTTTTGGACCATGGATCTGAGATCAGATCTCATGGTAGAGAGGAACTAGCTGTTTTTTGTGGGCCAGCTCAAAACGGCTAGCTCCGAAATGAGGTGGCAGCCCAAAATGGAAAGAAACAAAAGAGGAAAAATGACGAAACTGTGCATTTGGCCCAAAAAGAGAGCCAGATGCACCAAAAATTGAAAAAATGGACAGGGGGTCAAAATTGAAGCTAGGGCTACTAGGGGGTGACACGGAATATTGTTGGCCTTGGATCTCAGCCAGATCCAAGGCTGAAAATGTGCCGCTGCATGAAAAAATATCCCGGCCTACCAAAAATGAGGTACAAACTGAAAAAATCGAGAAAAAGATCCACTAGGCATTTTTCTCTCAAGTAAAATTGCCCCTTGGCATTAGGACCCAAGGGGGCAGCATTTGTGAGGTGAAAAGGAGGCCGAAGTAGGCCAAGAGGCAATCCGAGTTGGTACCAACCACTCCGACTGCATGTACTTGGCCAAAAAGAGGCCCGGGTACACCTCCGGAAGGGTCTAGTAGTGAAATTTTGCCTTGGGGGTACCTCGGTTCACCTTAAGGCACATGCGGAGGCTCATGGGCTGGCCAGACTGCTGGTTTCAGCCTACATAAGCTGGGAATTCAGTTTGCCACTTTCACAATTGCATGAGGAGTGCCCGTGCTGCCCAAGTGAGCTCATAGGAACACTCTTTCACTTGGAGAAAGGAGAGGGGGACCCATGCCAGCTTAGGAGTTTGATGAAGGTCATGAGCTTGGGAGAGGAGCTCTAGAGACTAGTGGTAGTGAGGCTGGTCCTAGGGAGGTGATCCGCCATAGACCCTGGGTGTGAGGAAGAGAGAGAGGCTAGAGGGAATCCCATTAGCCCTCCTAGAGGGGAGGACTCCATAGCTATGGTGATTGGAGCTTGTGGTAACTTGAGAGAAGGTGGGAGAGGAAGGAGAGAGGTTTGAAGAAGAAGAAGGTCATAGCCAAGAAGGTGTTTTGTGCAAAGAGGAAGAAGCCTCATCAAGATTGAGACTCCATCTCCAAGACATTAGCAAGGTGAATGGAAGGAAGAGGATGCCGCTTCTTCTTCTTCTTCCTTTTATTATTCTTCTCCTTCTTCTTCTTCCTCTTCTTCTTCTTCTTTTTCTTTTTTTTCTCCTTCTTCTTCTTCTTCTCCTCCCTCTTCTTCTTCTTCTTCTCCCTCCTCCTTTTTTTCTTCTTCTTCCTCTTCCTCTCATTTTTCTTCTTCTTCTTCCTCTTCATCTTCTTCTTCCTATTGGGCTACCCAAACTCTTGTTTTTCACTCACACACTAGTAGGTAGTGCTCCGATTCTTCTATGGATGATCTCATATTGGATACTTGTGATTTGGGTTACTCAAA
>BFEA01000287.1:376190-388783 GCA_003427395.1 Chara braunii | reverse complement strand
TCTCTCTCTCTCTCTCTCTCTCTCTCTCTCTCTCTCTCTCTCTCTCTCTCTCTCTCTCTCTCTCTCTCGCTCTCGCTCTCGCTCTCTCTCTCTCCTCCTTCCCTCCCACCCTCTCTCTCTCTCTCCCTCCTCGCCTTTCCCCCTCTGTCCCTTCCCCTCACTTGGCATATGACTAACATTTCTCCCCGCACTTGGTACATTGTCAGGGTGCGAACGGTAAAAAGAGATTTAACCTCACTTGGTGGAGAAAGAGGCAAGGGGAGGGTAGCCGGTCGCTTGTGCCACCAAGAAGGCAAAGGAAAGGACGAAAAAAAGCCGGAATCCGAAAAAAAGTAAAAGTTGAAGCGAGGTCAGTTTGACTCAACCATTTCCCCGACTGCATGATTATGAGAAGAGGATGAGCTGATTGAGCAAGGAAAGGGAACGAAGAGTAGCCAAAGAGCATGGAAAAGATAGGCATGTGGGAAGGGCTATGTGTTGACCCCCAACGGAGGATTGCATGGATCCTTGCTTTGTGTGGGATTGTGCAGGTAAGTGAAGGTTGTGGATGCCTTGAGCGGGATAGGGCCGGGAGGAACCATGCGTCAAAAGTAAAAGGGAAGATGGGCAAAGGGGCTACGGGACCCTTAGCTTAAAGCCAATCCATGAAAATGTCCTTTGCGTTTGAGAATGAGAGTGTGAATAAGGGAATGAAGTGTAATTTTGTCAAGAGAAATGTGAAGTTGTGTGTGCATGCATATAAGGGCCCCGAAAAGACTAAGGGGGCTGCTTCAATAAGGTTGAATACGAATTATGAGACCCGAGTGGTGCGTAGAGGCGAGGGGGAGGACGGCTTTGCCGCCCTTAGGGAAGGGAAGATGTGCCCCGCGAAAACCTATCCTGTCGTAGGGGACCGTGGGATGTACAACTGGCGCACCCGGCTAGAGCGGCGAAGGAGCGATGCAATCATGTCCGTTTCAGCGGTTCGCGGAGTTATTTTGCGTCGTTCCCTAAGTAGTCTCTTGTTTTTCATATATAATTATATTAGTTTTGTTTTGTTTTAACTCCTGCGTGACATAGTCAGGAAGGCTCTCGCACTTGGCGAAAAGGTGGGATCCGATGCACTCGACAACGTTCAACCTCACACCCTGTGCTGTCTTCTGGTGAGAGTGATTAAAAATGCAGAGCAGACCCTGAAAGAACAACAAAATGAGGCGGTGCCAAGGATTTTGGGGCAAATTGAGTGTGGAGACCCCAACAGAACAAAAACCTCACGTATGGTTCTAGTTTTAGTAAGAAGTGGTCATTGTCGCGCGGGAAGGAACAAGTGCGCGCGCAACTTTTAATCCTTCATATTCCAAAAGTATCTTTGAACTTCCGAGGAGACTACTTGACGTATTTTCGAACGAAAAGGTGGAGGTACGCACGTGGGATCTTATTTTCAAATTATGTCCCGTTGTCGGATCAAAACCCTCACAAGGGTATCAACTTATGTTTTTCTATGTCGGACGTTGTCTGACCATTTCGTCGAATTTAAGGACTTGATGAGATTGACGTTTGCCAAAAGTTTATTCATACTAACCCATGATTGAGAGACTAATTTTTTTCTGAACCTTAGTCCAGACGCTTGTGGCGTTCGAGAATAATGGCAGTAACCGGCGATGTGACCGGTGTAGGGCCAAACCCCGGTAGACTTTCGCGCCTTAGTCGACCCCACTGCGGGTCCCAGTTGGCTCGGCCTGCCCATGCTCATGCTCAGGGCGCAGGCCATTCGTCCCTGGGTCATCCCCACCTAGTGCTTTGAGATGGATGGGGGTGATCCATCGCGCGAGAGAGCTTTGACATTGGGGATGTAGCTCAGCCCTCACGCCGGGTGGTAGTCTCGCTGGTCATTCCGCAACGCTGATTTTTTTTTTTTCTTAGTTATGTTCTCAGGCAATTGTTCTTTCTAATACACAGGCAGTCCAAGGGCTCTTTGAGTGTTTCTCTTCTCTTGTGCGCAGGCTAAGCGTCATCCTTAGGTCGCGCACCATTTCCCTAAGCATTGTGTCCCTACGGTGTCATCGCCAAGATGCAGGCCGGAGCCACTAGGTGACGTTGTACGTCTGCTTAGGGACTGTAACCGGACTAGGTGTGGATGCTAGTACAGGTAATATAGGGTGTTGGGAGTGTGTGGGATTTTTCTGTGGATCTGTGTGCATCTGATACCTGTTTTTTCATTTATTGTTATATTTTATATTTATTTTTAGTGGTTTTTCTGATTTATTTTTTCGACATTATTATTATTTGGTTTGAGGCGCGGGCTGGTGCTCCGCGTCAAGGAGCTTTGCAGAGATGGGTCTGACCCCTGTTGTGGAACGCGGGAAGGGCACTCCGTTTACGAGTGTGCGGAGGCACGTAGTAGAGAATATTTAAAGACAGTTGGCATAGGGCATATCCTCAACTTGAGTGACGTATGAGTAGAAGGGTTGAGTTTAGTCCTGAAGGTGTAGAATCAGGACAGGTAGGAGAGAGGTGATGACGCCATGATACTAAAACTCACATCATCTTTTTCTTGTTGGAATCCATGACTTATTTTATCTCTCTTACTCCCTTTTGCGGCCTAACTCTTTGTCTTTTCTCTCTCTCGCCTTCTCACTCCAGATTTCACTGTTGTGCACAATTTGTCTATATTCAGTCTCTTGAGTGAAGTCCCGACACATTTCCCCAACTCATTCGCGATGTCCTCATCGCGCACCAATCTCTTGTTAGTGGGCTTTTGAGGGATAGGCGGGAGAGGAGGATGAGATGTTATGGGTGGTTAGTTTGCCAGGGTCCGTTTTTTCTTTTCTTGTTCCTTTCTCAGATTCTTCTAGGTTTCCGGCCTTGGAACGGGGAGGGGTGTTTAGGGTCAAGCTTTCTTTGTCCTTTAGGCTTCTCATGTCTCATTCATCACTCTTTAGAACATCAAACCCCATTTATCCCATTCATCATCCGTAGTACATCAAACCCCTTTCGTTTCATTCATCACCCGTAGTACATCAAAAACCCCTTTCGTCTCGTTCATCACCCTCAGAGCATCAATCCTTCTTTTATCTCGTTCATCACCCTCAGAGCATCAATCCTCTTTTTGTCTCTATCATCACCCTCAGACCATCAATCCTCTTTTTGTCTCGTTCATCATCCACAGAGCATCAATCCTCCTTTGCTCTTCTCTTTTCTTGTTGCCCCTGCTTCTCCCCGCGCCTTGCCATCCCGGCGCCCTTTTGCTGTTCCTTCATCCACCCCGTGTCAACCACGTCCCTTTTCTGGCCCCGGTTGCCCTCAGCGCTTCTTTTACTTGGCTTTTCGGCCCGTGCAATCTACGTCTCCCGTCATTCTTTCCTCAATCTCACGCTTAGCCAAATTCACAAGTATTTTTCCTATGTCATTTTGCCCAGTTTTTTCTAGCCCTGCCAATTCCGCATGCACGTCACCCCTATTCAATCTTTTTTTGTACCCAAGCTCAAAAATCTGCGTTACTTAGTCCATGTCATACGCATCTTTCTTCTGGCATCTTGCCATGCCTTTCTCAGACTTATGCAAAATCCATTACACATATATCTCTTTTCTGGGTGTCTTACCGGACCTTTCCTTAAGTCTATGCAAACCCAATTACACATGCCTTTCTCTTCTGAATGTCTTACCAGGCCTTCTCTCAAACCCACACAAAGTCAATTACTCATCCATTTCTCTTCTGGACCTCTTGCCAGACTTTTTTCTCAAGCCCATGCAAAGTCAATTACTCATCCATTTCTCTTCTGGACATTTTGCTAGACCTTTTCTCAAGCCTATGCAAAGTCAATTACTCATCCATTTTTCTTCTTGACATCTTGCCAGCCTTTTCTCAAGCCCATGCACAGTTAATTACTCATCCTTTTCTCTTCTGGACATCTTGCCAGTCCTTTTCTCAAGCCCACGCAAAGTCAATTACTCGTCCATTTCTCTTTTGGACATCTTGCCAGACCTTTTCTCAAGCACATGCAAAGTCAAGTATACAAGCATTTTTCTTCTGGACATTTTGCCAAACTTTTTCTCAAGCGTGCGCAAAGTCAATTACACGATTTCTTGAACTCATGGTAACCTTCTCTTTTGCACGCTTTTTCATCGGTACATGACATACCTTCCCCCCACTCAAAATGCGATGTCCCCATCGCACGACTAGTTCTCACTCGGAGGTACGTTGTCGAGCGCATCGGTCCGGCACCGCACGCGGCAGCGCGGGACCCTCTCGGCTGCGTCACGCAGGAGTTGGACCAACCTTGCCGTGAACACACAAATGAAGCTTCCTTAGGCCGCTCCGGCCGAGTGCGCCAGCCGTACCTCTCGCGAGCCCCTACGACAGGATAGGGCCTACGCGAGGCACATCTTACCTTCACCTTACGGGAGTTGTCACCTCCCTTCGGTGGGCGTATCCCCACCGAGCTACCAGTCCACACTACGAAAGCTACTCGGTTGCAATTGCAGAGGTGGACCAGCCGAGGGCGTTTCTCGTTCGCTGTAGCATAGGGGATACGCGCGGTAATACGCCTATCGGACCCGCACGCGAACCGACATCCTGGGGGGCTGAAGTCCCAAGCGCGGCCCGTCGTCAGTTGACTAGGACGCATCCCACACACCACGCGCACACCACCTTACGAACACAAAAATAAAATGCACACACACACGCACACCAAACCACGCGACAACACTCCTAGTCCCTTAGTAGTCGTCCCATAACTTTCCAACGCGGAAATCGGATAGGCGTCACGTGCAAGACTTAGCATAAAACTTTGCGGACGCAACGTCTACTCATATTGACCCGCAATGCAAGCGTACGCAAGCGGTCGCAGTGATGGCGTACTATGTAGTACCCATACTCACGCGGTCCTCGTTAGTCTCGAGGGTCGCATTCGACACTCAAGTGTCGGCTGACACGCGCCTTGAGGGTTAATCTCTCGACGCTGGACAACCGCCATGCGCGGTTGAAGACCACACACCCTCGTCTGCACTCTGTGCACAGTGGGTGGTATACAGGTCCATACCTGTGGTGGCAGTCGTCTCTTACTGCCCTGGAGGTGAGCCCCACTCCGGGCCTGGACAAAAGTCAAGGGGTTTGGCTTTGACGGCTGCCATGGACTACAACATCCAACTATCAAAGTTAATAAGCAAAATCAATCAGTAAAAAATAAAATAAACATCCCACACTCACATACCAAATCAGAACTCGAGATAAAGTAAAAAGAAGGGGAAATATAAACTCGTCAGGTATGCAGATCGTGCGACACATGGTTGTCATTCTCACTGCCTCCAAAGTATGACCCATATACGAAGCTCCAAAATACTCACCTGCATAAAACACAGACACACACAATAGTCACATTGCCATACATCAATGTGGTTAACTTTAGTGTTCCCTGTAACTCACACCATGCCTCACACGCTCAAGCCCCAGTCATAGTCTCATCCTCCATAAATCTCACAAGTTCTCTATAATGGCCATTAAAAGAAGTCTAGTTAAAACCATCAAAAAAAACATATCAAACCTCAGGGCTAAGACAATCAGTACAAGTGTAAGCAAAGTTATGTCGTAAGTCGACGAGTCGGCGATCAACCAACCGACCTGTTATCAGTGATAACAGAAGATGATCCCTGTGAGATCAAGCTGAAACTTAGTCAAAATCCTGGATCGAATGTCCAAAGAAGACCAGTATCGTACGACAGGTCAATATCCAAGTTGAATCGTCAATGTATGGAGACGAAATCTCCATGACACGTTCTCCCTCAAGACTCTCCTAATAGTCAAGCCTAGGTCTATTTCTAAGCCAGTGCCCAAAGAAAGGCAGACCTATGGCAGAATCTCCCCCATTCAGAGTGAATCACTCGAATCGCCACCTGTCATTATATAATCTATCTCCTCTAAACTAAGAAAATTTCGGCAGCGCGTTCTGTAGGAAAAGTGTCTTTCCAGAATTTATATAAGCCTAAATATGAAAACAAAAATAATCTTCAACCCTTCAAAGTCAAATTTTGTCTAACTCCCTGAATTAGCAAAAATTTGGGCAGCACTCCCTTTAGAAAACGGGATTTCTCAGATTTTTACTAAGTTAGATATGAATTCAACCATAAAATATGAGTTCAACTAAGACAAAATTTAACTAGCTCCTTAACTTTGTAGAAATTTCGGCAGCGCTTCCCGTAGAGAAAGTGTTATTCCAAGATTTATACAAAGCTAAGTTCATAATATAAAGTGACTTTGACTTTTCAAGGTCTAATTTTGTTTTACTTCCTAAATTAGCAAAAATTTGGGCAACACTCCCTTAGAAAAGGAGGTGTTCCAAATTTTTACTAAGCCAAAAGGTCAGAAAAGATGGACCCTGAAAAAGACAAAATCTGACTAACTCCCTGGTTTTGTAGAAATTTCGGCAACGCTTCCAGTAGAGAAAGTGGCTTACCAAGATTTATATAAGACCAAGTATAAATAAAAGATCCCAGAAAATGCAGAAATTGATCTAAGTAATAAAAACTTAGCTCAGAAAATCCAGGAATTTAAGTTAAACTCCTATGGCTCTAGCACATGGCGAGCATCTAAAGCAACTACCTATCAAACTGAAACTCAGACGAAGTAGTAGCATCATTCAGTCACATGCAGGCCAAACCACAAAGGTAAGTACTCTCACCATCCCCAGTTTATCTAGATAACAATAGTTCATGATCTTTCAAGGATTTAACCTTTTATACCCTGCTTACATAAGGTATAAGGTCAGACCACCCAAACTTATGGAATGAGTCTAACTTGTCAAAGAGTATGCACAAACAGAGGGCACAACTACTTCTCTCTTCTTTGGGCACATGACTAGACCATTTTAGTCGCCCTAAACTTGTTTGAGATATCCAAGTTATATATACCTGTCTTCCCTTTGTCTTATAAGGCTGCATAGGACTGGACTAACTTCAGTTCAGTCTGCCCCTGTTTACCATTAATTGTATTCTTAATTATACTCTCTTGAAGTTGTGATAGGCTATAGTCAGACCACCTAAACTTATAGAACAGTCTGATTAACTCGTTCTTAAATAGAATAGTAATAAAGTATAGCCAAATTATAACCATTGGGTTTCAGCATGTGCGAGGCTTTGAGCCAGATCCCCTGAACTCTCTGCCAATTTCATTTTTCTCTCAATCATCATGTGTGTGGCATCGAGTCAGACCCCCTGAACTTACAGAAGGGTCTGCCTTTTGCCAAGATTATTTCTTCAGAATAAAGAGCAGGAAGAGGCTGAGTCACCTAAACTTATAGAACAGCTTAGACCTCCTCGTTCAGAAACCAAAGAAACAGATAAAACCCCAGTGAAAACAAGGCAACCCAAGGCACCAAAACTTATTGAATGCCCCGAGTCCCTGAAAATCAGACACGATCATAGCCTTCACAAGTCAGAGCATTCAGACCACCTAAACTTATAGAACAGTCTGACCTTCCATGCAAAACCATAGCACTGGGTCTCCCCAAACTCATGGGGACATCCCAGCCTCCAGAGCAATCAGACCCCCTAAACTTATAGAAGGGTCTGACGCTTCATGCAAGCCAAAATAAACAAAGCACTAGGTCTCCCCAAACTTATGGGGACATCCCAGCCTTAATGACCCAGTCAACCTTCAAACAAAACAGTCCTCCATCCTGCCTTCCCCAGATGCAGTTCTTTTCAACAATCTGATTTCATACAACAAATAAAGCTGAAACTGAGATTGGGCACACATTCCTTTATTTAGTCTGAATTATATCCTGAAATTCAAACTCAAAGTCAACGATAAGATACATGCAATATACTCAATCAAAACACAATAGGTAGTACAGATAAGGCTATAATCTGGGTTTATAGAGAGGACACAATGATTACCTTTCAATTCCCTGCCTCCAAAACTCCTCCTAAGTTCCGGCAGAGCTCCCACAATCGGTGGGGCGAACCTCCAACATAGGCCTTGGCGCGGATTACGGGTTGCAATCCCGCCTGCCGCCTTCCTCTCAGAACAAAAGGACTAGACTTATAGTAAGGAAGGCAGAAGTAGAAAGGTTGAGACTCTCAGACCCCTGAAGAGTGCACTCAGACTCGCGAGAGAGGGCCTTGTTATCTTCGATCGCCTGAGGGTCCCGCAATGGCAGCCAAAACGCAGAAGACACTGTTAAACTGAAGCCATAAATGCGGACCGTTGACGTTCAGACTACCCTCTAAATCAGAACAATACTTTCTCCTTAGCAATCGTAGTCACTCCCCAGCGTCCGTTGCCCCAAGTGTAATGGTCATCGATGGCCCGCCTTTGATTACTCCATTCAGTTGGCTGGACAACGCATCAGTTGACCCAACTCTTCAGGCCCCTGGTTCATCTGCAGCCAGCTCGCCCAATGGACTAAGTCGTACATCGGTCAACAACTAACCTTCCACCCTACTGTTGCCTGATGCCGATTCCAGTTCTCCAACGGGATTCAGCAGGAGTTCAAATGTTTAACTTCAACAATCCAGGTTTAACAGTCACAGCCCCGCAATGCCAGCCAAATTCACAGCCGCCCGGTCAAGACTGAAGTCAAATCGTCGAATGTTGACTCCCATATGACTTTCCAAACTAACAACAAAGACACCCCTTCAATCAACTTGACGATCTTAGCCCCTCCACAAGCTTGTACCCCCGCGGCTCACTTCTCACTGCTCGTCCTGTTAGAGCGGTCAATGCCCCAGCCAGTGGCCAGGCCTATACCCTGTTGGCCAGTTTGCTGCTTCGGCCTTCAGGGTGGGCAGCATGTTGGTCAACAAGCAGATTTTCAACTTTGCAGCCCGCCCCTTAGCCCCTTGGTCAACGGGTACATCGTACGCGGGCATCAGACAGGTCTGCAATCCCTAGCTGAGCTCCTTGCGAGCACGCTGGCTGAGCCCTTTGGGAGCACGTCGGCCAGCAGATGGGCCCGCAGTCTCAGCGATGCCCTCCCGCTTCTTCACCTGATACTGTGGGTCGGAATAGGCCAACTTGCGACCCTTGCAGGAACTGGGCTGGCCGACTACAATCCATACTCCACCTGCCGAATCCCACCCTTGCCAGCAGGCGACTCTCCTTCTCTCACTCCTGCAGCTCTCGAGACCTGCCCGTTCGCCCGCTGCCGCAGCTCCAGCCCCGGTAAGGGCCCGCTCGTTGTTACCCTGTTGCCTCCCCTCTTCACCTTGCTGTCCTGACCGATCAGTGGCTCGAGCAGCATGTCGGCCGGAACAGGTAATCTTCAAATTATCGCGGCTTCCCTCACCTCGACTGTCAGGTAAGTGCTAGCTTTCCTTCCCGCCAACAGCTCTTTTCTAGATCTGATTGTACAATGTGCTCCTCCCCATTATGTACAATGCCAAACAAAGAAATGAATCTTTCCCGAAATATGGGAAGGTTCATGCTACTAAAAAAAACTGCCCTTCCTACTTATGTTCCATCTTCGGAATCGGGGTCGCCCACCCCAAAAATCCCCGATTCACACCCTCTCCCCCAATCTCATCAATAGACGGGCAACAACCCGCTCTCATGCTCCCGCCATCTTCTTCTCCCCTGTCACCATACCGCAGCCTCTCACGATTGTAGCGCACAAACCATGACCCTAGAGCGTAAACGGACGCCGCCATCAGACTCGCCATCAGCAAAAACTCCCGAAACGACCCCTACCTCGCTCGATTCTGCTCGGAAACGAGCGAGATACTCGTTTCCCCTTTCACTCCCCGTCACTCCCGCCATAGCCGCGCACTGACTTTTCTCCCCACTACTTATCCTACTAACTCATCTCCAAAACTAACATCAGATCTGAGGTCGCCTCTCTTCATAGCCCCCCAACCTCTTCTTTGCCCGACCGATTTCACTTCAGAACCGAGCAAATCACTCTTGTTTCCTCCCTCCTTCTCATTCCCGCCATTTTCGATCCGAATGCACCTGGCGCCGCCCGCGTCCAGGTTCCTTCCCCGTTGCTGCGCCTGCTATGCCTTAGTGCTCGCTGCTGCTGCTAGCGCAGCCCAACCGACCGCAATAGTCCTACAACGCCTAGCCCCCACATCGTTCCTGCCTGCGTCTTGACACGGTCGTCCCTCCGCTGCACAAGGCCGCCCCTCATCTCCATTCCCTCCGTTATGCTATGCGCTAGATCGGATATTGACAGGGGCGCTGGCCAGCACACCTGCAGCAGGGCGGTGGACAAGGGAACCCGACCCGCTAAAGAGTACGCGCTAAATTTCCTACCGGTCCGACTGGCCTTGAGACCGGAGAGCCGAGGAACATTCGACTCCTGGTCGGTCAGTGTAGCGATTCTGGGTCTCCCCGCGAGCGGGACGACGCCAAGTCTATTAGGAGGCCCCCCGTCTGAGGCAAAACTGGCCCTGGTGCAGGTTCCGGTGGTAACGGGAGACTCCCGGACTAGAATTTTGGGGCCAGAAAGGGAGAAGGGTTCCATGCTGACACTGCTGCGCACGGCCAGTACCCCTACAACCCCCGCTTGATACTACCGGCTGGCCCCCGGCCGGTACCACCCACCTGCTACCGCAGGTAATGTATTTGCTCGGTGGGTGCGGCTCCCGCCCGTTCCCTCGTCAGAGGCTTGGGCACGGATGTGGCTGCTATAATGTTCCCCCAGAATACTATACCGGCGTAACTCCGACGTGGCCACGAAAACAGTTTGTGGTCGTACTTCAGGCCACCTTGCGAATACAACCTACCCCTACGCGACCTCACCGGACCCGAAACGTAGGTCACATACATCCAGCATTACCAACCCTTTTTGCCCCATGTGTATTCACAAGCTCAAACCCTGACCGCGCCTGGCTCTTAGCAACGGCGTGACAGTGGACATTTGTCAGTATCCCGAACACATGGACCCGCCGAACGAGGTGCACGCCCTAGGTCTTCGATTGTTGTGACAGGCATCCGTGTTCTACGACGGCCTCGATTGCCGAGGTAGAAACAATAAAAACAAAAAAATAAATAAATATTAATAAAACCGGGAAAAAACGCCGCACATCCACTAGCCCACAACACCGCACTCACCCACGTCGCGTATGGTTGCGCCTCGCCGTCAATACCCCACGCCGCCACGCGCGCCTCTCACCTTAACAAGAACCTATGCTTTCGCCCACGCGCACGCCGTCAGGCGGGCGACACTGCACTGGCGTGACTAGCAAGAAACACGCCAAATACCCTTGTAGGGGTGTTTGGTACGACAACGCAGACCTTGGCCCACCAACTGAGTAGACGGATGTCGGCCCATCAACCCCAAAAAGGAAGGGTGGTCAGTCCTCCCCCTGCTGATAACTCACCTTATCCCCTACTTCGTCCGACCTTTTGCCACTTACAAGACGGGCGTCATCACTAAGGTATCTCCTCACATCTGGCAAGTACGTCCAGTCCAAAAACCTCCCAGGACCCCGTCTTGCCGTAAGGGTTTTCTCGCGAATCGTTCCTCCCGAGTGGTGTTTTCTTGGATCCGGCCTCTTCCTTTCAAGAGAGTTGGGACTCTCAATTAGTTTGCGAGTGCAGTTACGAAGACCTCGCGATAAGTCCCGGAACGGTTGTAATGATCCGGCAGGGCGGTGTCACTCGCCCTGTGGTGGTTGCGACTTCCACCCGGTACCACGTCCGATTCCTCCCTCTGGACAGTGCTGCCCAACTTAATGCGAGAAACCGTGGTCCATTCCAAGCGGTCGTGCCGCCCCTCTATGGCATGGTGTGTGGTTGGGGAGAAAAAATGAGACTTAGGAAAAAGAATGGCTCTCTCGTCCGTTTGGCTCCACGCCCTTGACATTTAGGTTCTCAACATGAGGTGCAGTTTGAACTCCCCGACTAGAACTCGTTGTCGGAGTTAGTTTTTGACGGCCAACATCAATTAAAGAGAAAGGTGCTTTGGTCCTTCAACCCTTATTCCTTCTTATGAGGAGCAGGTCGCGCTGAGACTTTCCCTTGACGGTAGAGGTCCTGGGGTTGCGATGTGTGCACCGCTATCCCCCTCCTGTTGAGACCTGAGACTAGGAAAAAAAGAAAACTCAATGTCTTGCTATTTCTATGGTCGGTCCGACAACCTTTCATCAAATTGCCTAGGGTCCCCTGACTTTGCAATGCAATATCCAATTCTCAACCACTCAATCCAATGTTATTTCTAAGGCTGATTCTCATGGCTGGTCCGATAGCCTCTCCTCAACAAGGTCACCCACATGACCAATCTAGTGGTCGTTCTTTCAATAGTCATTTCTCAAGACCGACCTTTCGGCCCATTCAATCCTCAACTCTCTCATTCCTCAACACGCAATCCTTGTGACCGTCCCAACGGTCCCGGCCCTTCTTGACTTTAAGGCTCGGCCTTCTTTATCCTGCCCTTCTCATTCTCTTTCATCCATCCTCTTGGCTATTTCAATGACCGACCCACCGACCTTTTTCATCTCTCATTGCTCATTCCATCTCATTCTCAATCAACCTTTCTCAATCAACCTTTCTCAATCAATTATGAAGGGGACCCCAATGCCTATTTCAAAAGAAATGACCCTTGTCAGGGGTCATTCCCGAACAACCTGGTTAGGGTCGTTCTTTTCCATTCTCAAGTCGAACAGCCTGGTTAGGG
>BFEA01000287.1:353888-376000 GCA_003427395.1 Chara braunii | reverse complement strand
ATTCCTTTCCATTCTCAAGTCGAACAGCCTGGTTAGGGCAATTCCTTTCCATTCTCAAGTCGAACAGTCTGGTTAGGGCCATTCCTTTCCATTCTCAAGTCGAAGAGTCTGGTTAGGGTCATTCCTTTTCATTCTCAATGTTAGTGCCCGAGGGGGTGGGCCTGGAGGATACGGATCCCATTTCTGTCTTGGAGGTTAGAAGGTGGCCATCTCTTTTCAGTTTTCTGCGTGCGGTTCCCCTCATCCATCCTCAAAGCAATGTACTATGCATGCATACATTCGACTTAGCGTCTAGTACTCGAGTTGGGGCTCGCGACCCTAAGCAGCACTAACCCACCCAGTCGTTCAACCATAGCAAAAAACAGTGGCGCCCCCTCTTATTTTCACTCGTTCTGATGACTCAGATCTCGGCTATTCTCATACTCATTCATGACTCAGTTGGATTAGGCTCCAAGGGAAGGAGTGTTTTTCACGCCCCTTAACACATAGGTTCCCTAACCTCTCTTGTACTAGACCAATCATTCAATGCCTTGTTTTGCTCGTCAATCTGTACTCAAAGTTTCTATTCTCAAAAGCACACTCCTCATTCCATCAAAAACTCACAATACACCCTTCCCACCCGTTCTCATCCCATGCCCCATGTCATCGTCTTGTGTACCCCCTTTCGAATGTAGCTCATATCGTCTTGTGTACCCTCTTTCGAATATAGCTCATCCAGAAAGTAGACTCAAAAACTATCTTCTAACTTATCGTGACACAGTCTTAGCTAACTCTCTCATCACTAATCTTTAGCAAGCTTACTCATACTATACATATTATTGTCGTTCTCATGTCTTGCAAAAGAAAAGCAGGATTCATGTTCAATGCTTAATTAATATTTAATCCCTATTGTTGTCATGTGCCTCAACTCGCTCGGCCCCTTGTCCATCTTGTCTTTCTGCAGGCTCTCTAAAGACTCTAAGCCCCAGGTCGGAGGCCATGATTTCTCTTCTCCTCCTTGCAATCTCTCGCAACTCCAACTCGCTGTAGAAATCAAACGGTGTCGCCACCACCCCTGCCTTCGCGAGTTCCCGGGTCTTGACAATCCACTCATGTTTGATCACACTGAGCCAATGTTAAAACCAATTGCTGGGTGTTGACCCAAACTCATCCTCCCATCTGAATGCGAGAGAAGGTTAACAACAGTCGTATTTTTCATCACCGCTTCAGGACACTCTTCACAACTTCAGGATGCAGTCTGTCTAAACATGTGGTTTTCAGGGTTTTCGGACCTTTCACCACTTCAGGACACCCTTCACCACTTCAGGTTGCAGTCTGCCTAAACAGGTGGTTTTCAGGGTCTTCGGACCTTTCACCACTTCAGGACCATTCAGGTCTGAAAATCTTGAATGGTCCTGGAGTGGTGAAAGTTCCGAAGACCCTAAAAACCACCTGTTTAGGCAGGCTGCATCCTCAAGTGGTGAGGGGTGGTTTTCATGGTCTTCGTACCTTTCACCACTTAAGGACCATTCAGGATTTTCAGACTACCAAAAACTCTCACTTGACCACTTCAGGACACTCTTCACCACTTCAGGATGCAGAGTGCCTAAAAAAGTGGTCTTCAGGGTCTTCGGATCTTTCACTACTTCAGGACCATTCAGGATTTTCAGACTGCCCAAAACTCTCACTTCAGAATTTTCATTCCCGAATTTTCAGCTACCCGATAACCGCTTGTGCTGAATGCTCCCTCGTGCGGCTGGTGCATCGGGGGCCGCCTCTCTTCTCTGGGTCTCGAGACTTCATCCTTCTCATCCCCACTGCTGATTTCTATGACCTCCTGCACTTCCTCTTCCTCATCCTCCTTTTTTTTCGTTTGTATGGGGCTATACCCGCTAGTGAGGTTCTTTGGATCGTAGGTATAAGGAATTTTTGTCCTCGCTCCATACCCCTCTTCAATGCTCGGGTTCCTCCCTTCACAACTGTCGTGGCCGCTTCGTCCTTCCAGTGGCTTTCCCTTCTTTCCTCCCCATCCTCATGCTCGTCGTGCATGTCCTATCTCCCCTCGCCTTCCCTATGCCAAGACTCACGTTGTTCGCACCTCTTGGCTCTTAAGGGGATGCAAGTCACTCTTACATGCTGCAGATGTAAGTGGGGATGGGAATCCAATGTTCACCTCTGGCTTGCGTGTCCATTCTCAGAGGAATTATGGCGTTCGTGGAGGGAACTGTGGGCAGGGGCAACAAACCCCTCATGGGCGTGGTCAGAGGACTGGATCCTGTTTGGTTTTCTGCCAAACGAAAGGGGGGACTTTCGCTCAGGTTGGAACTACATAGCCTTGACCAGTAGAGGTATTATCATGCAGGAGATCTAGAGGGCCAGAAATGCGCTAATCTTTAGAGGAGAGACTATTCTGCTAAAGCAACAACAAGCGCGGATCAAGAATAACATTCGTCTATAGATTTTGGGCGACTGGAGCGACCGCCTCTCCATCAAGAAGAAAGGTCTTCTATGGTTCATGAACACTTGGGGCAAAAATAAACAATAGGCAGGGGTTACCCATGAAAATAATATGGGAATATCTAATTGGCTGAAACTGCCATGAGAAGGGAACTTCAAGAGGCGAGAAGATCATCGATCAAGGTTCTAAAGAGCCAGAGTTAAGAGAGCAAAAGACTTCAAGCAGAGATATTTAAAGCCACTAACCTGGGGATGGGCAATTCGCTGTCAGGGGCACGGTTCCCCTAACACACAAGTCATGGTCTATTTAGACCTGTGCGGCACTGTAAGAAAAGGAAGAAAAGTAATTTTAAAGACTTTAAAAAAAAAAAATGGCGACGTTACATTTCCCAAGATGGGAAGCAGGCCGACTTTTGAAAGTGTTGCCGTCCCACTAACCCTCCCGTCTCCTCCCCCTGCTCCCCACCCAGCCAATGCCTAATCAGGACAGAGTGGTACGTGGCTGTTGCAGTCTCACGTACCACCGCGAGGAAGTCCCTTCGTGTGCCTGATGGGACTCCCTTCTCTGACGGTTGTCATGCTGAAGCGTGCATTTCGCATATTTTGAGAGAAAATCGAAGTACTGGATATGGTTAACGATTGACCGGAAAAAAGAAGGGGTTCAAAACCATGGCCTTCGAGTACTTGATTTTTTTTAATCTTTTGAAGAGCTGCCAATCAAAATGAGTTTTTCTATTTTCTTTTCCGGATTTTTCCGCTTCCCATTCTTGGGAACTGGAAAAAAAAAAAAAAAAAAAAAAAAAAAAACTTCATAATATAAATCCCCCGCAATTTCTTTGCCATCCGATTCTCCTGCATCAGTGGTCTTTGCTAGTGGAACCGTGCTCCAGGTTTATTTTTGAAATGTTGAGAAGTGGTTAAACCACCACTACTTGGCCCAGCTATCGATGTCGAGCCTGGAATGCCCCTGCGCACCGGGTTCAATTTTTTTTTGGCTGGTGCTTCCAACCATTGTTGTCCGGTACCCCGAAGCCCTAAAGGCGCGGTGTCGGTTCGAATACCTTTACAAGGGTATCCGCCCTGTTTTTCGCAAATGACAGAAAACAAGTCTGGATTTTAATAGATCACGTGAGGCACGACTGTATCTGTGACCAACTTTTGTTTAGAAATTTGACTAAGATAGAAGGTGAGTTGGCGCGCAGTTTTAAGGCGCACGTGTGATTCCTCCGCTTGATCGTGCAGCCGGCTTAGTTGACCGGCCTGATTTTTTATGGATTAGAATAAGGAATAAAAGGGTTGTCTTTGTTTGGCACGTTTGACCAGTGGTAAGCTTGGTGAGAGGAGTGGGGCACGAGGCAGCCACAACGCAAATTGGGCGAGCCAGCGGGGATGTCTAGCGGTCATATGCTCAGTCATAGGTGGGAATGAGGCCCGAGCTGTTTTCCCAGGCCTAGGCGTTGCGCCGCATCATCTCTTATTGAATTTCGCGCAGGCCAGTCCCAGGGTTAGGCTTAGCCCTATGTGTTACGATACTTGACTTATACGGTGGAGGTATGGGGTTCGAGGCCAGTGGGTGGCGGCACAGGAGCGTTGGAGCGTTGAAAGGGCTGAGGGGTTGAGGGTCCCGCGGGACTATCCCCCTCAGTTTTGTTGGGGTAGTCCGACCGCGGGCCCGTTTTGTAGGATCGAGGAAGTGCCGATACGCCCCGCTCCCTTTTTTTTATTTGTGCCCCTTCACTGGTTAGGACTCATGAGTTTTTCCTAACTTTATAATTTTTTTATTATCTACCTTTTCTTATTTTTATTATATCGGGGCCGGTCCTAAGGTAGGTTGAAGACCAAAGAGCCAAGCTGAGTTGACGCACCATGGATAGAACGGGAAGAGGGGCGAACCGCGAAGCAAAAGATGCGGTTCCGATGCTGGGCTGCGCTAGCAGCAACGGGTAGCGCCATGAAGTTAGAGGCATAGTCCCAGTATGTCCAAGTCCGGTCAAGCAAGTACCACATGAGACTGGGCACGCCAGGGCTTGGGCAAGAGGACAGTCTAACGAGCTGCAGAAGTATAAGTCAAGAGGCAGTAAGCAGTCTTTCATTCATTTCTGCGTAAGCCATGCGGAAGCGCTGATGAAAGCGACTTATGCGAGGTGGTTTGCAGTAAGCCCGAGGATGAAGTGGGCGAGAGAAGGGGGTAGTCATAGCATAGAGATAGAGACGGCCATAGTTGCCATAGCGATAGGATAGCTTAGTGTGTGTATACGTGTCGAGAACAGTGGATTGGACACATTGATGAGCTGAGAGTTGTGGGCGTTGTGCGCCATAGCCTTCTGATGTAGATTTGTATTCAAATTGTATTCTGAATTGCCATATCTTTGAGCTTTGAGTGTGGACGCTTGTCGCCAGTTGGTTGTGTATCCTATGTGCATGCGAAAGGGGCGGGTGAGATTGCGACTTTGATTGCATTGGTATTAGAGGGCAAAGAGAGGGGGTGACGAGAGCAAGACGGGGAGCGCTGAGAGAGACGGGTGGGTTGAGATAGGAAGTGGGATCTAGACAACAGGAGTGCAAGCTATCTTGCGATGCCGACCGGCTCAAATAAGCATGGTGGCGGAAGGAGTTGGGGGTGAGGCGGATTGGCAGAGAGCTGAGTTAAGATACAAGTACCGAGAAGAGGGAAGCACCCGGACGCGGTTTGCGGTACCCAAAACTAACTGCTCCGTTTATCTCAGCCTTTCTGCTGGAAACCGGGTCCAGCGTCCCTCAGGACGCAGTTCAGCTGGCGAAATCCAGTCTGCTCGGTCTACGTCCTACAGATCCTTCACTTGGATCACTCCCTTTTCTACCCAATGTTTGCCAAAATCTCCCTTTTCCTTAGCTATTCCGAACGTTCCTCCACTGCTCCATCTAATGAAAGGGTTCTCAAGAAGATACTGATTGAGTATTTCAACTCTGGTTTCGGGTTGTTTCGGTATCTCATGTCTGATCTTATTCCAAGCTGCTAAGATTGTCGCCCAAACCTTGGATCTGTTTTTTTTTTTTTTATATGCCTCAAGCATCATGATTCTCCAGATGTATGAGCCTCTTTCCAAGGACCACTCATTGCGAAGAATGTACTCAGCAAATTTCACCCATAGCTTGGTCCCTCCTTCAAAAATTGCATTAACCACCCACTTACTAAGAAGAGCAATGCTCTGCTAGTGGGGGTCTAGGATTCCCAGGCCCCCTTCGTCCTTGGGTTGTGCCACCGCTTCCCAGGCGAAGCCCTGCATTTTTGCAGCGCTTGGTTTCCCTAGGTACCTGGCAGCTATCCTTTTTATTTTTCGCAGGCCTCCTGCCCTAGATAGTGGACCGTAAGAGGGAACCATAACAAGGAGAAACCCGCTGCTGACAGAACCAGCGCTCGTCCGAACAGTGATAGCTTGTGGGATCTTATCCAGCTTGTGACTCGAGCAGTTATCTTATCCACCAGTAGGTTGTCTTGTGTACCTGCACAATCTGACAGAGAGATTTGTACTCCCAGAAAGCAATCAGAGTTACCCGTTGGGATCTGACGCAAGCCCCAGTTAACACACAACACATGTTGGGGGGGGAGAAAATAGACACAGTTGTCCCAGTTTATAGAAGCCTCTGATAGCATACAATATTCGTCCAGGACTCTTTTGACTTCGTTCATTGAGGCCGGTGAATTTTCACAAGCTACTGTGAGGTCATCGGCTAGAGCTCCTCCCTTCCAGTGAAGGGAGGGGGAAACGTGTAGCCCGGATATATTACCATTATACCTAATATTATCTAGTAGAATCTCTAACTGCAACACAAAAAGTAACGGTGCTAGTGGACATCCTTGTCGTAGGGAGCGTGTAAGTGGGACCTCTTCTGAGAGTTTTCCGTCGACCATTACCACAGAAGTGGCTTCAACATACATCATTTTGACCGTCCGTATGAAGACCGGACCAAAGCCCATCTTAGACAATGTGGTCAGTACGAAGGTTCATCCAACCCTATCGTATGCTTTTTCCATATCAAGCAAGAGTGTTGCCACTTGTTTGTCTTCTTTGCTGATTGCTTCTCGAGTTTGCATTGTGGTCAAGATGGAGCGGCCTTTAACAAAGGCCCCTCGTTCCCACCCTACAAGCTCGGGGAGCAACTCAGCTAGGCGTATGGTCTGGGCTTTGGCAAAGATCTTATATATTACGTTTAGAACTGAAATTGGCCTATAATTCCTCACTTCAGATTTGTCTCCTTTCTTATATAGTAAAGAAATTGCCCCTTTCATAAATTATGTCGGAAATGAGTCTGTCTCGATAGCTTGATTGAAGACCTGACATAAGAAGGGGGCAAAACCCCCCCAACATTGTTGGAAGAGTTCGACTGGGAGACCATCCAAACCCTGACACTTCCCCTTAGCCATTTGTTGGACTGCCACCTTTAGTTCCCCTTCAGAGAAGGGGGTCTCTAGATAGGTTCTTTGTTGGTGTGACAGGCTCACTCTTGAATTATCCCAAAAGTTACTTGTTAAGGACAAGTCTGTGTCCAGACTGTCAAAAGGACGTCTTGTTGTGACACTGTCCTTAAAGTACTCAACTGCGTATGAGCACATTGACACAGTGTCTGTTGCTTTTGGGGCCGTTAAGGAAAACAGGTGAACAAATTCTATCAGCAAAGGCTTTGCTTGCCTGAGCAGCAAGGATCTGAAGGTAAGCTTAGTCATCCTATCAAAACCTACAACTCCCCTAAGTTTCAACCAGTCTAACCACTCACGTTGTTTTTGAGATTGCAACCCTTCCAGTTGGAAAAATGTGTCATTTCGCACCTCAGCCCAATAATAGTCCTCAAAAGGATCCTTCCCCATTTTTGACTCGGCTTCCTGAATTTGATCAAGCATACATTTTTTTTTCCATTGTCTGTTCGCCGCCTTCATCCTTGAAAAAACCATTAAGGCCGCTCTCACAATTCTCAGGCCCACTGTGGCCCAATCTTCTTCATCACCCTTGAATAGACCTTTTGCATTCTTCCATTCTGCCATGTGGTCGTATCCAGTCGACTATTCCCTCATCTTTCAGATTGTTGACATTGAATTTAAAAGGACGTCTGTGTTTTTCAATTATCTCACTGAAGATGATGTCCATGGAAACGGGGTAGTGATCAGATATTTCGCTTACTGCGAAATCTGACCACATGCACCGGTCCCATGGTGTCCCCCGCGCAAGGATAAAATCCAGTCTTCTCCTTGGCTGCGGGGTGTGTGGGTTCGGTCTTGCCTCATACCATGTATAACCTGGGTTGTCTGGGTTTAGTTATCTGAAAACATCAATTAGATTTTGTGAGTCTTTGAAAGTTGAGATTAATAAAGAATCTTTACGCAAAAGGAAGGTCTTAAGAGAATCCAAGTCAGGGTTAAAAGTGACATTCCAGTCTCCTAACATAATTAGATCTTTCGTGTCTGGGACAAATGAAGGTAGGTCTGCAAAGAAGGATACCCTTTCTTGGTACTCTACTGGGGCATACACAGACATAATGCCCCAGTTTTTTAATCCTATCGACACATTCACCCAAACCCATCTCCCCGTCGGATCTAGACATGAGTCAATGATCGTACAGTCCAAATCCTTATTGATCAATATTGCAGTCCCTCCTTTAGACCCGTTCGCGGGGGCCCAAAATTGTGGGCCCTCCCACCAACCTACCATGTCTGCAATTTTTGCAGAATTCAATTTAGTCTCTTGTAATCCAAGGATGTGGACAACGTTGGTATATAACCAATTCTTCATTCGGGATTTTTTTTCCCTTGCAAAAGTGTCACCTAACCCTCTTATATTCCATGAAGTGATACGTATTTTACTAGGTAAGACCATTTACAGGTCCGACATCGCCGCTCTGTTGGATGCGGCTCTCTCACTCCGTCGAAGCAGAGGATGCTTGGGTTTCCGGTCTTGTGTAGATATCCTGCAGGCTTTTGATAATGGATTATCCACTCAGTTTGCCCTGCAGATCTGCGTACCTAATCCGGTCCGCCAATTCCTTACCAGTAAGGCCCTGAGCAAGTCTAATTTTAACAACTGCGTCGACCCTATTATGAGTGAAATCAAACAGGGGCGACCAGTGGGCTCTAAGGGAGCTCCATCTCTCAAAGGTAGTATTAACCTTCTGTATAACAAAAAATATGGAGTAATGCTGGTTCTCCTGTGGGTAGGACTGATAGATATCTGTAAGGGCGCATCCCCGGTACCAGTTGAACTGACCCCGTTTTACTGAGTACTTTACGAGCTGTCAGTTTTTGTGTTACTTTTTCCAGGGGTTGACTGGATACTGCAATGGTTTGAATTTCCTGTTCCTCCGTATCAGTTAGTTTCGTCAATATCATCACCCCTCGAGGGGTGGGGGATAAGATTAGGGGGACCAGGATTTCCATTATTGGTGCTTCAGTATCCGTACGCAGCTTGTCTTGCCACGAGAGGGTTTTCATAGGGGCCGCCATCGAAAGAGCTTGATGGATTATACTCATCGCCCGTGACCTCTTTCTGTTTGACGTCTCGGACTGTAAGTGGTCTATCGGATCATGGGCAAGCTCAGTATTTTCTGTAAACTTACTCACTGTGTAACTTATTTTCGTCTTTTTAACGGGTTGGCCGGAGCTCATTCGCTCCTTGGTTCCTGAACAAGGGACTTGAAAATTTGGGCGTTGAATGTCTCGTTTTGCCTTGAAGTGGAGGGCCTCTTTTTGGCCTACCAATCCCTCCGCGTTTGTGGGGTCTGAGGCTTTCTCTCTCCCGAATGGATTTTCTAGTTGTCCCTGAATGAGATTTTGGTCGGGCATAGGGACTTCGTCCCATATGGATAACATCTCCTCCTTGTTTCCCTCCCCTTTGTCTAAGTATCCGACAACCCCCTTTTCTTTCCCTTCTAATTTCCCCCCTTCCCCCTCTGCCTCTTGTCTCAGATCCTTGTCCCCTTTCCCATTCCCTTCTCCTTCTCTATCCTCACTCATCTTTCCAACCAATTCTTCTTCCTCTTCCTCTTCTTCTATAATCCCTTCATTCTCCTCGAAATCCTCATCCGATTCCTCAGTTGACTCCTCTTCTGACATTCCCTCATCCTCATCTGTGTCCGAGTCACGGATTTCGACAACATCATCTTCCAAAATTTCCTCCGGAGAACCATCGCGTTTTTTCTTCGTGGAGGCATGTTCCTCCCCGGATACAGAGACTTTCTCTGAAACCATCCTTGTGGGTTCCTCTACTAGGCTCTGGGGTCCATTGGCTTCATTTCGGGTTTCATTTACCGGTGTCGGGGTGGCCTCCTGTCCCATATCTCCCTCTTCCATTCCTTCCCTATGGTCCTCAATGTCAGCCCCTTTTCTTGAAGAGACTACCCTGTATGACCACTTCTTCCTCACGACCGGATGCACGTGTTTCTTGGCCTTCAGTTTCACTTTGCCTCCCCTTTTCTTTCCCTTGTTTCTGTCTTCCCTGCTCGGGCCCCCTTTATCCTTGTTCCCCTGATCATCTTTGCAACCCTCGTCAGATTTCTCCTTGATTACTCTCTCCTCCCGTTTCTCTTCTTTATCCTTCCCCTTTTCCTTGTCACTGACGAGTTGAATTTTGTCCTGTTGTAATTTGCCGTTTGAGGCAGACTTTTTGCCGTTCTCGACCGTGCTTGACTTGTTCCTTGCAGGACATGCGTTATCAGATGACCAGTGGTAGAATCTTCGACAAACTTCGCACCATGGAGTCTCCGAGCAAACTACCTCTATGTTCATGTGCCCATCCTCTGCAAGATCAATGACCAGAGATTCTTGGAATCTCGTTTTTGCCGATGGGACTAAGTCAAACCTAATGCCCTGGAGTTCTGGCGAACTCCTCATTTTGAAGGAGGGATGGGATAACATAATTTCCCCATACGCATCCTCGATAGCTGATTCCAGAACCGCCATAGCCGTTACCGGAACCTAGAGACATCTGATCCAAAAATATCGGAGTCTCATCGCATCACGCCACTCCATCAGCTGTCTCTCTGTCATCCATGGGCCAAAACGCATGGAGTATTTTTTATTGTCTAATTCCACGATGAGACGAGCTTTGTCCCTCATCTATGTTGCAATTTCTGGTGATGATGCCACGTACGTTACAAGGTTTTTTGCTTCGTTATGAAACAACCCTCTTATTGGGGGGGCGCTCGTGGATTTCGAAGCAGCCCAACCATCCCCGTATATACGCACCAGTTTCCTTTTGACTCCAATCGGAAGGGAGGTAGAGTCATCACAAAAAAAAATGGATACCGCATACTCCTTCGGCCATTCGGCTTGAATTTTGTAAAATTTTTTGTTTATAGAAACTCTCACAAAATTCTCTCCCCTCTCCACTGTGTTAGGAGCCAATTTTTTTGGCAGAATCCCTCCCGTATAACATTTGGTCAACATGGATTTAAAGCGGATAATCTCATTTTCGAAAAGAGGGGGGGGGCGAGGGTTTGAGGGGTCAAGGGGGGGAGGGGGAGGAGGAGACAAGGGATCTGAAGCCCCTGTGTCACCCATCCTGACCCACCAATCCCTATGACTCTCTACCCTATCAACAACGAAAAACAACAACAAAAAGTAGAGTTGTACGCATTCAGAGGCTTACGTAATAAACTGGGACAAATAAGTAATAAGCATGAAACCCCCTTGGTGTGTGCTTTGTAGGACATTACCACAATTCCTTGACTATGCAGATCTTCGCAGGTGTCTTGAACCAAAAACCCTATTTGGGGCATGCCAGCTCAACGTCTTCTTTCTAACAGGGATACTTCTCCGGATACTGGTGGTAATAGTGATAATTCTCGGATTCCGACCAGATGTGTTCTTTAACTCTTACCAACGTACCCCTCCTCCCGGCGTCTCTCGGCTATGGTCGCATCGGGACTGTCGAGGAAGCCACCTGCTTCCCTTGTCTCAACCCGGGTTCACCACCAACGCTGACCGCGCGAAGGGAACGTTAGGGCCCGGCCCGAAGCACGGGCCCCAGACGCCTCTTCGCCTAGGATAACGCACCGCACCGCATAACGCACTGCACCGCATAGCGCCCGCTCCTCTCCTCAGTTGTACATGTGGATTTGGTCAAGTAGCCCCACACCTGTGTCCCATTTCTCTCTGTTCACTCAACTTCTCAAAAAGTAAACGACTTGAAGCCAACAGGGCACACGACAAGTTACGTGCTATCTCAAATCACGAGTACTTGGCCCATACATCGGTCGCGGGCGTTTCCGCCGCGACTAATGGGCTTCGGGCTACTGGACCACAATGCCTGGACGCGCCAGCCAAAAAGAAATCGAAAAGATCCGGCGGCGGCTTGCCAAAACTTGGTGCGCAGGGCGTTTCCCGGCTTGGCATCAATAGCTGGGTCAAGAACTGGTGACCACCAATACTTAGCCCAACTATTGGCCGCGGCGCTTCCCCGTTAACGCCGTTGTCGAGCGCATCGGTCCGGCACCACACGAGGTAGCGCGGGACCCTCCCGGCCGCGTCACGCAGGAGTCAGTCTAAATCCTCGTCACGAATATACATGGAGCTTCCGCAAGCTGCTCTGGCCGAGTGCGCCAGCCATACCTCTCGCGAGCCCCTACGACAAGATAAGGCCTACGCGAGGCACAAATTACCTCCACCTTACGGAAGTTGTCACCTCCCTTCGGCGGGCGTATCCCCGCCGAGCTACCAGTCCATAGTACGAAAGCTGATCAGCTGCAAGCGCAGAGGTGGACCAGCCGAGGACGTTTCTCGTTCGCTGTAGCATAGGCGGTACGCACGGTATTACGCCTCTATCGGACCCGCACGCGAACCGACAACTTGGGGGGCAGAGGTCCCAAGCGCGACTCATCGTCGGTCGACTAGGACGTATCCCACACACCACACGCACACCACTATAAAGAACATAAAAGTAAAAACACACACGTAACAAATACAAATACAGAACGACACCGAACAAACGACGCGACAACACTCCTAGTCCCTTAGTAGCTATCCCATAACTTTCCAATGTGGAAATCGGATAGGCGTCGCGCGCGAGACTTAGTATAAAACTGCGCGGACGCAGGGCTAACTCATATCGACTCGCAATGCAAACGTACGCAAGTGGTCGCAATGATGGCGTACTATGTAGTACCCATACTCATGCGGTCCTTGTTAATCATGAGGGTCGCGTTTGACACTCAAGTGTCGGCTGACATGCGCCTTGAGGGTTAATCTCTCGACGCTAGACAACTGCCAAGCGTGGTTGAGATCCATACCCTCTTCTGCACCCTGCGGAAACTTGAAGTGGGTGGTACACAAGTTCATACATGTGGTGATAATCGTCTTTTATGACCCTGGGGACCAGCTCCACTATCTAGGACCTGAAGGGAAATCAAGGGGTTTGATTTTGATGGCTGCCACGGACTACAACATCCAACCATAGAAACTCTAAAAAACAAGGGATAAACGGGGATCTCCCCTTTTTCTCAAATAAAAAAAAACGTAATTTGTTTAACCCTTGTGCACGGTCACAATAGACCTCGCGAACAATCAAGCTATATATATATATATATATATATATATATATATATATATATATATATATCAGGGTTATTAATATAGGACGATCAGTTCTCACAGTCACAGTGAAACTCCTCTCAGCCATATATATGTGATCACAGGCAGCCATATCCAAAGTCCGAACCACAAACATACCTGCAATCACATCAAAGATCCAACAAAGTCCACGCACTACACGAGGTCAACTTCAACCATTCTCTGCCCTCATACCCCTTGCTTTAGCCATACAAACCTCAACCTTAATGTACCCTCCCAACAATAAAATACTCAGTATCTTTGTTAAATGACAATTCAATAAAGTCCGGATAAAAACACAATGAAACAAATCAAACCACAGGGCTAAAGTCTTTAGGTTGAGTGACAAGAGTGAATTGGAGTTGAATCGTAAACTGACGAGTCGGCTACCGACCTGTTAGCAGTGATAACAGAAGATGATCCTCGTAGGACCGAGCTGAATCTAACCCAAATCCTCAATCAATCGATCATGAAGACTTGTAACACAAGACATGCCAATTCTCAAGCTAAAGTCGTAAGTGTATGGAGAGTACAGGTCCATAACACATCCTCACCCAAGATTCTTCTACAAGCTAAGTCTACGTCTACCTCTAAGCCACTGCCCAAAGAAAGGTAGACTCTAGTAGAATCTCCTCTATACAGAGTGGATTGCCAGAATCGCCACCTGTCAAAATATAATATAACTCCTCTAAACTGAGAAAATTTCGGCAGCGCTTCCCGTAAAAAAAACATTTTTTCAGAATTTATATCAGCCCGAATATGAAAACATAAATAATCTTCAACTTTCCAAAGTCGAATTTTGTCTAACTCCTCGAATTAGCAAAAATTTGGGCAGCACTCCCTTTAGAAAGGGAGACTTCCCAAATTTTTACTAAGCCATATAAAATTTAGACAAGTTCAACTTTGAAAAGCCAAAAGTTGACTAACTCCTTGGATTTGCAGAAATTTCGGCAGCGCTTCTCGTAAAGAAAGTAGCTTACCAAAATTTATACAAAGCCAAGTATAACAAAAGATCTCAGAAAATGCAGAAATTGACCTAAGTACAAATAAACTTAACTCAGAAAATGCAGGAATTGAAACTAACTCCTATGACTCTAGCACGTGGCGAGCAACTAAAGCAACTACCTATCAACTGAAACTCAGACCAGATAGTCATCTCACTGAGCCACATGCAAACCAAACCCACGAAGGTAAGTAATCTCACCATTCCAAGTTTATCTGAACAAACAATAGTTCATGATCTTTCAATGATTTAACCCCTCATACCCAGCGTACATAAGGCATAAGGTCCGGACACCCAAACTTATGGAATGTGCCTTACTTAGCCAGACATAAAGTCATGCCACTCAAACTTATGGAATGAGTCTAACTTAGTCAAAGAGTATACACATAACAGAGGGCACAACTACTTCTCTCTTCTTTGGGCATATGACTAGACCATTCTAGTCGCCCTGAACTGTTTAAAATATCTAGATTATATATACCTGTCTTTCGTTTGTCTTCTAAGGTTGCATAAGACTGAACTAACTTAAGTTCAGCCTGCCCCATCTTACCATCAATTATATTCTTAATTGTTCTCTCTTCAGCATTATGATAAGCTATAGTCAGACTATCTAAACTTATAGAATAGTCTGATTAGCCTGTTCTTAAATAAAGTAGTAATAAAATATAGCCAAATTATAACCTTTGGGTTCCAGGATGTGCGAGGCTTTGAGTCAGACCCCATGAACGTATAGAACAGTCTGACTCTCTGTCTGGTTCGTTCCTCTCTGATCCAATCTGTGCGTGGCGTTGGGCTAGACCACCTAAACTTATAGAATGACCTGCCCTCTGTCAAGTTTATTTCCCCAGAATAAAACAGGAAGAGGCTGAGCCACCTAAACTTATAGAATGACTCAAACCTCCTCGCTCAGAACCAAATAAACAGAGGAAAACCCAAAATAAATAAGGCAACCAAAACACCCGAACTTACAGAATACACTTGGTCCCTGAAAAAGTCAATCACAATTAGCCCTCGCAAGTCAGAGCAACCAGATTACCTAAACTTATAGAACGATCTGATTCTCAATGTAAATCCACAGCACTAGGTCTCCCCAAACTTATGCGAACTTCCCAGCCTCCAGAGCAATCAGACCACCTAAACTTATAGAATGGTCTGATGCTCCACATAATCCAAAATAAACAAAGCACCGGGTCTCCCCAAACTTATGGGGACCTCCCAACCTTGATAACCCAGTCAAACCTCACGCAAAAACTGCTTCTCATCCTGCCCTTTCCCAGATGCAATCTCTTTAAACAATCTGCTTTCACACAGTCAACAAGCTGGAAATGAGATTGCCCAAACATTCTTTTATTTAATCTCGTTTTAGGTTCTGAAAGTCAGACAAAAAGTCAAAGTAGGGTTGCATACCATATACTCAGTCAAAGCTGCAATGGGCAATACAGATAGGGGCTATAGTCTGGGTTTATAGAAGGAGATGAGTGGTTACCTCTCAGTTCCCTGCCTCCAGAACTCCTCCTGAGTTCCGGCAGAGCTCCAACAATCGGTGGGGTAACCTCCCACGTAGGCCTTGCTGCGGTCCTACGGGTTGCAATCCCGCCTGCCGCCTTCCTCTCAGAACAGGACTAGACTTAGAGTAAGAAGGGCAAAAGATAAGGGGTCTGAGACTCTCGAGATACAAGAGGGGGACAACTCAACTCCCAGGAGAGGGCCTTGATACCTTCAATCGCCTGAGGGCCCCTCAATGGCAGCCAGCGCAACAGCTTGGTCAACCTGGAATCAACTATTGAACTCCATTCTCCTGACGAAACCCCAATTTAAAGCAATAGCCCCTGTCGCCACTACTTTTCCAGGCTGTGACAACAACCTTCCTTTTAGCCCAATCACTTTCTCCTCACTGTCGCTGCAGCTTCCTCCCAATTCCAATTGCAGCTACACAATAGCCTGATGCAGCCTGTAGCAATCAATAGCAGCCAGCATCAGTATACAACAACTTCCCTTGCAGAGGACTGGTATAACAAGACTGCGCATACTGCAGCCACTTCTGAGGCAGGGCATAGCGTGCTCAACAGTACAACACTGCTTCAGCAGTTCCAGTAATCAAACACAGAGTTCACTGCACCAACCGTCTGTTGATACTACGTACCCAGCAGTCACATACAGTCGGTAAGTGAGGGCAACTGGAAAGCAGCAACACCCTTCTTCACAACAACCTGGCTGCTCCCTTACGCTGCCTTTCTCCCCTTCAGACTTACCTACAGTCCCTCAACTTTATACGATCTCGTCAGACCATCATACACACACCATTTTGCATGCAACTGCCAGGTGGTGCAAAGGCATATGATGCAAGCCTCAACACGCCGTTACACTGTACTCAGCGAGGCACAACAACCAATCATCAACGGTAGCCTGCTAGAGCAGTTAACATGAACTAAACAAACGATGAGAACGCAGCAACACACTGATCAATAATAAGCCCAACAATTGTTGTAGGAGGAATGCGGCTGAAGCGGAACAGTGAGGCACACGACAACGGACCAGCAAAGGTACTGCAGCGACCCAAACGCATGGTAATAACCGGTGCCTTGGGCACACAGCGTCAGCAACAACCGATGATACCGTAGAAAACATGGTAATCAGCAGATCTTGGGCAGTCGTAACAGACCCAGCATTCAGCAAGACAGTAGTACGACAACAACCAGCAGTTGCTTCTTAAAGGCACAGTGCAACAACCTCTAATATGTATGTCAACAGAGAAGCCCAACAGCAAGACTAAATGCCCAAAGTAACTACACGGCTCAGCCACTGAGCCGCCGGACACAAACAATAATACTCCGCAACAACGACTACAGGCACAAAAGTGGCAATCAACATGTTGAGTACCTTGACGATTAACAGCCTCGGAATAGTCCCATGCTCCAAGTTGAACCCCGGATAAGCCTTCCGCTAGAACATGGATATATATACTACCTTTCAACCACGCACGCCCGTCCAAAGCCCACCAGTTAGTAGATAAATTCCAACCTCCATGACCAGTCCCCCACTACCTCCGTCGACAGGATGAACTAAGTCGAATATCTCTTCCTCTAAAAGTCGGCCGGGTACACGGCAACGCAAAGTTGCTTCTTGCTTACACGGCCCATAAGTCACACAACACCAATCTGCTACTCTAATACCCGGACAAAGGTCGTCATTAGAATCACCTCGATCCACCCCCTTTCTATTGGTTTCATGGAGAGCTAATAAAGTAAACACCTCCCCGTTCTTTTCACTTCCGCCATCTCCTTTCCCGGCTGCACCTGGCGTAATACGCCTTCCAGGTTCACTCCATTCCTTCTTTACTCACCTCTGGATTCGCCCCCCCTTCTATCTCAACCTACAGATGAACCTGGTCTAAAATTGTATAAGCTTTCCAAAAAAAAAAAAAAAAAAAAAAAAAAAAAAAAACACTGGACCCGGTTTCCATTTTCAGCAGAATGGGTATGGCCCCAACAGGTTCGTCCGGGTCGAATTGTGAGGAACCTGTCATTCTCGAACTGAGGGCTCAAGTGATCAAATGTCTATCCGGTTTGGTTACTCGAGACTTATTTGTTCTCAGATTAAAAAAACGGAATCCTTGGATATTGAATTATGGAACTTATTAAAAAAAAACAAAAAAAAAAACAAAAGAACTTATAGAGCTAATGAGGACCCCGGCCTCGATGATTACTCTGTTTTTGCAATAAAAGGTTTATCTTCTCAAAAAGAAAAAAAAGAAAAAAAGGCCAAGTCGGGTAGTGTGGCGAGGCCCTATATGACAGCAATTACATCCATATATAAGTAAACAAATCCTTGTGTGAGTATGCCCTCTATGCTGGCTGGTGTGCCGACTGGTGCCAGGGAAGAAGGGAAAGGTTGGGGGCGAGTGGGGTAGGTTTCAGGTCCTGGCGGTGCCTGGTTCGCCCACGCTTCTGTCGCAGCTCCTTTCCCCCGCCAGTCATGTGAGCAGCAGCAGCCGTACCGGTCGTTCTACCGGTCTTCTGTCCGAGTGCTCGTCCACGTTTTCCTCCAGCCGTCGTTATCCAGCATCTCCTCCATCTTCTCCTCTCACGTCTACTCGTCCACTGACTCCATCTCGTGAACCTTCTGCGCCACTCCCCCGTCACCGCTGTCGTCTTTTGCTCCTCCTCCTCCTCCTCCTCCTCCTCCTCCTCCTCCGGCAATTGTCTAGTCAGCTTCTTTCGGGTAAGCCCCCTCCTCCGGTGCCGCCTCCCCCCCCCACCGCGTCTCCGGCCAAAAATTCCTCCTGTCCTCTGCGTGTCCTCCTCGTCGCTTGGTCACCATCGTCGGATGATCGTGGTCCCCATCCGCTTCGCTCCCTCGTTGACCTCCTCCACCTCCTCCTCCTCCTCCTCCTCCTCCTCCTCCGCCTCCCTCGTTCTCTCCTGTGGCTACCTCCTTCTCAGTGCTTCCCCCTCCTCCCCTCCCCCTTCCCCCCCCCAACCCTTACCGTTTTCTGGGCAAATCATCTTGATGACAGAAAAGCACGCATGACGGAGATTTGCGGAGGAAAAGGGGTCTTTTTTTTCCCCTCCTTTTTTTCTTTTCAAAGATTCAACGTAGCGTTTTTCGCGGGACGAAACAATATGACACAGTAAATGGTGAAATGACACAGTAAATGGTGAAATGTTCCCTCGCCAAATGTTAAAGAGACAAAAAAACTATGTGGTTGCATCTTTCCACCTTCTCGCTGCAGAAACGCCCGCCATGTATCAGATTTGGTGAGTAGTGTGCGGCGATGCACTGAGAGTAAGGGCGTCGCCGAACCACTTACCACATGCGCAAAAGGCAAACGTTGTGGCGGTGTTTTTTTTTTCTTTTTCTTTTTTTTTGACAAAAAAACAGCTCCATCTATTGGTGGGGAGCAACACCTGCTGGAAACCGGGTCCAGCGTCCCATAGATACAACCATATCCTCTCAATTTGGCACAAACTGGGAACCGGGGCGGCGGTGTGTATTTCTATGTGTTAGCCGAAAATTAAATCTCATTTTGCACATCTGGTGAGTGGTGCGGCGAGGCCCTAAATGACGAGGAGATTCAGGTTCGAGTGGCAGCCACGGAAGAGAGATGAGGAGAGAGAGAGAGGAGGATGCGGAGAGGTGGAGATGTGATGATGACGATGATGATGATGAGGAGGAGGAGGAGGCGGGTTTTTGGTGAGGGGAAAAGTACGTAACCTGCCTGCCCAGGTTTGCAAATGCGAAAACTTGCCGGCTGGGGATGCGCCTGGATGTCCAGATGTCCAAGTGCGTGAGAGGCCCAGGTGCACTAGGGCCGGAATGATTTTGTCCATTCATATTGTCATACTTGATTTGCAAAAGGTGATGCGAGAGTGGAACGAGCGGGAAAGGGGCAGCTGTCTCGTGGATGGCATCATCTTCGGACAGTCAGCGTTGGCGGGAAAGGAGATCTTTTGGTGGGAAAGGAGAGGCAATTCGTCTCATTGGGAAAATATTAAACGGTGGTCACGCCCTCCTCCTCCTCCTCCTCCTCCTCCTCCTTCTCCTTCCCCTCTCCTCCCCCCCCCCCCCCCCCCCAAAAGAAAAAAAAAACAAAAGCAGCCGTCCGCCCCACCCAACTCAGTACACAGTAAAGCCCGGAACTTAGGAGGGACAGGGGGGATGAACTTTTTGCCAAAGTGTCCCTGAGAGGTAAAAGAAAGATAAATTCGAGTTCACACACACACACAAAAAAAAGAAAAAAGAAAAAAAAGGAAACCCCAGGAAAAAGTCACTCTTCTTGACAGTTCATTTATAAGGTTCAACTTGATGATGCGTGAAATAACTCATGCAGGCTAGCCCCGCGCGCCCCCCCCCCCCCCCCCCAAAAAAAAAAAAAAAAAAAAAACTACGAGACACAAAGTGAATCAAGCAACACACTGGAATGATTGCAAAGATTATAGAAAAAGACGGTACATACGAAGGTGTACAATGATTGCGGTGTCCGGTTTACGTAGTGATTACCCCATATCTTTTTTTCCCACCTCACTTTACTCTCAACCCTTCATCCCCTCCTTCCACACTCCCACCGCCGCCATCGACCTCACTGACATCTCCGGAAACGCCACCGGTCAAAGGCGTAGGACCCTCTTGACAGTGCATTTGTAAGGACATTGATTTATACCGTGGCAATGGACTTTTTTTTTTGTTTTTTCGATGGGCTTATGAACTACAGCTGACCAGCGTTTAGCTGGCCGTTGTTATCCTTGTCTAGCTGCCCGTGCTCGCTCGCTCTCTCTCCGTCTCCTACACCGTGTCTCGGGAAAACAATTGCGCGGAACTGTCTTTTGTTTGTATTTTCAATTATCTGTCTATCTTTTTCCGTCTCTCGCTTTTCTTTCTTCCCACTCGCCACCCCCCTACGTAGCTCGCACTTTTCGTAGGGTGGCAAGTGTTGGTGGCCCGTAAGGCACTGGGCAAGTGGTTAGCCATCCCTGATGACACCGGAGCGCACCCGGTTGAAACATGTAGGGGAACGCGTGCGAGTTTTCGAGCATGAGTACACGCTTGTATATTCTTGGCTGTAATATCCTGTGAATGGCGTGTGAAGAGCAATCGGCCATTGCTTGTCTTTCTCCTTTCCACTCCCCACCCCCCTACGTAGCTAGCATTTTTGGATTACCTTGCCCTTATCACTCAATCACATATTTTTCTGCCTTTCTTTGCCGATCTCTTCTGCTTTCTCCTCGTGCGCCTCTTCGTCCGCCCTCCTCTTTCTCTTCCTCCTCCTTGTCTTTCGTCAGACCGTTTTGTAGACTCTCTCAACCCTTGAGCTCTTCGTGCCGCAAGTGGAAGATACTCGGAGATCATCATCATCATCATCATCATCATCATCATCATCATCATCATCATCATCATCGTCACCACCACCACCATGTCTCCTTCCGCTACAACTACTCTGGACGCAAGAGTTTGTCTGTCTGAAGGCATTGTGTGCGCTCTCCTCTTCCTTCTCGTCGTGAGGTTCCGTGCTCGCTGTCGAGCCGTACGAAGCACATATTCTTGGCCCTTGGGAGATAGGGTGCGGACCATATTGTCATCCCAAGCGGCGAGGAGGAGAAGGGGATGCAGAGGGGGAAGAGGAGATGAGAAATGAGCGAGGTTTATTTCTCTTCTTCTTCTTCTTCTTCTTCCTCTTGTTCATCTTCTTCAGGAGATGCTTGTGAAGCATGCACGGAAGGCAGTGTTGGCCGCTGTTTGTCACGATTCATCTTCGTCATCCTGCATGGAGAGGAGAAGAGAAATGAAGGGTAGGAGGAGGGCCTAACTGAGCTTCGGAGAGGAGTGGGAGATACCATAATGGATACGTCCAAGAGGCGAATGGCCGCCCCTAGCTCACTTGGTCGACCGCTGGTCGGCTATGCACCTTTGTAGCATACGCTGTGACTTTGAATCTTCGAGCCTGCACTCTGGTGCACTGTACTGGATATTGGTATCCTGCCTGCAATATTCACCGTTGTGGTGGCTTAGGGTGTGGTTTCGAATCTTTGGGCCTGCACTCCGGTGTGATGTTCTGAGTATTGAATTGTGGATTCTGAGCGCAGAGCTTAGGGCAGAGCCTAGGGCCCATTCGCACACTGCTTTGCACTGTAGCCCAGAAGAAATTGGGTGCCTTTGTGTTCACTTCGGCAGGTTGTGGGTTCAAGAGGCCGGGCACCTGTGGAGCATGCTGCAGGCTAGATCTCGAAATACACCCGTTCTTTGGAGACACAGGTTGCAGGTTCGATCCCTGCCATGCCCGAGTGGATGCTTAGGGGCAGACTGCTGGTTCCCTGTCCGAGCCTAGATGGATGGTGCTCGGCCAACTACGGGTAGGGGGGTCCTGAGTCCGCTGGCTTGTGCCAGGATAAGGCTGCAGCTGGCACCCCTCCGAAGCATCTACGGTTGGCTGGCTGGGATGAGATCTGTGCCTGCTGTCTGTGACCCAGCAGCTGGGCTACAGTGCATTCGCCTACTAGGGTCAGGCACGCCTTGGGGGGACGGCCCAATGAATTGTACCCTTCGGGGGTAGGCCGTTCTTGGTGAGAAGGGAAGGGCCGGGATGAGATCTGTGCCTGCTGTCTG
>BFEA01000287.1:339572-353143 GCA_003427395.1 Chara braunii | reverse complement strand
AGCAATTAAATAGCAATCAAATAGCAAAGCAATTAAATAGCAATCAAATAGCAAAACAATTAAATAGCAATCAAATAGCAAAGCAATTAAATAGCTCTCAAATAGCAACCTACGAATAGACTTTGCTGCCACAAATAGCAACCTATGAATAGGCTTGCTGCCACAAATAGCAACCTACGAATAGCGTATGGGTAGGTTGACAGAGGGCAAAGCCAAAGTCCAACAGAAAATAGCAGTCAACGGTGTAGATTGATGCAGGGCGAAGTCGGAATGGCAGAGTATCCCGATGGAATATACCGTCTTTACCTGAATAGAACGCCCGGTCGTTACTGCTGTATTTGGGACAACTTTCAGTCGAGATACAGGTATAATGACCCGGCGTTCTGTTCGGGTGAAGACGGTAATCTAGATCGAATCTGGTAGCCAGACCAGCCAGACGGAATCTAGCCAATCAACGGCCTGGATGGAATCCAACACAAATAGCAATGTGCAGCCCAGTTGGAAGCTGGCAGGCAGAGCATCTAGATGGAATCTGGTCTAGGTGCTCCGTCAGCCCAGGGTTGCAAAGGAAGAATGAAGATCCAGTTAGGGGAAAGAAAACAGAAAAAAAACGCCAATCCCAAAAAATCTCCATTCCTGCAATCAGGATTTTTTTGCGCGTTGTCAACTGAGAACTGTACATGCGGAGAAGTACTGAAAAATTCGATTTTTTTGGGGGGGGAGGGCTAGGACGTTTTTCGGGTCCTAGGCCGCCCCCCAAAAATGCTCCCGGTATTTTTTGGCCGTTTCAGGGCCCACCGGACGCCGCCAGACGCCTCCAGCAGCTCCCTCTGCTGTTGTACTACGGTGGTAGTTCATCGGATGAGGACGAGTCCGATTCCGAATCCGAAGATGAAATGGTTGCATAGCGCCACAGAACATCAAGCGAGCGAGCGAGCGAGAGAGAGAGAGAGAGAGAGAGAGAGAGAGAGAGAGAGAGAGAGAGAGAGAGAGAGATGATTTTCGTCAGATCTGAGATCTTGTCTTGGATCAGGTCCTGGCCAGATCTCAGATCTGTTCTTATGCAGATCTGAATAACTTAACAGTTTAAATTTCAATTTTCATATGAATATGAATTAGAAAGTATAACTTCAAAGTTCGAAGTTCTGTTTCTTTCTGATTTTCGTTCTCTTTTCTCAAGTGACTTGGGATTGGTCTGTCGAGAATTTCAAGTGTTGTGTGAGCCTTTGTGAATGTCTGTGACAGTATGACGCTGTCAAGTTGTGAATAGTGAAAGACAGTAAGTACTCAGTTTCGTCCCCTTACTCGCAGCTGCCGTTGATTGTGTTCATAAAACTGACTTCATTTGTGTTCAGTACTGTTTATTACTAATGTATTATCCGCTCTTTTTTTTTTTTTTTTTTTTTTTTCCCCTTTTCGGTCCGGACATTTTTTGTGTCTGGTGTACCGGTCCGGACTGTCTGGGTCCTGTCCTGTCCGGTTGTCTAGTGCCTGTCCGGATGACCGGACGTCTGGACCGGTCCAGACAAATGTCTGGGCCTCGGTCTAGACATGTCGGGTCCGGGTCCGCGGGTGCCATGGTTATTACTCCTTTTATTTATTTTTAAAAGGAGGCCCCGTCTGTTCTCAGGGGGGCAGCAGTCCGGCGGGCCAGCAGTTGGGTTAGTCACCACCGGCAAGCATGCAACGGAGTTCAATACAGGAAGAGTAGAGCTGGGCAAGCATGAAACAGAGTTCAATACAGGAAGAGTAGAGCTACTTTGTGCAGATGCTCTACGTGCTCTTCCAGTGTCTTGCTGAACTTTTTTTTTTTTTTTTTTTTTTGAAATCAGCCCGTAGGGTTGCTAGAGGTGCTGATGAGAGCAGACACCGCTAGCACCCCGGGGAGGCTCCATTTATTGGTGGGGAGCAGCACCTGCTGGAAAACGGGTCCAGCCCCCTTATAGAAGAACGCCATTTCCATGCCACACCATTGCAGGTCAGAGCCCTCTTCATCCGAAATGGGATGCCTGGTCTACTCCTGCAAGCCTAGCCTCCGAACCACCGCAACGCCACCAGAGAAAGGTTGTGTTACTGAATGCTAGAATATCATCCAAGTAAAAGACTACAAATAGACCAAGCCAGTCCCGATCGACCAAGCCAGTCCTGATCCACTGAGCCCATCTCCCTCCATACCATCCGTGCGGCGTTGAAAGGCATTTTTTTTTTTTTTTTTAATAAACCTGCCACTACCTTTCTCCGTGTTGGGAAAAATGGGAATTTACTAATGTAGCCTACTCCGAAAAGTTCGGAGGTCCCGCGGAGGCTCGGCCTCCAGAGGCCCATGTGGGCCCACTCTTGAAAGAAAAAAAAGAGGAAAAGGAAATGTATCGAGATCACTGACGTCGGGTAACGCTCTCCACGATGTCATACTCACACTGGTACTTCCCGGAATGAATCTTACCAGTATAAGGGAAAAATCCTTGTTGCTGTTGTTGTTTTTTTCTATTTTCTTTGTGCCCTGCCAGCGAGGCAGGGCGTATTCAATGTCCTGACAGGGAGCGCTGTGTGCGGAGGGCATATTGAAACCTAAACTTCCCCGGATGAATCTGACCAGAATAAGGGTTTCCTCACTGTTTCTTTTTTTGGTTCCTTTTCTTGGTTTTCTTTGCGCCCTGCCTCCTGTTCCACGTTCTGTCACGGGGCGCCGTGTGCTGAAGGGATACTCACACTTTGGTAGTACTTCCTGAAATGTATGGAGACGTGTGTCTCGGCCAAAGCTTTTTTTTTGTTTCTATTTCTTGTTCTTCCTTTTTTTTTCACGAGTACCAAGAACAAAACGAAACCGAACCTTCCCCATGCCAGGCTCGGCAAAAATCGGTGCGCAGGGTAATTCAGGGGCGGCAAAAGTCGGTGCGCAGGGAAATTCAGGGGCGGCAAAAGGAGGATCGGAGGTAGTGGTGGTTTAAATGCACCCTCTGGCTGTGCTGTTGGGGGTGATACGAGCATCCCTGATAGCACTCCTTTGGGTGGCTCCTGTCTATTGGTGGGGAGCATCACCTGCTGGAAAACGGGTCCAGTGTCCCAGATAGTTACAAAAATAACAGAATACCGGGGCCATCACCCGGCTTTGGCTGCAGATGTTTGTCTGAGATCTAAGATATTTGTAAGCCTAGTTTAGGGGGCGCGTGGCAGATCTGCCACGATGCCTGCCAACAAACGATTGGTTGATCGACCACTCTTCGCTGGAACAGAAGGGCATGGCCCTCCCCTGGCGCAAGGCCTGTCAGGAAAACCACCGCCACTGCAAACACAGAGAAACAATCGAACATATATTCCTATAATGCCTGGGAGCAATGCTCGCCTGGCGCTGATGGGAGTGGAAAGCCCTCCTCCTGGGCACCTGGCACCCCACACAGTCAACGACCTTTACAGAAAATCTCGTCCACTTGGGAAGAAAAATGATACTGTAGACACTATTATGATGGCAGAGATGTATGCACGATTTAGAGCACTTCCGAGTCGATGGGCCAGAGGGGACGGACATGATATGACAATTCATTCAAAGAGAGTTACAAGCCCAATGGGCACATACTAAATCCAAGATGGGACATTTCACGCAATATAAAGACACCCAAAAGAGCATCCAACAATTCTCTAAAGACTGGCTGGGGGGAAGAACAAAGGGGATGGATGGCACACGTGAGCTGGCCAGGAGGAGAACGGGAAGAAAGGGAGAAGGAGAGGAGGGTTTTAGAAGAAAAGATTACACCCTTATCTTTCATGATTGGACCCGGATCAACCCCACGATCCAACTGAAACCCCCCACCGATTTTTTAGATCTGTCCCCCCCTTCCAGCAGAAGCAATCGGAGATCTACAATGGTATGGCATGGCAGGGTAACTAGGGTTCAGGGTTTAAGGGAAGACAGGAAGAGGCCCAAGATTTAGAGGAGTAACTTGCCTCAGATCAGGGGTAATGCTCCAGGGAGGGTCAGAGGTAGATAGACAGCGTCCCGTGAGGAGGCCAAGATCGATAGGAAGAGAAGCCAAGATGCAGACAGAGGCTAGGAGGTGAGGCAATGTGGTTCTGTAGATCTTGAGCCCAGGGAGGTGTCTGGTCACAGATAAAAATAGGCAGGAGTCAATCTTCTGAGAAATATTCATGTGAGCTCAATCCGAGTACTGCAAGTAATCGGAAGGGGAGTAGCTAGCATATTAATGGGCAGTCCTGGCGGCCTACTGTAAGCTCAAGAGACTCCCCCAGCATGTTTCAGCTGATGTGATACAGTTCGGTTCGTGAATCTTATCTTGTAAAGGGACGCTGGACTCGATTTAGAGCAGGTGCAGCTCCCCACCAATAGATCGAGCCTCTCCGGAATAGCTAGAGGTGACTTCTCCTGTCAGCACCTCCAGCTACCCCCCGGGCTGTTAAACAAAAAAAAGTAAAAAAGTTTAGGTGGTGCGGGCCGCTATGGGTACTCCAGGAGGCACTGGGGCACCATCTGCCCTCACCACCTGCAGGCTCAGCTCGCGTACCCTCGGCTGTTGACCAACGACAGGGCATGAGGTGGAAAAAGGTCTGGGAATTCTGTTGCTGGGCGCAGGGGGAAGCTCTGGTCTTCCCCCTCAAGAAAGGCAAGCGAGTCTGGCCAAAAGGGTGCAGGCTTAGGATATAATGAAGAGGAGGAAGTAGATTAATTAAACCACCAGTACTTCCGGAAGTTGCAGCGTGCATGCAGCCAGCCATTGATACAGTGCTAAAACGATTCCACTTGAATGAATTTATTCCAGCGCCCCAGGGCCGTTCATACCAGCAGGTCGTGGCGCACATGCGGCCGCGACATTCGTAAGTACTGGTGGTTTCCCTTTTTCGATTTCGAGGAATGTCCCTATGAGAACGCTAGAACCACGATCTGGTGCGTGATCTGTACTGGGATGTGAAAACGTCTAAAATTTTCTAAATACACTCTCTAAACATGAAAATAATCCCTGTTTTTCTTCCTTAGGGAGGGAGAGGAGGGGGGACTTCCATGCCTGGGGGGTCTGAAAAGTTTGCAATTCCCCTCGGAATTACAAACTCTCAAGACCCCAGGCACGGACCCCCCCCCCCCCCCCCCCCCCCCCCCCCCCCCAAATGGAAAACAAAGGCATTTTTCAGAAAATTTTCCACATTTCTGAATTATATATATTATGTCCGCAGTTTTCCGAACTATTACTGTGAAGCTGTGTGTAAACCGGAACCCATAAATGGAGGGAAGGGTTGAACCGTTGAACATTTTGAAACAGTGCTTCTGCGCCTTTTTCTGCTGACAGGGATTTGCAAGCAAGTAGAACTTCAACAAACTTTCAGAGGATCCTAGACATGGAAATCGCCCTCCCCCTCCCTAAAGGAAAACGTTACATTGCATTTTAATAGACTTTGCCGTAAACTTGTGCTTAAGGTTGTAAACCAGATACGTGATTTGATAATGGGAAAGGGTTCAACATTTCAAAAATGCGTTACGTCGTTTTCCTGCTGACAGTCTGGCTGTTTCTTGTGCCATTTTCGGCCTGGACATCTCCGACAGAGAGCGGAGCTGAAGATGAATCTCTGCCACTCAAATCATCCTTGTTCGCGCGTGATGTCATCAAGATGTCTCTCTCGCTACGTCCGTCTTCTCCAGCGATCTTCAACCTTCCACCACCAGAACCGAAGTGGCGGATGCCAAACATTTGGATTACAAAGGTATTTTGAAAATTTCCCCCTTCAAAGATTGTCCTCTCAGGTGAAACGGTTTCACCCAGTTGAGACGACATTTGCAGACACTAAGATTCGATCCCTAGACCTATGCCTGAGCCCTGTAGATTGACTCTGTGTGCTGAGTGAGATTCGATCCCTAGACCTATGCATGTGCCCTGTACAATCACCCGGTGACTGTGAGAGATTCGAACCCTCGACCTGTCCTGTGTCATAGGTTAGGCTGTAGGAAGGGAAGTTGGGCTCGATCCCTAGGTCTGTAGGTTAGTACTTAAGTCTGTTGTTACCATTAGCTTAGGAAGGTCTGTTCTAGAAGTCTCTACTTACCTCTTCGTAGCCTAAGAGTCAGTCGGTAGGTAACAGTCCGTAGGCTTTAGGTTCCAGAAGAGTCTGTCCGGAAGAGTCTCTCTGAGTCAGCAAGTACCAGGGCTGCACGTGGCGGAAGGATCTGGCCATGCGGTATACAGAAGCCTCCAGAAACGCGTCTTGGGGGCCACACGTTTTGGCTCAGAGGGCCCCACACGTTTTGGGTCTACCAGACCTACACGGCCTGGAAGATTCTAGGCCCAGGCCCCATGCGTTTTGGCCCAAGGCCATGCGTTTTGGGACAGGGCCCGGCCACCTCCGAAGCAGTATAAATAAAGAGGCAGAGTCCAGCCATCATTCATTTGCCTGTGAGCCATGCGGAAGTGCTGCCTTGGTGACCTGTGCGTGGAGGTCTGCAGGTACCCGGAGCCGAAGTGGGAAGTGAGGAAGACAACGGCCATAGCTGGCCAGGAGGAAGACGACAGCGGCCATAGCCGCCCAGCTGTTGTCTCGGACAGAGTGTACAGAGTGTGTGTGTTTGTGTAGCGTGGACATTCAGGGTAGATCCTCGTACATGTGTGCATGAGGGAGAGTGAGGCTGGTGGTGAAGACAGTGTTCGGCGGCCATAGCCGCAGGTTGTACAGTTGACTTGAACAGAGTTTAAGTGCAAGTTCGTTGTTGATTCTGAGTGAAGAGTTTGGTTTTGCCATCAGTCCTGTGTACGCATGTTGAAAGCAAGTTTGGAGTGCAGTCTGATTTCACAGGTTATGAAGTCGTGGAATCCCGAATTGCCCTGCAGATACTTGTTGTCATAAGTAATCATGGTGTTATTGATGACAGACCATTAGTTAATTAGAGCTGGCGCTCGGCTTCTTTCAAAGTTTAAACTCTTCTCATACAGTGCAATGAAAGTAGTTCGCATTATTGGAATATATGAAGTGGTAAACTTATGAACTTTTAATAAATTCTGCATTATTATTGTAAAATACAAAGTCTTTTTTTCTTTTCTTTTCTTAAATAACCTCACGAGACCCCTCCCTTCCACCTCTTGATGTTTTTTCCTGGCGCACCCCCACTTCCCTCCATCCTATCTCGCTCGAGGACTATCACTCTCTATAGGAGCAACCTGACCGGACAGCAGTCGCGGGCACCAGCGCTGAACGGAAACCCCTTCCAGCCCTGGTCGATGCACTATCACTCGAGCCTCGTCATACGGGTACCACACGAGCTAGGTGGGTGAACGGGAACACATCTATTAGTACCAGCCTCGTGGGTTCGAGCTACCCCTAGTCAATATTAAGTATTTGGCGGTTAGTTGCCTGAACAGTCGACGCACCTGCGTTTAGGCTGATGATGAATGAGTCGAAGAATTGAAACCCAGCCCACTGTGGGTGGCAGAACGGTAGACGCATGTGAAAAAAAGTGTTCATAGACCAATCACGAGCTCGGATCCGGAATTGGATGGATGGTAATAATGTTAGAGAATGACTAACCCCTTTTGGGTAAAAAAAGAACCAGTTCAATGTGAAGGGTTGTCTAATTCCCAAAGAATAGATGCATTTTCTGTCAAAGAAAGAGTCCAGAGATGTCACGTCACTGACTTTTAACCTCTTCCCCCCCTTCCTCCCTCCCTTCCTCCCCCCTCGCTCCACTCTTCTGACAAAAAAGGAAATGAGTTCACTGCGAAGGATTGTCTATTTTCCAGAGAACAGACACATGATCTGTCATCAAAGGAGTGAACCAGAGATGCCAGATCACTCTGCCCTTTGCTCCCTAATAGTCCCCACAAGGATGAACTGTCAGGCCCCACTGGTGCCAGGTGTACACCGAACATCCACTTATTATGGCCATGTTGATGCTTTGACGCACAATGAACACCTGCTTACTATGTTCATGTGTGCATTGAGTGCGGGCGGGGTGAGGGAAGGGGAGAGGGGTGGGAAGGGAAGGGCAAAAGAACAGGTAATGCCTTATCCCCCGAAATGTAATGTACTACTGGGGGCTCTTGTCTGGGCCCCATCCTGATTGAAAATGTCCTGTAATTTAATTTTGCTGCGATACTCGGCCACGACTAAGTGTCTTGATTCTGGATGCAGAAATTTCTGGCTTCTGCAGAAAGATTCGTTCATTCATTCATTAACCAGTGGTTGAAACTTGGAATAGAAAACGTGACAGATTACTTGACAGTGCTGGCACCTTGTTGGATCCTAGATGTGTATAAGAGACAGGCCCCATCCTGATTGAAAATGTCCTGTAATTTAATTTTGCTGCGATACTCGGCCACGACTAAGTGTCTTGATTCTGGATGCAGAAATTTCTGGCTTCTGCAGAAAGATTCGTTCATTCATTCATTAACCAGTGGTTGAAACTTGGAATAGAAAACGTGACAGATTACTTGACAGTGCTGGCACCTTGTTGGATCTAGTCAAAAGTTTGACCTGTATCCCGAAGGAGCAGGAATCCGGCTTCATTCCCCCTTTTTGGTTTTTCCCAAGGTAACAAGGTTTGTTTATTGCAACTTATCTGCCACCGATAGTTGATAGACCGCCCAAAAAGTCAGCGGCTATCTTTCTCTGTCTATCACATGCATACGTGCAGTGCACTCAGTAGACATCACCTGACTTAACCAGGCACAAGCTAACAAGCATGTGCACAGCCCTGAGGTGGAGCTGGAAATCATATGTGCGATCATGAATCCACGATTGCAATATAGTGTGTGTGTGTGTGTGTGTGTGTGTGTGTGTGTGTGTGTGTGTGTGTGTGTGTGTGTGTGTGTGTGTGTTGTCAGAAACCCCAAACTCTCTCTTTTCTCATTCCAGCCACAAACCATCACAGACCATCCATAAAACAAAAAAAAAGTATAGGTGGGCAATATAATAGAAGATGCAAGGTTCTCCACATTTGTGTGGTTGAGCGGGAAGTTCCCACACACCCATCTGCCGCCAAAGCGGCACACTCGCACAAATAGCATATATATTTTTCAATCTATAAGAAAAAAAAATAGAGGGAGCTTCAAGTGCCCACTCACCTGTCTGCAGCCGAAGTGTACAACTCCAGACTGCTCCACAGAATCACATACCAGGCACAGATCCAAACATACGGGCTCTACCAAAACAGCACCGACCAAGCCCCCATTGGTCCAAGAACAATTAGGAGAGCCCTTTGAGTCGGCCCACAAAACCACAAAAGAACTCCACAGAATCTCCATGCGACACCAGGAGCACTACTGCTGAAACCGCCACTCTACCCGACGGGCGAAAATGGCATTCCGGTGAGTTAGGCCGTAAAGGGCGGGAGGGTGGTGACCGTTTAGAGATCTTTTGAGGAGGCACCCGTTTTGTTAGTGCCCAGTGGTTCCGTGGCTTCGATTGGAGGCAGGGGGCGGAAGTCTCCGGCGGTTCAGTTGCCTTCCGGGGGAAACTGGAAGGCGGCGCGGGCGGGCCCTGGTTTCACGCAAACTTTGTAAGAAAACAAAAAAGAAAACAGGCCTCGCTCCAGTGCTCCCTGCATACACAAAATGGCCTCTAAAAGGGCCTTTACGAATTAGACCCCGGATGAACACCCCAACAGTGAGGGGCCCTGTCGGCCAGAACTTAAATTCATGAGCAGCAACTCAAAAGACAAAGTTCCCTGAGGCATATGTCGCATCCATAATGAAATGAAAAGTCGTTTCGAACAGTCACAAACAGGTCCTGCACGAACAGGTATCGGACACAGTTTTCAAGACTGAGTTAGGGTCATGTCTCCTCGATGAAAAGTCATGTCTGTTCGGCAATAAGTCAAAGGCTACAGTCCCAGTTCAGTCATACTCCCACGAGAGCAGTCCTGATTCAGACCAGGAGTCCAAAAGACAGGACGATGGCCCAAAGCAGCAGCAGACCATGGGAAAAGATACTGGGACACACACTTTGCAACAATGGGTACTGGGCAGGAGTCGCTGGGACACTTGAGNGACAAAGTTCCCTGAGGCATATGTCGCATCCATAATGAAATGAAAAGTCGTTTCGAACAGTCACAAACAGGTCCTGCACGAACAGGTATCGGACACAGTTTTCAAGACTGAGTTAGGGTCATGTCTCCTCGATGAAAAGTCATGTCTGTTCGGCAATAAGTCAAAGGCTACAGTCCCAGTTCAGTCATAATCCCACGAATCAGTCCTGATTCAGACCAGGAGTCCAAAAGACAGGCCCAATGGCCCAAAGCAGCAGCAGACCATGGGAAAGATACTGGGACACACACTTTGCAACAACGGGTACTGGGCAGGAGTCCCAGACACTTGAGGCTGAATGCAGGCCACGCCAGGCCAGTCCAGCACTATAAAGGACTGGCCAGCCTCCCAATTTGGACAGATGCTCACTTCGCATGAGAGTGTGGAAGTGCTGTGGCACTTGTGCGCTAGATGTGTGTGAGCTGCGCTAGGCTGAAGAGCAGCGCTATGTGGGAAGGAAGAGAGTGCTGGCTAGAGGGAAGGCAGCCATAGCTGCACCAGCGCTACCGTCTTCCCCCGAACATAACGCACCCTGGAAAGGAAAGTATACAAGGTATGTTTCCGGCCAGATACAGCCAGAATGAGGGTGCGTTCTGTTCGGGGGAAGACGGTAGTTAGTATGTTAGTAGGGATAGTCAGTAGGAGATACCAGTGAGTAGTATTCAGAGTAGATCCTTGTGTGATACGGAGTGTGCATGCATGATGAGTGAGGGTAGACCAGGACTATGGACATAGAGGGAGAGAGAGAAGAAGGCAGACGAGAGAGGGGGAAGTGTGAGCTATGGTGACACTTACCTGTTGAGCGCTGTTGTTGACATTTGGCAGCTGGCGCTGATGAGCGCCAGGCTTGGAACTCATGTTGATCGAAGAAGACTTGTAACTCTGTTCAGCGCTATACACTTTGAACTCACGATGTTCTCTCTCTAAATCTGGGTTTGATAATTGAGTTAAGCTTCCTGGTCCTCATTCATCTTCTATTGGGTTTTGTGTGAGACTTTGCAATCTGTGAAATCAGTGTATATGCATGTGATCTGATGCACTCCAGCAAGTGATGAACAGTCGGGTTCCTTGCACCTCCCTCCACTACCATGAAAATGTGCGAAATGGGAATGCATCTCCCGGCCGAACATGGGGAGATACCAGGAGGAGGAGGATCGAGACCATGACACTGGAGAGGGTTTGAGGGGAAGCTTACCTGGACTTACCTGGCGACGTGATGTGTGATCTGCTGCTTGTCTTCACGAACGTGAGGAAGACTTGCGCCATCCTCCCTGATTGGCTGTTGATGTGGATGGAGGATGGCCCCCCGGCTGTGACCTGCACCCTGTATCTGTCAGAGAACGTCAGAGAGAGAGACTGCATTGCTGAGGTGGAGACAAGGGGGATAATGCCCGAGGAGGAAGTGGGCACGAAGAGACTTCATGTATGATTGACGGGGACTCTTCTTCTTCTCCTCCTCTCTGTCTCTTCTCCCCGGTACCTCATTCTCTTCTCTGAAGTTACGATGCCCTTGGAAAGTGCACATATGTGCAATCAGACTCGACTCTGGACTTGCTCACAACATGCACACTTGAGAACCGATGGCAAAACCGAACTCCCAACTCAGAAACAACAATGAACTTGTATTGAACTCAGTCTGAATCAACTGTACAACTTGCGGCTATGGCCGCCGAACACCGTCTCTACCACCAGCCTCACTTCCCCACACTCTCGCATACACGCACGAACGAGGATCACCCTGAATGTCCACGCTGCACTGACACACACACTCTGTACACCCTGTCTGCACCAACAACTGGGCGGCTATTGCCGCCGTCGACTTCCTCCTCCTAGCTATGGCCGCCGGTGTCTCTCTCGCTGGTTCGCTATGGCCGCTGTCTTCTTCACAGCCCACTTCTTCTCCAGGCACCTGCAGTCCTCCACACACAAGATACCAAGGCAGCTCTTCCGCATGGCACACAGGCGAATGAATGAATGGCTGGACGCTGCCTCTTTTTTTATACTTCTTCGGAGGTACTTGGGCCTGCCTCAAAACGTGTGGCCCAGGGAAGCTTCCAGACGTTTTGGCCTTGTGGCCAAAACGTGTGGAACCCACAGGGTGGTCCAGAACCTTCCCCACGTGCAGCCCCTACCTCTGGTACTTGCTGACTGGACTGGCCTACAGGGACCTACGACCTTCTAGAGCCTTCAGACTTACAGACAGACTCTAGGCCTCAGTAGACTCAGATAGAGACTTCTAGAACAGACCTTCCTAAGCCTAACGGTAACAGACCTAACTCCTAATCTACAGACCTGGGGATCGAGTCTCACACAGATGGCTGGGCCTATGTACAGGGTACGGGGTAGGTCTAGGGATCGAATCTCACTCAGCACACAGGGTCAATGTACAAGGTACAGGGTAGGTCTAAGGATCGAATCTCACTCAGCACACAGGGTCAATGTGCAGGGTTTGGGCACAGGTCTAGGGATCAAATCTCTGTGTCTGCAAATGTTGGGTCTCCTGGGTGAAACCATTTCATATGCTGGGGGTGGACATATAACCGATTTTGGAGACATTATTTTGTCCGCTGGGTCCCGACTTGTATCACGACACTGATTGGCTTCTCATCACGACTGGGTTCATTACATGTTTTTCATTTTGTCCTTTATCTTTTGGCTGTTCGTTCTCTCCTTCTTCTTTTCTGGCAACATGGCATAGGGCCACGGCACAGGGCCTCAGTCGAGTACTGACAACATGCAGAAAAAACTACAAATAAACGACATCCACCCTTCAACGGTTCTGCCGTGAAATTCGTTATCTTTTTTCACATTTTCGTTAGTAGTGCAGTGAGGCCCACAGTGGACGTGCATACGGGCCGTCAACAGAAACAGAAATGTCGGTGTATTTTCCCATGCTGTTGCCGACGACGCTGGCGTGGGCAATGGATGGATGCCGGGCGCACACCACAGCATGTGCATCCTCATCACACATGCCAATTGGCGTCGCTCCAATAAACCCCACATGTGCAAGGGACAAAAAAATATGGCGGTGAATCTTTCCACGTCCTAGTGGAATATTCTCTCTCTTTTTTTCACATTTGGAGAGTGGTGGAGCAAGTCCCAATGCCAATGGGGTCCAGGCTTCCATTCTGAATCCGCACGTCGCTGGGCACACCTCCCTTTTGAGAAAGGAGAAACAAAAAAAACAAAAAACAAATTCCATGCATGAACACCATCACCAGACGTCTAGCAGCACAGCCTGGCTCTTATCATCAATCGCGTCACCCTGCTACCATCTCCGGATCTCTGCACTTATCATCTATCATGTCGCCCTGCTACCATCACCGGATCCCTGCACACAACGATAACATCGCAGTGAATACACATACACACACAAAAAAAGAACGCACACACAATGACTCACATGTGTGCGCACGCACACACACACACACACACACACACACACACACACACACACACACATGCAGCAACTGTGACTGCGAAAATTGGATGCGGTGCTTCCGTAGCCCACACCCGAACCGGTCCTGTCCGGTCTGTAGGGGTGGCCACTCGCCATAG
>BFEA01000287.1:283227-298781 GCA_003427395.1 Chara braunii | reverse complement strand
CACTGTGGCCATAACTCCAAACAAACATTCCCACCCAAAAAAGCTCGTAGCCACCCACAGACATGCCTTCATCAAAAGACAGCCCATGCTCTAAAACAGGGCAAAGAATTAGGCCATTTATGAATAAAAACACCCAACAAATCATCCAACCACAAAAAAGAATAGCTTGCTAGTACGAGCCCGACCCGAGCCGCTCAAATCTGCCAGGACAGAGAGCTAGCAAGACCGGAATGTGTGTTGTCAATAAACCCCAAACTCTTTCTCTCTCATTCCATCAATAAACCATCACAGACCTTCCATAAAACAAAAAAGGTATCGGTGGGCAGTACAATAGAAGATGCAAGGTTCCCCACGTTTGTGTGGTTGAGTGGGAAGTGTGTGTGTGTGTGTGTGTGTGTGTGCATCCATCCCCATATGTGCAGTCACAGGTGCATGATTGCCCATATGATTGCCAGCTCAGCATCAGGGCTGCGCGAATGCATGCTAGATTGTCAGGGCTGGACTTGGCTGTGTATGCACACCTCCTGATGATAGACAGCCTGTGCGTAGGGTCTGTCTGCTGTGGGTGAGTGATAGTCTGCTTTGATTTTGTTGCCAGCAGGGCAGTGGTTGGTGCCCACCTCAGGGTATCAGTTGTCGGCCAGTTGCTGATGCTTAACTGCAAGGGTTAAGGTGGACTTCACTTACAGTATCATTATCGGTTAGGGGACTCTGCAGACTGTCAAGAGTTCAGCTTGCTGATGAGTCTGTCAGCGAAACTCCGACGAAACAGTCTGTCACAGTCCCCCGTTTTTCGTCCTTTCCTCCCTTTCTACCTACGGTTCGCCTTGCAGTTCTCTTTGACTACATATATATCATCAAACAGAACTTCCCGGTAAACCATAGGCAGAGAGGGAGAAGAGGACAACAAACGAGGGGCTGTGACAATACTACACAATATATACATAATGAGGTCAGGAGTGGCTGTCTGTCTGTTATTCTGTGCCTCGCTGGCTGGCATGTCTCAGCAACGATATGGCGGGGTGTACCTGGCAGCTGGGAGAACGGCGAACACAGCCGTTGATCGACAGCTCAATAGTTCGAATCCTATCGAATTGTCCAACACAACAATGCTGGGGTGTCTAACCCCTTTTCCTTTCTCTCAGGGAATGTGGAGGGTGTAGTGGAGAGGGGTTGGGGAAGACAGGAGGGGGAGACAGGGGACCGAGAGGGTGTGGACAGTACATGATTCACTCTTGGCTCAGGTTTGGCAAAGACTTTCAAGTTTCAACCCTCTCCCCTGCCGCCTGTATGAAATATCAACCCTGCTGTTCTCCCCCCCCTTGGCCCCCCCTGTCTAAAATTTTATACCAAACCCTGTATTTATGTAGAGGGTAGCCTTGCCCTCACTACATGCTTGCAACCATTTACTTCTCTCACCAGTGCTCCATGTACAGCTCTGCTAAAGATGTTTGAATTGCCAGCTGGCAGACAGCACAGACAAGCTGGCGTGCAGAAACAGTGAACACCATTCTGCAAGAATCTCACTGAATGATACATCTCTGTTCCCAATCCCTCTCGATGGATTGAAATTTGAAACCTTGCTGAAAGATGTTCATGCCCTCGGTGCAATGTTTTTTTTTATTTTTTTTGCAATGGGTTTGTTGGGTTCATGGATGCTGCAGGCTAGGGCTGGATCTCACTGCCATCTTCCCCTGAACACAACACACCCTCATAACGACTGCATCAGACCGGAAAGAGAGCTTGTATACAGTACTATACACATTATCAGGGTGGGTTGTGTTCGGGGGGAAACGATAGCCTCCATCGAGCTAGCCGCTGTTGAGTTTTCAAGCATTTGCAGCATACAATGGCAGTCAGAACTCGTGGATTCATTTTGTATTGGTTGGCCGGGAAATTTGGCATGATTTCTAGAAGAAGAGAATGACATCTCTTTTTTTTTTTTTTTTTTTTTTTTTTTTTAAACAGAACCTTAAGGTTCTGGCTCCTTTTCCTTTTTGGGGAGCATCAGTCCGGTTCCTTTTTTTTTTTTTAACCTTAAAACCTAATCCCTCTTAACCTCTCTTTTCTTGATGACTCCTCTAGCAACTAAGCTTGTGACCTCCCAACACGTGTGTCAGGCTTTGGTCGTCTGGTATGTGTAGGTCTAGCAATATCCCTTCTGTGTCGTAACTGTGCCTGTCCCTCCACTGATTGTAGAGCCCTTAAGCTCCTTCCATTAACTGATTTTCAATCCCCCTCCTCCATTTAAAATCGAGGTTATTTCCGTGCAAGGTTGCCACCGCTCCTTGCCCTAGTACATTGGTATTGAATTTCTTCCTTATTTCCTGCTCCTGGGCCGGATTTTGCAGAATTTGGGTCTTGACCCTCTTCCATTGTGCTCGTAAATCTTTTTCAATTAATGACCATAATATCTCCCTTGCTTCCTGTATGTGCATTGTACTCCCTTCAATAGTAATTTGACACCTTTTCTTCCAAATGGTCCACAGGCTATATTGTCGTATCAATTGAAACATACTCTTCTCGAACGACTTCCACTGCGTCGGGATGTGGACCCCCAACAAGAGTGCAATTTTATTGTCTAACCATGGAGTCTTGGAGATGTGACCCCATATACTCCTGGCTTCTTCCCAAATGATGTCTGCTCSTGTACATTCCAACAGGCAATGCTGCATTGATTCTGACATGCCACCCTGACACACTCTACRCTCTGCATTYGCTGGATCCCTMCTTGACCRTCTCCTTCGCTCATTTAACCATTTATTGACCAGCAGAGCCACATGGGCTATTAGCCATTGCATACTTCTGACTTTTCCCAATCTAACTGCATTAATCGCCTGCCAAGGGAACGTAGATAGTTGTCCCTGGGGTATCCCCACCCTCTTTTCCCACCTCTTCAATAGATGAGGCGTAAGAGAAAAGGATCTTCTTCTCAACCTATATCCTATCCTAGTGGTGTCATGCAAAATATTAATTCTCCTTTCTGTTCCCATAGAGCCACTTCTGATCTTCCATGCCCATTCCCCGGGGTCTACTTCCAGATTTTCCAGTCGAGTATTTGGACAGAAAACTGTGAATTCGTCTGTCTCAACTACTCTTACCTTTCGCAACTGACTTTTGAGAATGGTTATAGACACTTTGGAGTTCTTTATTAGTGAAGAGGTGGTGGCTCCTTGGTGCATGACGGTATATTTGTCTGCTTGAAGCCATTCCGGCCTTGCAGGCTCCTGATCCCATATTTTGAAGACTTCTGTTGGGTCTTTTTCATCTTGCCATGTCGCCCAGTCCCCTAGCCCCCACTGTACTCCCCTTCTCAGAAGATCCCCCCACGTTTGTGGAATGGCTATTAGGACAATTTCAAGATTTTCCGACAGCCTGTTAATTGTTCCCTTAGCTCTTTTACTGTTTTCCACCTATTCCCGGAGGCTTCCCACAGGTGTTTAACCTGCCAGACCCCACACTCCAGCCACTTACTCCATTTTGTGTCTTTATTTGAGAGTGTCAGTGGTTTCCCTTGTGAATCTCTAATACTTGAGTTACAAAATAATGACTGTCTCAAAACTTCTTCTCTTGTGTGAGGCTCACCAACCCTGGCCGGGAAGATTTCCTTCCATAGTTTCATTAGTTGAGCCCAATATGATGGCTTCCTTACTCCTTCATCATTATCGCCCCTGCCATTACCTTCTGAAACCCCTTTGGCCCATGTGCTACACGTGACCCAAAACTGGCCCGACATATTCGAAGGGGTTCTATATTTAGCCAATTTCCTAATCTGATGGAGCGCTAGGGACGTCCAAGGCAAGTTATGGTGGGTAATCAACTTAATTACCCATTTGGTCTGAAGTGCTTTGAGTTGGTGATCGGGGTCTAAAATCCCCAGTCCTCCCTGCTGCTTTGGTCTAGTGACATGTTTCCATGCCACCTTGGAAATGAAGTGTACAGTCATTGCATTAGATGTCCATAAGTATGCCGCTGCCCTTCTTCTCAGCAATGTTAAAGTGATATTTGGCGGGGTCCAAATTGACCCTGCATACCAGATCATAGAGAAGATAGATGCATTTAATATGAGTGCCCTCCMGAATATAGAAGTGYAGACGTTCGACCAAGCCCCCARCTTACTCAGGATGTTAGCCAATAGATCTGCCGCCTTGGAGTGATGAGTACCTGCCTCTGTAATTTTCACGCCTAGATATCTAATAGGGGTTTGTGGAGATGTCCATTGTAGGCCCTCTGGGCATTCCTCCGGGAGATGACTCTCTTGACCTTGTTCTCCCAACCACCAACCCTCCGTTTTCCGCCAGTTTATTTTCATTTTTGACGCTAATTGAAAAGCCTCCATTGCTCTTATTAAAGCTTGAAATGTTGAATCGGATACTCTAACGAGTACTGTTATATCATCTGCAAACATAATAACTGTGGAAAGGTGAACATCAGTCCGGTTCCTATTCCGCCGGCAAGTCAAAAGAATTACAATGAGCACTCACACACGCTCCTCCCTCTTATGGTAGGAAGGTCCGAAGGACGGCATTGGTTACTTCCGGACGGAAGGATGTACCGCCCCTCACCCCTGCCTAAGTTAGCCTGGTCTAATTTTGCTCTTTGGGTTCTATTCTGGTTTCCTCTTTGCTCTGATATTTGTAGCTCGACTACTTGTACTCCCTCCAGTCAGTTCCTCTCAGTTCCTTGACTGTCAGATACTCTTTACTTGTTGGACCTGCTGGTTCAGTCTTCTGAGGTAGTCTTTGCTAAAAAACCTTCAGCCTATCAGACTTTGTTGTAGAGATTCTTGGCCAAGTCTTAGACTCTAGTCGACTTATTTGCTGGTTCGCACCTGCCTTTTTTACTTTTCTCTTCTATAACACTGGTCCTAATTCTCTAGGAGCTGTAGTACTCTCGAGTCTTTACCCCTTGTCTGTGTTTTAGCCCTCGAAATTTACGGAATTGTTTTCCCTTCAAAAGCTAAACCTTAAACCCTCGTCTTTTTTCTACTTATGGGAGGTTTATAGTCTCCGGGGGTACAGTCCAGGGGGAAGGCTGATCTGGGTCAGGGGAGCATGGTGGGTGTGGGGTAACTAAGTGGGGGCGGTGGAGTTTGTAACACAGCGACCATGTGGGCTATCTGGAAAAGAAGGTGTGAAAGGACCTTTGAAAATAGTCCAATTAACTCTGAAAACCACCTAATAAACATCAAATAAAATTTAGAAACTGAAATACACACCCTATGGAAGAGAACCCAAGCGCATGACATCTAAACAAATAAATAGGAGGTTTTAACTTTTCACAGTAGAAAGGTCATTCTCTTTGCTTTGTTTGCCCCTAGCAAACATAAGGTGTTGCTGTATTACAGGAAAAAAAAGCTTATACTCTTGAATCTGGACCATTTTGATCAAATTCGTTTATATTCTTGAATCTGGACCATTCTCTTCACTTGTGCCGGTCATCCTTGTTTAGGGGCCATGCTAATCTTCTGTGTATTTTTCCCTTCCTAATGGATGTCGTCCCGAAGGAAGATTCTCTCTGGGGAGATTTCCTCGATGTCTGCACAACTCATTTCTGAATCGATGGGCAGCCCACTTGTTGATGACAGGCAACCCATTTCTCGATGTACGGACAACCCATTTCTCGATGTACAGACTGCCGATTTCTCGATGTACAAACAACCCACTTCTCGATGTACCAACATATATCTCTCCTGATCTGTTTGCATCTTTGCAATGACTTGGTGGTTTCTGGTCGTCTGTAGCCCCTCTCTTGTCGAGGCTGTACTATCTGTAGGTTAGATTCGTTATTTTGTTTGGCTGAGGGCTAACCGAGAGACCTGCTTGTAAGGAAAATTCGTGAGGGACATATCTGTAAATNTACTATCTGTAGGTTAGATTCGTTATTTTGTTTGGCTGAGGGCTAACCGAGAGACCTGCTTGTAAGGAAAATTCGTGAGGGACATATCTGTAAATCGGGGAGAATACAGGCCCGTACTAACTGAATTTCCTACAGCTACCTTAACTGCGAGTAGCAGACCCAGGCTACCCCTAGGACAGACAGGCCCTAAGGGCCTAAGCTGATAGACGGTCCTATAGCCTATAGCCGGGGTTGGGAGAGGCCCTAGAGGCCGAAACAGAAACGGTAACACTCGGTTAGTCAGTCCGGTTTAGGTCGAGTCTAGGCTAGGGTAGACTATACATAGGTTAGCCACATCGGTTCAGGGCTTTTGGCAGTTGGTACCAAGTACATCGCTGCTGTGCTATGCGTGAACTGGCAGTGGTGACGGCTCAGCGTGGAAGGAGACAAACATAGCCAGACCTTCGAAGCGCCGGCCATAGCTGGGACCTGCGCTGTACTCAGTCAGTCACGCGGGGCTGAACAAAGGTCTGGCCTATTGAGGTCTGCTGGAGGCGAGAGAAGTTGGTGCCCTGCTGGACCCTCCTCTGGAGTAGGGTTACAGGGTGTGGCGCTGCAGCCATAGCTGCAGCTTCTTCCTCAACGGTCATCTTGTCAGGAGTGGTGGCGCTGCTGCAGACTTCCACCCGTGAAGTCTTCCGACACTTCGTCATCATCAGATACTGTGGCGCTGGTCTTCTTCTTCACTCTCTGAGTGGCGCTTGGCCTGTTTCAGGGTGGCGCTGTCCTCTGGAGGCAGTACTTGGGTGGCACTTGATGTTTAAGGGGCTAAGGGGTGTTACGAGTGGTTACTCAGGGTTGGGGAGTGAAGCGCTGCTCATTTTGAGCAGCGCAGTGTAGTTCTGAGGTTATTCTGACAATTCGAGACTCTGAGTGTAATAAACATTGTGATACTGCGTTCGGACTATCATCGTTTCATTGTTTTCATGGATGTGATCGACTTGGCTTTCCTTTATGACTGGTTGTGAGGATTGAGTGGCGTAAATTGCACTTTCAGTGTACCCTGTCATATCGCATGGTCAAGTCTTCCGCCGTGTTTATCTCTCCCTGTGCGGTGTGATACTCCTATCATCTCCCCTTCCTTCTTTGTATGTATGGGCATATACCTGGGAGTCTTCAAACAACAGACAACCAGAATCATAAGAATTGGTATCAGAGCGATTGGATCCAGACACTGGAGCGATTGATGACTTGGAGCAACCATCATCATCTGGTGAGATACTGGTGTTGAGTCTCATGACGATTCATCATCTTCAGGGTTGTTGTCAGTAAGGTTGGTGGTGGTGAGTGTGTGGCGAGAAGAATTAGTCAGGGGTGACACACCCCTGCTTAGGGTTATGCAAGAGTGGTTGGCGATTGGTGTTCAGAGGCCTGGGAGGCTCTGAGAGGCTATTTTTAGCCTGGCGATTCATCTGGAGACTGCCGATTGACAGGGAAGTGATCCCAGGAGGTTGCGATTTTGGAATTGGGTTCCAAGAAGCGCAGTATAGGGTGATGTGGCGCTGCACTGAGTTTGTAAGTAATCTGCACGTGGGAGTTCCAATTCAATGATTCTGTCAGTTGGGGGTGAAGCGCCTCAGGGTAGTCTACTGGATCACCAAGTTTCAGGAGGTTTGGTACGTGGGAACATTGGGAGTGATCAGGGTATGAAACTGGCGAGATTGGGTTGACCAGATAGCCATAGCTAGAGTTTCACTCATATTCTTCATAAATAACCTTAAAGTAAGTGTGTTCCTTACTCTACTCTGTGTGGCGATTCTGGGTCTATGTTTAGAATAGCGAAATTTGGTCCGTCAGTCAGTTTACAATTGAAAATCGAAATTCAAACTATGGGACAACCATAGCCAATTTCCCCTACCTATCTTCTTTGACTTCTACTAACCCTGTTTGACCTCCTTTTTGACGTAAATTTCATTTGTGACTGCTTTACAGTATTGTGATTCATACTGTGTAGTGAATTGATGTATTCAGGGTCCTGTTGTTAGTGATAATGCAAATTTGAATTCTGCGCTGACATAGCTGACTAGACTAGGGTCAGTCACAACTTCAATTTCGTCTGTAAGAATTCAATTATGTCAGTCCCTGGTAAATCACAATTCAGTATACAGTGACTGTCTGAAATCGCACATTCAGATTTGGGATTCTGAGTCAGTTACAATGAAAATTGTAATTTGCCATACTTAGGGTATGGAATACAGGGGCAATCAATGGTGAAGTCAGTGGGGTAAGTCTAAAAATAGGGTACCCTGTAAATCGCTACATCTTGGTCATCAGTAGTCTACTGTCTGTCACTAATCAGTCACTCTGTCTAATTACTAATCAAGACTAATCAGTCCAAAACTGCATCCTGAAGGTTGTTGACCAAGGATTTGCAATTATTGCATGCAATTGTTGGTTCAGGGCAGTGATGGGAAAATCGTAAAATGGATTTTTGCTGAGTGTACTCTAAACTGACCCTGACACTCAAGTGGTATGCAGTGATTGAGCACTCACTTGCTCAAACTAACCAACTCCCTCTCTTTAGTCAGGTGACAGCAATTGGGCAAGTACTGCAAAGAACACCCAATTCCTGTTACCTCCTGTTTGGTTTTTTATTAATTGTTTTTATTTTATTTATCTGAATTGTGGTGATGGCAGAGGCTGGGAAGGGAGAGGCTTCTAAGGTGAAGCCTCAAATTTCGCTTGACCCCTTAGAGGCTGAACTGCGGGCACAAGAGGAGATACTTCGCCAACAGGCCCAGGCAGTTGAGGCTCTAAAGGCTGAGCTAAAAAGAAAAAAGGAGGCTGATCAAAAGGAAGCCAGGAGAAAACTCCTCATTGTAGATGTTGGAAAGATCAGAGTTAGTAAAAGTGCCAGTCAGTACAATAAGGATATAGTTGAGTTCGTCATGTTGCAGGATGATATTAACCAGACTTATTTTACTAACTGGGACGCAAGGATTTCCAACCTGGAAGTTCAACTGTCAGATCATTCCAAGAAATTGGATGATATCTCTTCCAAGCTGGATCGCCTTTTTACTCATTTGCAGATTCCACCTACCCTGATTGTTCCTCCATCTCTTGGGCCTTCCCAAGCAGGCCCTCAACAACCCCCACAATCCAGACACATCTCCTCCCTCTACACCGAAGTCAACAGCCGCCTCACATCCCTCATCACCTTTTGACATGCAGCGACCCAAGCTGACCCCTCCACCTATGTTCTTTGGCGAGGACCCTAAGGTGGATGTTGCAGATTGGGTAACTGCACATCGAACCTACCTGAGTGGGTTCAAGTGTGAAGAGGATGTGAAGGTGAGTGCCATCCTTGCTCGCTTGGAGAGGACTGCACTGAAATGGTGCACCTCTACCTCTGGCAAGCATGGTATGGAAATGTCTGATTGGGTGCAGAGGCTGGGGGTGGATGGTTTTCTGCAGGCACTGCAATACCGGTTTGCAAACAAGGACCAGGCTAGGAAAGCAATAGATACAATTATGCGCCTGGGCCAGAGAAAATTTGATGGCTCCTTGTCTAAACTGTACTCCACCTTTGAGAGTCTTACATCGACTCTTGGGTTGGAGATGAGTGAGCAGGATTTGCTCATTCATTTCCTAAGGGCAGCGCCTGAGCAATACCAACTTGCTGTATTCTCTCAGGGCCACAAGGACTGGTGGTCCTTTGGCAGAGCAGCCCTGGACTTGGAGTCCAAACTCCATGTTCAGGAAGCACCTTCTGGAGGAAGGAAGGGACCCCCCTCAAAGGGGTGAAGGAGGAAGGGTGCCCTGTTTGTTGTTGTAGCTTCATGTTCAGATAGTGATACAACATCCCAGGGTGGGACTCCTCCACCTAGGATTGCCTCATCATCTGCTGCAGATTTTGCTGTTCTTGCCCTGGCTGATGCTTTGATGGGTCTGGCAAAGAGCAAGGCCCCAACCCAGAAATCACCAACCAGCAGCAAGGGGAAAGGTAAGGGACATGCCTCTTCCCCTGGTGCCCAAAGAGTGCCTTTACCACATGGCGTCCGATGGCCAGCTGACCCCCTTGATCCTTCCACCTTCCCCTGGCATGCACTCAAGATCCGGAAGGGGGTTTGGAGGAAGAGAAAGGACAAGGGTGTCTGCCTGAGGTGCGAGGGGGACCACTTCTTAAAGGATTGTCCCAGTATGCCTCGCAGGTCCACTGGCAGCTCTAGTTTAAAAAACTAGAGCAGAGAGAGGTGGAAGCAGCAGCTCCTTCCACCAGTGCTGGTTCACTTTCTGATGAAGGTGAATCTTCACATTCTCTCGCTGGTTCTACTTTTGGAGTTGCATCTTCAGAGTCCTTTTCCTATGAGGACACTGAGTTGGATGAGACGTGGGAGGAGGAGGATGCTCAGTGCCTTGCTGATCTTTTCCTGTCCTTGCAGGAAATGAAAAAGCACAGGTCAGAACTCATCCTACTTCGACCCTCTATCATGGGAGCCAAGATCAAAGGGCTCTTGGACTATGGGGCTACTCGCAACTTCATATCTCCCAAGGCAGTCAACAAGCTACACTTGGATCAGAGACTTGTGAAATTGCGATAACCCATAGAGGTTCGCATTGGTGACTCCTTCACAGTCAGGATGACTACTACTGTCAAGGGCCTACCAATGACTTTTGACAAGCAGGGAGAAATCAGGCACCGCCTGAATTTCTACGTGTTTCCTAATGTTCCCTTTGACCTTGTGTTCTCTATGCAGTGGCTGGGTGCCACCAATCCTAGGGTCGACTGGCGGATTCCTAGGGTTGAGCTACCTAACTGGCATGGGGTATATCGCCCTTGTTTGCTCGCTGATGAGTACCATCCGGCCAGTAGCTGTTATTGTATGTGTGCTCGTAGTTTCATGCGTCTGTCTCGCCAGACTGACCACACCCGTCTGTTCGTGGCTTTTGTCAAACAGACTGATGTGGAGACTGCTCCCTGTCCCTCTCAGATTCAGTAGGTTGTTGGCCAGTTCTCAGATCTTATGGAAGAGCCTACTGGACTTGTCCATAGGCAGACCAAACATAAAATTGAGATCTTGCTTGGTTCGGTCCCTCCCAAGGGCCGGGTCTACAGGATGTCCCCTGCTGAACTTGATGAGCTCAGGAAACAGTTGGAGACCTTGACCAGCAAAGGCTGGATCCAGCCCAACACATCTGAGTTTGGGGCACCAATCCTCCTTGTTCCAAAGGGGAATGGTGGATTCATAATATGCGTGGGCTATCGAGGTCTCAACAAAATCACGAGGAAGCCCACAGAGCCTCTTCCTCACGTTAAAGATATGTTGGATATGGTGCAGGGTTGTACTATTCTTAGCAAGATCGATCTCAAATCTGGTTATCACCAGATTGAGATGGTTGAAGGCGATGTCCACAAGACAACCTTCAAAACCAGGTACGACACATACGAGTACCTGGTCATGCCATTCGGTCTTTGCAATGCCCCAGGCACATTCCAAATAGAGATGCATCGCATACTCAGGCCTTACTTGGACAAGTTCGTAGTTGTCTACCTGGATGATATCCTGGTATTCAGTCGATCTATCCAGGAGCATGCACAACATCTAGCTCTGGTCCTCCAGACGTTATATGATAACCAATATAAGATTAACAGGGAGAAGTCCTCTTTTAGAGTTCCCTCTGTGGTCTATCTGGGTTATTTCATTTCTGGAGAGGGGTTAGCTCCTGAGGCAACGAAAGTTGCTGCAGTTCAGGACTGGCCGAGGTCTGTTAACATTCGTGATGTTCAGTCATTCTTGGGGCTTGCATCCTATTATAGGAAGTTCATCGAGAACTTCTCTTTTATCGTAGCTCCCTTGACTAATCTTACAAAGAAAGACACTCCTTTCTTTGGACATCAGAGTGTCAGGAGGCTTTCACACGTCTCAAGGAGGCCGTTATTCGTGCCCCTGTATTGAAGCTACCTGACCCTACTCTGCCTTTTGTGCTCACCACTGACGCTAGTAGTATGGTGTAGGGGTGGTACTTCAACAGGATGATGGGAATGGTCTGTAGCCTGTCGATACATGAGCAAGAAGATCAAAACAAAGAAGTTGCAGGACTCTACCTATAAGAAAGAGTTGTATGCTCTTGTATCAGCGGTCAAGCATTGGAAACACTTCCTCCTGGGTAGACACTTCAAGATCTTTTCAGATCACTCCACCCTTCAGTGGGTGAAGTCCCAGGGAGAATTGAATGACAAACTTGCTCGCTACATTCAGTTCATTGACATGTTTGACTCTGAACTGAAGCACAAGAAGGGCTGCTACAATCGAGTAGCAGACACCCTTTCTCGTAGGTCTGACGCTCTCTTTCTCATCTCCTTTACTCACTCCTTTGGAGAGAAGACACGTCAGACCATTGCCCCTTTGCTGCCCCAGGATGCGATTTCCGGGCCTATTGTGAGGAATTTCCAAGATGATTTTGCCTCTGAACTAGGATATACTCTGGTTCCAGATTTGCTGTATACATGCAACAGATGTGAGGAACGCCTATGTATTCCCTAGGACCGCAAGCTGAGGACACTTCTGTTGTCAAAGTGTCAATGATGCTCGTGGTCACTTTGGTGCCCTCAAATCGAATGCAGCCCTGTCGCAGCACTTCTTCTAGAAGGAGATGAGAAGTGATATGCTGCACTATGTGGAAACCTGTGAGTTATGCTAGAGGAATAAGGTGGTACGCCGACCTCCCCTCAGCCTACTCAAACCACTACCCATCCCTGTTGCTCCTGCACAGTCGATGTCTATTGACTTTACTGATCTGGGTAGGACTATACCTAGTGGTATGCGTCAGGTCATGGTATGTGTGGATCGGTTCTCCAAATATGCCGAGTTCATCCCCTTACCAGCTGAAGTCTGTGTGCATGCCGTTCAGGCAGCTTTTGCTGACAGGTGGGTCACACATCATGGACCACCCACCTCCATTGTTAGTGATCGAGATCCGTGCTTTTGCAGCAATGAATGGCAATCCTACTGCAGGGATTACCTTCATTCTAGACTGGATATGACATCTGGTCGTCATCCTGAAACCAATGGCCAGGCTGAAGTGATGAACCAGATTCTATTTCAGTTGCTGCGTCCCGTGATCAGTCCAGATCAGCAGGACTCGGATCTCCATTTGGGTCGTGCACAACTTGTGTACAAAACTTATGTACACTCCTCCACGGGATTTACACCCTACCGGTTGCATTGGGGTCGTGAGCCACGACAGCCTCTCGATGACATCATCGATAAGGCTACCCCTAGGTTGACACCTGGAACTGCAGAGTTCACCAGGCGTTACCGTGTGGACATAGAACTCACCCGTGCCAACCTGCTGAAAGCTCAAAAGGCCATGATTCAGCAGGCTAACAGGCACAGACGTCCTTCTACTATTCGCACAGGTGACTGGGTGTGGGTACTCAGTTCTGAGTTGTCACGAGAGGAGGAAATTTCGCCTAAGCTGTTGCCACGATGTATGGGTCCATGGCAGGTCTTAGATATAGTGGGAGCTGATCCATTTGGACCATCCTCTACAGTGGATGTCCCTCTGCATCTACAAACCTACCCTGTCTTTCATGCATCTAAGCTGTTACCATTCACATCAGCTGATGCATTTCCAGACATGCCTCCGCAGTTTGGTCCTCCGATCCCTGGAAAGGGATATGACGTGGAGTCCATTGAGGATGAGTCAGGTACAGGACCAGATAAGGAACACCTTGTGAAGTTTTGCTACCAGCCACATACTGAAGACCGTTGGTTTACTCGCAAGGAACTTCTGAAAACGGCTAAGTCTGTTTTCCTCAGATATGAGGCAGCACAGAAGGGGGAACCCCTTCGACATTCTGCACGCCTACGCCCCTAGCTCGGAGGCCCTCACTCCGGGGGAGGGTAGGTCTGCAATGACTTGCTGGTTTCTGGTCGTCTGTAGCATCTCTCTTGTCGAGGCTGTACTATCTGTAGGTTAGATTCGTTATTTTGTTTGGCTGAGGGCTAACCGAGAGACCTGCTTGTAAGGAAAATTCGTGAGGGACATATCTGTAAATTGGGGAGAATACAGGCCCGTACTAACTGAATTTCCTACAGCTACCTTAACTGCGAGTAGCAGACCCAGGCTACCCCTAGGACAGAGAGGCCCTAAGGGCCTAAGCTGATAGACGGTCCTATAGCCTATAGCCGGGGTTGGGAGAGGCCCGAGAGGCCGAAACAGAAACGGTACCGGTCGGTCAGTCAGTCCGGTTTAGGTCGAGTCTAGGCTAGGGTAGACTATACATAGGTTAGCCACATCGGTTCAGGGCTTTTGGCAGTTGGTACCGAGTACATCGCTGCTGTGCTATGCGTGAACTGGAAGTGGTGACGGCTCAGCGTGGAAGGAGACAGACATAGCCAGACCTTCGAAGCGCCGGCCATAGCTGGGACCTGCACTGTACTCTGTCAGCACGCGGGGCTGAACAGAGGTCTGGGCTATTGAGGTCTGCTGGAGGCGAGAGAAGTTGGTGCCCTGCCGGACCCTCCTCTGGAGTAGGGTTATAGGGTGTGGCGCTGCAGCCATAGCAGCAGCTTCTTCCTCAGCGGTCATCTTGTCAGGAGTGGTGGCGCTGCTGCAGACTTCCACCCGGGAAGTCTTCCGACACTTCGTCATCATCAGATACTGTGGCGCTGGTCTTCTTCTTCACCCTCTGAGTGGCACTTGGCCTCAGAGGCCTGTTTCAGGGTGGCGCTGTCCTCTGGAGGCAGTACTTGGGTGGCGCTCGATGTTTCAGGGAGTCAGGGGTGTTACGAGTGGTTACTCAGGGTCGGGGAGTGAAGCGCTGCTCATTTTGAGCAGCGCACTGTAGGTCTGAGGTTATTCTGACAATTCGAGACTCTGAGTGTGATAAACATTGTGATACTGGGTTCAGACTATCATGTTTCATTGTTTTCATGGATGTGATCTACTTGGCTTTCCTTTATGACTGGTTGTGAGGATTGAGTGGAGTAAATTGCACTTTCAGTGTACCCTGTCATATCGCATGGTCAAGTCTTCCGCTGTGTTTATCTCTCCCTGTGCGGTGTGATACTCCTATCATCTCCGCTTCCTTCTGTGTATGTATGGGCATACCTAGGAGTCTATGTGAGTGAGTGTTGGTCTTCAGACAACAGAACCAGAATCATAACATCTTGATGATGTCTGTTGACTTTGTTCACTTGTTCTCTCCTGCTTCTATATAATTCATTGGTGATTTGTCCATTGCTTTTGTGCACATCATATGCTTGCAGGCAGAGCCCCCAGTTTGATCGGTGCAAAAGTCGAGAACTCCCTTTTGTTGAGTCCTTAAGGGGTTCTTGCTTCAGACCTTTTTCTGCTACCTTTGAGGCCGGCAGCACTCCGTCTCTGAGAAAAGTTAATGATGATTGGTCATTTCTTTCCAAGAGCCATTCCTCCCAGGGCCTTTATATCGCTCGACCTACGTTACGGACAACAAGGGACAGACTTTTCTGTACGACTACGGCTTCTGCTACTCTGGGTCAAGGCGCAGCTGCTGTCGGATCAGTTATGGATGAACAACCTGCCGAGAAGAAGGGCGCAGAGTCATCAACAGTTGTAGAACGAAAGTACGATATGCTGTGATGGATCTTCTGTGTCTTTTCCAATTGCCTTTGCTTTTCCTTTCTTCTATTCCTTTTTTCCTTCCCCACCCCTCTTCTTCTTCTTCTTAA
>BFEA01000287.1:244850-257475 GCA_003427395.1 Chara braunii | reverse complement strand
TCTCTCTCTCTCTCTCTCTCTCTCTCTCTCTCTCTCTCTCTCTCTGCCGTAGCCTTCTGTGCAGGTACACGGCACCTTCTTCCGGAGCGCAGCTATGGCGGACTTCGGCTATGGCGCGCGCCTCCTTCCCTATCAGCAACGACTATGGCGCGTGGGGTAACGGGAACCAGCTCCGATACCAGTGCAATCAGACTCGCTTTCACTTCCACTTCACACACATGCAAACAGATGGAGATTCACACCGGCGCAGGGTGCCCACTCAAAGCTTAGAGATACGGAAATCAAGAACACAGTTCAGATGCAAGTTCACTTCAAGAGGCTATGGCGCATCGGTGCCTGAACATCCCAACCTTCGCCACTGTGTCCAACCCCACTGTTCACACATGCTCACTCTGGACCACCCTGAATACCACCACACACACACACTTAATCTCACTTCCTCCTACAGCGGCTATGGCCGCACTACCACTACTGGCTATGGCTACGATCTCCCTTCAGCCCACTTCGTCTTCGGGCAACCTGCAGACCACCTTCGCACAAGACGCTGTAGCAGCGCTTCCGCATGGCTTACGCAGTGAATGAATGAATGGCTGGGCGCTGCCTCTTGATTTATACTTCTGTTAACTCGTTGGTCTGCCCCTCTCCACCAGGCCTATGGTGCACACAGTCCCTCATGGTACTTGCTTGACTGGACTGGGACTGACTGGACCGGTACCGCTGAGTGCATGGGTTTGCACTGCCAACTCAATGCAGTCGCACAGCCGACGTAATGCAGCTGGGCTCACCACTTGCCCACTTGCCTCTGACTAAAACGTGAGGCAGCTTCGAAAGGCCACTTCCGGACCTTCCGGAAGTCTGTGGACTTGGCCTTTCGAGTACTGTAGCAGCTACGACCTTGACCTTTCAGGACTGTAGCAGCTACGACCTTGACCTTTCAGGATTCCTACAGCTACGACCTCTACAGGGCTGTGACTCCTACTTAACAGATCTACAGATCGAACCCCTACCATTACACAGACCTACGACAGACAACAACAACTCTCAAAATACAGGTCACGGGTTCAAACAGTCGGGGTCGACACAGATATTGTACACAGGTAAAGTGAGGACTAGGGATCGAGCCCTGGGACCTGCATCCGCTACTGCTAACAGGTGAATACCGTTTCACTGTCTTCATAGACACAGAAAACTGTGCTACATCCAGCGGCCTAGCTCAGTTGGTAAGGCACGCAAGTGGCATTCAGGAGGTCTTGGGTTCAATCCCCTTTGGCCTCATGTACCTTCCTGGGCAAGCTTGGCGCCCTCCACCTAAAGATATGTTGTTGGTCCCCCCGAGTGGCATTGGGCAGAGACTGCTGATGTTCATAGGGTGAGGGGACCGGAGGGGAGGCACAGTGACTGGCCCATCGAAGATGCCCGGTCCTGACACTACCGGCTGACCCCTGGCCGGTATCACCCACCTGCTGTAGGAGGTCGCACCTGCTTGTGGGTGCAGCTCCCGCATGTTCCCTCGTTGGAGGCTTGAGCACGGATGTGGCTGCTACTGCAAGGAACCTGACTGTTCATAGCTTGCTGGAGTGTATCTCATTGCATGCATAGATGTCATCATACGGATAGAGAAACTTCACACGAAGCCAAATCGAGATGAGATGAGAACCAGATAGCGCAGCTCATACTATCACAACAACATTATACAAAGAGTATCTCGAGTCCAAGAGTTCAGTGCCAACAGAGTACAAATCTCTTTCGTTCCATACTCAATATAGGGCCTGGCTCAGCCAGAGTCTGCCCTCAGATCACAGGTATGGCGCCAACAGGTAAGTATCCACCATATCCAACTTCTCAACCTTTCTTCTCTCTCTCACTCTCTCGAGATCCCTGTCTTGGTTCCCTTGTCTTACTCTGAATGCTCACCCCCTATTGATGAGGATCTACTCTGAATGCTACTCACTGGTGACTACTACTAACCCCTCTACTTCTACTATTAATGCTGGCGCAGCTATGGCTGCTTCTGCCAGTCAGCGCCCAGCCTCTTCTTCCTCTGCTTGCGCAGCTTCCAGCCAGCGCATTCTCCCCGCATGCTAGCGCACAACTGCTTCAGCACTTCTACGCATCAGTGCCAGTGGAGATCTGTCGTGTGGGGAGGCTGGCCTAGTCTCTTATAGTGCTGGCCTCCCTTCACGAGGTCTGAATCAATCTTCCTTGGGTCTTTCCCCAGTTCCAGACCACTGCAGAATGTGTCCCCGTACCTTTCCTTCAGGGTCTGCTGCTGCTGCGGTCTTTAGGCCAGATTTTTGGACTTTGGGTCTGAATCTCGACTGCCTATTGGACTTTGACTTGGACTGGGACTCTACCTCACTGACTTCCATTCGAACAGACACAACTTCTGCACGAACAGACAGATCTACTGCATGAACAGACATGACTTGCACAGCCCCCTGGACGGACAGATGTGACTCTCACAATTGAATGCTGCAACTGTTCGTCCTGGGGCACGACTGTGACCTTTGACAAAACTCCTCACTTCGGTTAGGATGTGACTTTTGACCCAGAGAACATGTCTTTTGATCTTCTTTTCACGAATTGAGTTCTGGCCGAGTGGGCCCCATTATCCTGTGTTGGCCATTCAGGGTCTGAACGGGTAAAGGCCCTTTTACTACGGGGATCCCCATAATAATACTATAATGACAATAAAAAAGGCCGTCCTGTCCAGATTTGACAGGTAATTGATTTGGTTGGGCTTAAAGAATTAGCCTTATAAGTTATAACCAAAAAAAAAAAAATTGTGCTACCTAATGAACAAATCTTGTTCAAGTACAGTCGTGCAAATTTTCCTTTTTGTCCCATTGGGCATGAGACAGCAGCCTTGACTGACATTACACTCCCGACTTGTTTTTTTTTTTTTCTCATCCTGTCACAAATTTTTGAAGGGAGCCCAAGTGACCACTGATCCAGGCCTGCGACCCTTTTTTTTTTTTTTTTTTTTTTCTGGGTGCCGATCTTCCCCCTGCGCCTAACAGATCTGGTGTGCTCGTGCGCGGTAAGTGTGCAGCCCGCATGGTGTGCACTTGCGTGTATGATCTGTACTGATTGATGCTACTCCTTCCAGCTCTCAGGCACCTAGATGCAAATGCAACTCTCACTTGTTTATGTCCATTGTCCCAACAAAACCAGATGTCCATCATGTCTCAAGTTTCCTCACAATTTTTCAGTTCCATAAGTTCACAGTAGAGAACGTAAGTGGGGAAAGAAATTGCGCACGTCTCTCAGAAGGCAACAACCCCCCTTGCTTTTCTGCACAATGCTGGACCTCTGAGTGAAAGCAGGTGTGGGTGTCAAATTGTCAATTGATTATTGATTGTTCTTCTGCTTTTGTTGTTTTGTGCAGGATGAATACGATGCCTTATTCTTTGTTGTAGACTTGCATGCGGTAAGCATCTTTGGATGACAAGTTCCTTGTAACCCGGGCGCCCCCCCCCGCCCCCCCCCCTTTTCTCCACCCTGCATTTTACAAGCATGAAACGGGGGTATCCCCTAAGGGCCCTGACACTATTGGAATAATTGGATCCATCTTTTTTGTTTTCTCTTTCGACCCCCTGATTCCATGAGGATGTGAACTATGAAATAATGATACCAACCGACACACGGTCTGGGTCACACCCTCTTCTTGAGAGGTAGCAGAGGTCAGACAATGACACGTCAGCTTTTCAAGACAGGTTTGACCGGCGGCTCTGCTTGCGTAGCAGCTGACGTGGCAGGTTTATGACACCAGCTGGTGTGGCAGATTTATGAGACCAGCTGATGAGGTGGGTCTATGAGGCAGTCCTCCCAATGGAAGACACCTCTCCAGCTGCCCAAGGATTTGCTAGTCTCTTGCGGTCTTGCGGATGATTCAGCCGGTACCTGTGTTTGACAAAATTCGCCCTGATTGCCATGAATAACAACAAGTCATGTGGCGTGCTGCGGCCACGGTTCAGACCCCTCTCCCTGTCTCCGCGTGCAAGCCAGCGAGGGAACGGGCCCGGGCCGTCCTCTTCCCAAGGAAAACATGGCCAATCAGCCCTACCCTTGGAGCAGTGGCAGGTAGATAGTGAAAGGCTAGGCTACCAGAGTGGCCCAGGGCCACTTGCCCGGCCGGGCCAAAAAGAAATAAAAAAATAAAAAAATAAAAATTAGTTTTTTACTTTATTTTTTATTTTAAATTTGGTAAAGAATTTCGATGTGAGGCAAAAGTTGTTCAGTTTATGTTTCTAAAGAACATAGTTTTTTTTAACTTTTTGGAAGTTTTTTCAGTTTTTTTTTTTTTTTTTTTGAGTGTTTTTTTTTGGTAGGACCTTCCCTGGTCCTTGCACGGCCGGGCCGTCCAGGAAAATAGGTTGACCCGGGCGGCCCGACTGGTAGCCTAGGTGAAAGGTAAAATTGAGAGGGGGGAAAAAAAAACAAATACAAAAAATACTTAGAAAAAGCAAAAACAAAAAAAAAACACTCGTCTCGCCTCAGAAGCCACCTGTGCAAAATGGGAATGAATCTTCTGTAATGAACCCAGTCTGGCGGATACTCAGAAGTCGTCAAACATCAGTAGTTTCATTATCTGCATCAAAGTCTCCAAGTCGTGAAGTAAAATCTCAAACAGTATCTCGTTACCATCAAAAGAAGAGAGTGGAGGGGGAATAGACAAAGGAGAAGATGAAAGATTACACAGTAATAATCCCTGCAGACCCCTCTCCTTCTCCGGGCTTCTTCCCTCTCCACGTCAACAATGATAATAAGTATATTCCTGATCACACACAATAGTGCCACGTGGCACTTTATCTCGTGAAGACCATGAAGACATAGCAGATTCCAGTGACGACTTCAACCTCAGGTGAGTACCCGACCTCCTTCATCCACAGATCCGGATCTTCCTTCTCCTCGCAATGTAGACAGCGTGGACAAATGCCACGTCAGCAGTCGAGACAGGTAGCATATGCCACATCAGCAATGGAGACCAGTGGCAGCGCCACTTCAGCATGCAATGTAGACCAGAGGTAGCACCACATCAGCATGCAATGTTGACCAGTGGTAGCGCCATGTCAGCATGCAATGTAGACCAGTGGTAGCGCCATGTCAATGTGCAATGTAGACCAGTGGTAGCGCCATGTCAGCATGCAATGTACACCAGTGGTAGCACCACATCGGCATGCAATGTAGACCATAGGTAGCGCCACATCAGCATGCCATATAGACCATAGGTAGCGCCACATCAGCATGCCACCTCAGCAAGTCTGGCACATAATGCAGAAGCGCCAGCATGCTGCCTCCATCTCGTGCCGTCGTCCGCAACGCCTGTGCACAGCCAGCGTGTAGCCGACGTCGCGCCAGCATGAAGCCAGCGTCTAGTCAAAGTCGAACCAGCGTCAAAGCAGCATAGCAAGACTGAATGCTTGACTCACTCGAGGCCAGCCTGGCCTTAAGTAGCAATTGTCGAGGCTGTCTGGCCTCGGGTGCTTTCCCCACAGTCGTCCAGATTGACTCACAGATGAGGGCCCGGATTGTGCAGTTGCAGACTTCTCCCTTGGACCTGATGCTGTCTGGGTACCTGCATACAAACAAGTGTGCATGTCCGACCGGCGGCCTAGGCTGGGTACACTTGACTTTGACTGTTGGGGTTTCCGGCAGTTGACTTTTGTCAACTGTTTCTCGTCGAGGCCCTGAATCTTTGCTGGGTTCTTTTTCCCCGTTTTGGCCTGGGCCTGGGTGTGACCTGGTGAGGCCTTCAGATTCCACGAGGCTTGCTTCGTGGGTTATTGCATTCCTGCCAGCCCAAATTTCGAGTTCCATCACAAAAATATATCACTTAACCCATGTTCATAAGCAGCAACAATGTCAGGAGCAGTAGGTAGGAGTTCTTTCCTACTGAACCATCTGGCTTCAGGTGGAGGTTGGGACTTGAACTTCACCGTGTACTGCTTTTGAGGTCGTCCTCTGCCACCTGTAGAAAAATAGCCATGTTTCAATATCCTTTCAACTTCATAGCTGCCATTCGTAGAGGGTGGAAATGGAGATGGTCTATTCGGAAAGTTATCACTTTGTACGTAGAGTAGCAGTTTAGACACATGAAAGACAGGGTATGTCCTTAGATGTGGAGGTACATCTATACGATAGGAAGGTCCATCTTCACCTCCAAGCACTTTGAGAACTTCCCAGGGTCGTAGCAGACAGGTAGCAGTTTTTGAGACACATTTTCTTCTAAGGAAAACTCTTTAGACTTAACCCAAACGTAGTCCCCTTCTTGGAACTATGAAGGACGACGATGTTTATTAGCTTGTTCTATCATTTGCAGTTGGGATTTCTGGATGTTTTCCTTCACCTTCTTGATGTCTTCTTCGTACAAAATTGCGAATCTGGTCCCTGGTTAGTGCATCAATGGGATGCCCAGGCTTCCATCCTTTGTGCAGTACCTGTGACAGCATGTATACTGTTATTATAAGCACTGACAATTTTGGGCAAGTTCTTACCCAATCAATCTGGTCAGGACGGAGATACATTCGCAAAAGTTGTTGGCAGAGATGATTCATTTGCTCGGTTTGGCCATTCGTTTCAGGATGTCAGTCTGACGACATGGTCAACGTGGTCCCATAGACTTCCATCAACTTCTGCCATTGTAGACTGGTGAACCGAACATCTCTATCTGATACGATGGTTTTGGGAAATCCATACTCAGAGACCCATCGCATTTGAAACTTTTGAATGACGAGTTTGGTTCTAGCTTCAGCAGGCAAAGGAATGAACATAGCATACTTAGAGAATTTATCGACAATGACCATTACCTGACTGTTGTCGTTTTGACTCTTAGTGAGGCTCATAAAGTCAATAGAGATAGACTCACCTCGCTCATTTGGAATAGGCGGCGGTCTCAATAGTCCCATCGGATTCTTATGTGAGGGCTTGTTCCTCTGACAGACAAGACAAGTTCGCACATACGTTAGTACATCTTCCTTCATTCGTTTTCATTTAAAACGTTTACGTACATCGGCATACGTCTTCTTAAAACCAAAGTGTCCTTCCGTATCATGACATTCCCCAATGATTGAACTCTTGATTGATTCTAGGTGAGGAACACATCGGTTTTATCCTGAAAGAAGAGTAATCCATCAATCATTCGATATTCTAGAAACAACTCAGGGTTCTTTCGTAGAGTCTCAATGATAGGATTCCAAATAGGATCATTCCCATAACCCTGGCGGATATGTTATTTCAGTTCATTTTCGATATCGAGATAGGAGACAATGGTTCCAAAGAAATCTGCACGCCTGGACAAACCATCCGCAAACACGTTAGACTTCAAAGTCAAATGTGTCAAGTAAAGCGGACCACCTTACCAACTTGTCGGAGAGCTTAATTTGAGTCTTGATCCACTTCAAAGTAGAGTGATCAAAGTAGACAGTGAAATGTCTCTCTAACAAGTAGTGCTTCCAGGTATCTAGTGCAACAACTAAGGCATACAGTTCCCTTTCGTAGGTGGAGTTGGCCACTTTTTCAGACGGAAGTCTTTTGGAGATAAACTCAGTAGGTCTATAGCCCTTACCGTCATCTTGCTGTAGCACAACCCCAATCCCATACTTGCGTCAGTCGTGACAATGAAAGGAAGAGAAGGGTCTGCAATCTTTAAGATAGGGTAGTGAGTCAGAACATGCTTTAACCTTCTAAACGAGGACTCACAATCTTTGTCCTACAACCAAGGTTTTTCCTTTTTCAGTATTCTTCTCATAGGAGCAACTATCAAGGAGAAGTCTTTGACGAACTTCCTATAGTAGCTTGCAAGTCCTATAAAATATCTTAGTTCAGTTATAGTCTTAGGTTGTGGCCAGTCTCTGATTGTTGTAATCTTCTTTTCTTCAGGCCTTAGTCCTTCCTCGTTCACTATATGCCCCAAGTACAAGACTTCAGGCTTAGCAAACTCGGACTTCTTTGGATTCAGCTTGAAGTTGTCCTCGCAAAACTTCTGCAAAACCATTCATAGGTGTTTCTAGTGATCTTCCAGTGTCTTACTGTACACTAGAATATCGTCGAGGTAGACTACTACGAATTGATTAAGCCATTGACGAAACAATTTATTCATGGACCTTTGGGAGGTCGCAGGCGCATTGGTCAATCCGAAAGGCATAACCACGAACGACCTGGTTCGGAATGTCGTCTTGTGTTGATGCTCAGGAGCCACCTCGATTTGGTGGTACCTTGACTTGAAATCAATCTTTCTAAAGTACCTGCATCCCTGCAACTGATCCAATAGATCGTCAATGTGCGGAAGAGGCTTCACGTTTTTGACAGTGATGGAGTTTAGCCCACGATAACCTATACAAAGACGAATTCACCTTCCTTTTTAGGCACAAATAGGACAAGTGCACCATAAGGAGATGAGCTAGGGCGAATCCATCCCTTGTCAGTAAGTTTTTGCAACTGCTTTCGAAGTTCTTCAAGTTCCCTGGGAGACATTCGGTAAATGGGACCCTTGGGAATCTTGCTTCCGGGAATGATCTCAATTGTGTGCTTAATAGCACGCTCAGTAATTCCCGTCGGCTCAATTTGCAAGTCCTTATACTCATTGAGAAGTTTTTTCGATAGAAGGTGGATAGGATGAGGAACACTCACCTACTCACTTGATAAGCACCATCATCACCTCCTAAACCAACTTCTTCTTTACTACCATTGATTGGAAAGTTGGATAACTCGTACAACAGAAAGACAGAGTAGAGTTAGAGCTAGATCTATGATATAACCTTACAACGCGTAATTCAAACTTTTCGTCCTTGAGTTTGACAATTGTATCCTTGAACTTGACCTCTGGGTCGGCTTCCTCATGCCAATCCATTCCCAGAATCATGTCAAAGGGTAAATTCTTCTCTATAAGGAAGGATATCTTGTGTAGAATCTTCTTACCTTCCTTAGTCCTGAAATAACACTTAACATGATCGACGTATTGAGAGACAATGATCGTGCTCTTATCAGCCAGTATAGACGTGATAGGTCTACGTAAATCCTTTACCTTCATTCCCAGATGCAACTTGCCTTCTCTGAGATATAAGACCACGTCGATCCCGGATCTAACAGGGCATCTACTCGCGTGTGCGCAATCTCAATATCCACGATCATCAACTCACCTTTAGACTTAGCTTTCTTCGCCCATGAACTCCGTAGTGCTATGCGTTCATTGCCAAACTCATCAAGGGAATTGTCCAGTGAAACAAAACAAAGTACTGTGTCAGGGTGGTCTGGACGACGGGCGGAAGAAGAGTCATCCTCTGCCTCGAGAGTCGAAGTAGTAGAAGGGGTTATAGGCGCCTTTCCTTTGTCTTCGTCTAATCCCTTCGACTCAGTAGGAGCAGATGCTACTCCTACTGGTTGCTCGCTTTTGGGTTACGAATAAGCGGGTACCAGGCTATCACGTGCCCCACGGTACCGTACTTGAGGCATTGGCGATTGTCCATTTTGGACTGCCACTCCTCTCGTGTCATGTTCATCTTCTCCTAAGGTCTCCCGAACGCTATGCCGGGATGCTCAAGGAACGATCGTGGCCTCCTCCTCTTCTTCCACTGACTCTGGCCTTCCTTGTTGGCCACGACAGCAGTGACGTCACCCTTCTCGGACTCACTGCTGCCCGTACCACCTCCTCCCTCAGAGTCCTCGAGGGGTAACTTTTTTACGGTGTCATCGTCGAAGACTACGAGCATATGGTCTTGGCGTTTTCGTCGCCAGAGGACCCGCTTCCCATACCCACCAACCGTTCCCGATTTTACTACCGAAGCGTACGACCCCTTTACCTGAGCGGTCATCTGCTTTCTCTGGAGAGCGAGGTCGCGGAGCTGCTGATAATTGTACTTGCCAGACTTTGATTCTGCCACGAGCTGTCCACGAATGGGCTCGGGCAAAGCGTGTGAGTAGATATAGAGAACCTGGTTGTCTTGAAGATTCAACCCAGGTACCTGCAGCAGACGATCCACTTCATGAGACAAGGCCTCAGCAGAAGTCCAACGCTTTGCCCGATTGTAGCGAGTTTGTCAAAGGCCTTGTCGGCCGTCGTTTTGTCGAGAAATCTCTCCTTAATCTTATGGAGAAATTGTCTCAACGCCAGGGTCTTAGCCCACTCACCTATCCTCAAAGCCAACGGCGTTGGCTTCGGCCAGCACCCATTTCTTGGCCACTCCTCCTAGACAAGACGTGGAGAAAGCAACCTGACTTTCAGGCTCAACGGGTGTAGTGCCACAATAAGTCTGTATCTCGGCGATCCACAACAACAGATTTTCTTCCTTTTTGTTACTGTAGGTAAACGACAGTTTCATCTTCACCTTTTCTTTCTTCTTTGGTTTTTGCGCTTCTTTCACCGGTTCTTCTTTCTTTTCGGTGGGTACTTCCTTCTTCCCTGCCGGTTCCTCTGGTTCCCTCTTGGAGCCTTCAGACTTTTCCAGCGTCGTCCTCTTCATTGCACCTTTCAACAACTTCTCTTGAGGTTCTTTCTTTTCTTTCCCTTTAGCCTCCTCCTCAACTGACACTTTACCTTTCCCTTTCACTAGTCTCAACACCGACTCCAATGTGGCGGTGTTATTATCAATCTTCAATTCAAGGTGTGCAAGATAGGCCATCAAGTTGTCAAGAACAGGTGCAAGATCAGTTTCTGTTCTTTCAATGTGAAATTGTTGTCTAATCTCTTCCACGTTTCTTTCTCGCTGTTCTCTCTCGATTTTTATCCTTTGGTACTCGTCCATTCTTTTTCTTTCCGCGTTCAAAGCTTCTTCCAATTGTCTAATGTTTGCCAGCATTGTATCCTCATTCAGTTCTGGCCTTCTTACTCCTTCCCTTCTTTCTTCTTCCCGTCCTTCTTTCGGCTCGCCTGCAGCAATCTTCGCCAGCTCCTCGGCGACATATTGATCAAGGGCCATTCGGCCCTGGTCAATAGTCCGCTGCACCCTCGTACTGGCCTCCATCATCTGAACAGCCGTATCAGCCTCCTTGAGTTCGGTTTCTGCCGCATGCAGATCGAACTGGCTGCGTACGTGCTGTTCAGCCATGGGTCCCGCGTCGTGCAACTCAGTCAGGAGCTGTTGAAGACGGCTCAGCATCTGCTGCCGTCTGTTTTCGATCTGGGTACGTGTTCGGATTTCGCCTTCCTCATCAGCGAAGAAGGTGACAGAGACAGGTAGGAAAAGATGAGGAATGAAGCGAGTCAGAATGGAGAGACGCAGAGAATTCCAAAGGTAAGACATCTTCAGATGTGTTTACTGCACAATAAATAAACAATAAGGAATCAATAATAAATTCCACGGTCACACTGGTCCAAATTTTTTCAGCAAGAAGTAAACAACAATTCACGAAACAAAACCAATAAAATCTTGATCTAATCTCAGCTGTCTAATCTATGTGTGATGACGTCCCATTAAATGTACAGGTACCGCAGCCACGACCAATGTGATCAAGACAACAGCACATTTGTAAGTATACGCAGCAACCACAGACAAACAACAGGTAAGTAGAGAGCCAACACAACCACACAATCAATGATTAGCCTCTTTCCTACCATCTGCAGAAGCAATGGAATCATCGACAACAAGTGTACAACTCTCAACAGCCTGTGTGCATGCCACGTGTCATCCCTGGCATGCCAACGCAGCAGTACTGCCACGTCAGCATCAAGGACCGGGACGGTCTACAAGGAGGGATGCCACGTTGCAATGCAGGTCTGCTTCACACTCAACACTGGTATGCCACGTCAAATGCAGCATCAGCAGGCAACAACGGCACAGGTACGTGCCACATCAGACCATGCCCTGCATCCCACCACACGCCACATCAGCGGTACCAGCGCCACGTCGGCCTGTTGCCAACGAAGCTCTTGCCGGTATAAGTCTTCAATGCAGCCATGTCATCGTCTTCGAGGGACAGCTGCTCGCACGTGCAATACTACAATGTCTAGACCTGCGGTATTTACCGCGCGCGTTAATAAATGCGTTTCGTTTTGCACATGCGGCACTTCCCACTTACCTGGGTGCCACGTCAGCACCTGACAGCAGACAACAGATTGCGATGAAGAAGTTGCTCCGATACCAAATTGTAATGAACCCAGTCTGGCAGATACTCAGAAGTCGTCAAACATCAGTAGTTTCATTATCTGCATCAAAGTCTCCAAGTCGTGAAGTGAAATCTTAAACAGTATCTCATTACCATCAAAAGAAGAGAGTGGAGGGGGAATAGACAAAGGTGTGATGACCCGTCCAAACATGGACTGAAACACACAGCTGATTTCTGAGTTTTGCCCAAAGACTGAATGCCCTGCTGAGTTTCCTGCTTGCTACTCAGTCTGTGTGTGCACGCTTGCTGGACTGCATGTCGGTCTGAGTGCTGGTTGGCTTGAGTGTGTGTGTGGTCGTGCCTGTCTGAGTGCTGGTTGGCTTGAGTGTGTGTGTCGCCCGCAAGGGCACGTGCTCGTTCATTGGGCCCTCACGGCCGGTACTTACCTGTGGCCGTGACATTGAGGGATTGCAGCACGAAAAACACTGAAGTAGCGGGTAGGCCGGTACCGCACCCTGAAGGGGTAGATGTGCGGGTACTGGAGGCCGAGCAGAAGAAGACAAAAGTGGCATTTTTAGAGGCC
>BFEA01000287.1:131343-150981 GCA_003427395.1 Chara braunii | reverse complement strand
ACATCCATGGCCCCGACGGGGTCACACACACACTCAAGCACTCAGTCAGGCACGCATTCATCACCCAGGCACGCCAACCACATACAGGCACGCACTCAGACCCAACACAACCCACTCAACAGGCAGGGGACTTAGTACGGCATGCATTCCACGAGCAAACTCAGAAATCAGCTGTCTGTTACAGTCCGTGTGATGACGGGTCATTACACCTTTGTCTATTCTCCCTCTCTCCTCCTTCGTCTGTGTATGATTCTCACCTCATTCTTTCATCACACACATTACGATTGTTTGTCATTCATCAGCAGATCGATAATCATATGGACTGGTAATGTTGACGAGTATCATCACGTCTGGGCTCATTGCAGGAGGATTGACTGTCGGATAAGCCTCTTTTCTTTTTGAATTCCTCTCAGCCCACATATACAGAGGCTGTCATACCATTTTCCCCTGAATTGTACATTCGGGCATTGTAGCGGTATTTGGGGCAGGGATATTGACCGTACGTTCTATTCGGGGGAAGAAGGTAGTTGGCAGTAGTGCCAGTAGCTCTGCCCTGTCTTAATAATGCCTTTTGCCTCCTTTAATTCCACTCTGTCCCTGTTTGGCTGAGACTGCCAGACTGATTCTCTTGTGAAAACACTTGGAAACTTGGACTTCGAATTACTTTTGGCTTTTGCTTCTTGCTCTTCGCATTTGAGAAACTGTTTTTAAAGTTTTTTTAGAACTTGTGCTTGACATTTTCTTTGTGCTTGGTTGCAAGTCAAACCTCCTCCGTTTGTTCGTTTCCTCTGTTGAAGAGGGACGGTGAGGCAAGAAAGGTGACAGCATGTTGTTGTAGTTCGCATCTGATGAAACATGTATGTTCTTCTTGTTGTGGGTTTTTCTTCTGCGGTGCATTGCAATTGGCACTGGCGGCAAAATTCCTGGTGGCTTTCTTCGCTTCTTTGCCGTACTTATCCAAACGAACGGAAAACTGTTAATTGATAAATCGCACGATACTAAAATACCATCTTGCTATCTGTTCATTATGTCTTCAGACCTGGGGGCAGAATTTTCAAGGTAAGATAGCTATTACCTTCCTTGTGCACATGTTTGCTTGTTTACATATATGCTTGTTATTTATCAGTGTGTTAGTTGTTTAGGTGGCGCCTTCCAGTTTGAAGAATATTTGCTGGGGATTGTAGGAATGCAGTACTTCTGAGTGTTAACGGACAGAGTTGCTTTGACGGCCTCCGAACATTCGATCCTGGAATATTTTCATGGTCGCATCTGCAAACAAGAGTTCAAAACTCAGATATTGAGCTGACCTTCATTTCCTTTTGGGGCAAGCACGATCGAGCTTCAAACGAGCAAAAAAAACACATACCAGCAGGTCAGTCACGAGCCTAGTTTGAAAAGGCGACAAAAACACGGAGCCTAGTAGTCACGAGCAGGTCAGGTTTTCTCAGGTGGTGGGGCGTGGTGTGCAGACTGCCGTTTTATGTTTTTTTGGCCATTCGAAACTATCGCAGCGACAGACCTGCCGGCATGAGTTTGTTTTTTTCCTTTTGAAACTCAAAACCTGACACAGCCACATGTGTTTGTTTCCTTTTTTATGGTTGATATGTTGCATCCAAGCCTCGGGTCAACAGGAGACAACTATGGGTGGAAGCTCCCTAACCGATTCCTCGATAGTGACACTCCTAAACTGCTAGACGTTACACAGGATAGAGGAACATGGAGGAAAAAGAGGCAGACTTTGGGAAAGAATGGAAGGTCAAGGACTAGGACCTCGATCCCGAATGGAAAGAAACATGTGCAAAGAAATTTGATGGATTTGTTTAATCTAGCAGTGAAGTGTGAGCACACAGGTGATGCTTCCTACTGGAAGAGCTGCAACCAGGACAGGCTGTGGTTTTAGGGTTTAGGGTACAGGACGCTTAAGAGAGAACAGCCACTTGATATGACGAAACACAATGATCGGGACACAGGGTTTGAACTCTCCACTTGTTTATCAGCATCAGTAGGTGTCTTTCTTCACTCGATCTACTGGTCAGTCAACGATGTGGCACTCTTTGCAAGTCATGAAGTCAACGCATGGCACAGTTTCCAAACTCCCTGAATTCTCAATCAAACACACTGAAGTGTGTGTGTGTGTGTGCGTGCGTGCGTGCGTGTGTGTGTGTGTGTGTGTGTGTGTGTGTGTGTGTGTGTGTGTGTGTGTGTGTGTGTGTGTGTGTATTATGCGGGAAGTTGTCTCATCGAGATTGTGAAATGCTGCTGTTGTGAATATATGTGGGTAGTACTGGCTAGTTGATATGCGTGGACATTGGCATGGTCAATAAGCAAGCATGTACATGATCTGCTCCCGTACTTAGGATGCTGTTTGGGAAAACAGGCAGGCCAGTAGTAATCATGCAACCCTCACACACACCATCTGGCCAGCACAGATGGACGGTGATGAAACCCACCTGTGTCTGTGTTTTACTTGTTGTTCTCTGTTGACTTGCTGATTCTGTATTGCTGTCAATACCGTCCTCAGGAGCCTGGGGTGTTCATCCCCCCTGCAGGAGCGCGGGTGATGTCATTAACGGATGGCACCTCCAAGGTTTGTTTCCTTGACCCCTCAGTCCCCATACCCCTCACAACCACTCACTCTCCTAAATTAATATTTTACCAGTGGCCCTCTCCTCAACAGAGCTTGCAAGTCGTGCCCACTGTGCTGTTCCTTTTTGGGTAGCCCCTAAGCTTCTTGTGTCCACTTTGCTATACAGGGAGGAGGTGAAGGAGCTGCTGGCGGAAGAAGGGGGGAGGATTGAGGAAAGCATTTTGGTGATGTCAACGAGGGATTGAGAGGGACTGAAGGATACAGAGGAGGAGCAGGAGGAGAAGGTGGAACAGGAACTCAAGGAAGGAGAGGTGAGACCCCCACGGTTGAATGGGGCATGGCCTCAAGGCTTGTGTTTTCCCGATAATATAATGGATATCTGAAAATCACTTGGGCCCTTGGACCCTTGGGCCCTTGGGTTATAAGCTCTGGGAAGAGAGCAGCAACCGTGATTATCATTATTCCAAAAACAACAAAAAAAAAGTGTTTTGTGTATTGCTTGAATGTAGGCCCACACATACCCGGATGTACACGCCTTACTGCGATTCCTGACGCCAGCTGCACATGCTGGGATCAGGTACACGCCTCCACATGGGATCCCCCTCGACATGGGCTGTTGAGTGTTGGGACTGGGGAGTGTGTCGACAAGCAGGTGTCAAGTTGTCAACCCGGAATCACTTAGAGGTTGATGAGGTAACGCAAGAGGCTGAAACTATTTGAGAGAGAGAGAGAGAGAGAGAGAGAGAGAGAGAGAGAGAGAGAGGGAATGGGAGGAAGCACAGTGATGGTGTTGATTGTCAGTAGCGAAGTATGATAAAAATCTCATCGTTTTGTGATCTTCCTGTGGCGCGACATTTTCCTGCCAGATGTCAAAATCTGCTGCATCCGATCTATCAAGAATCAATCTCCTTGATCCTCCAGATGTAAGTGACATATTTTCCTCTCTGTGGTTTGTTTCAGACTTTCCAGTCTTTGGTGTCACAGCTGCATCTTTTTTTTGAGTTATCTACATGTCACCATCAGTCATACTCTGCATCCCTCATCCCTCAGTTTTCATGTTTGTCTTTTCTTTTGTGCACGCCTGGTGGGATGCTAAGTTACAAACATTTGCCACTTGGTATACTGTGTGCATGATTGAAATGAGATACAGCATGGCATCCACACGTTCCCATACACATGCACAATGACAAGAGATCTTGGAGAGAGCAATCCACACCAAACCGGACGAGGAGAATACACAGCGGAAGCGTTCAATATCCAAAAATAGAATTGAAGTTATTGAACTTAATTCAATTCTAATGACACCGCTCCCGCCCGTCAGTAAACACATTGTTTTCCAAGAATCCCAACCATGCTCTCAACACCCCAAAACCAATTATATACCGTGTTCCATCGTAACAGCGAGACTTCTTCTTCCTCCCAACCTGGAGCTCCTAGCTATGGCGCAGGGCTGCGCCCAACCTATCAAGCCATCAGTCGCCCCCAACCCTCCTGAACCCTACATGCCACTCAGCAGTCAAATCACGATGCCCACTGCAGATGAAGTGTCAGCTCAACAGGGGAGACTAGCATCCTGGAAGAAGAAGAAGAACACCAGCACAATGATGATGTAGAATGACTGGCCCGGTAAGCAGAACCCAGTAGTGGAGGACCTCAAAGTCAGCCCTGCCAAGCCTCAACAGCGAACCGCAAGCAGGAGCATGCGCCTACAACGTTTAGGGCCTGTAAGCCCAGTGCTGTCCTCAGGGTAGCTGGCTGGCCCAGCTATGGCCATCAGCAACCGCTAAAGAAGAAGGTGCCTGCACTATGGAAATTAGCTCTGCAGCCTGAACGTGGCCTCTCAACACTTCGTGAAGAGATTCAATAAAAAGAACCCGTAAAAAATTGCAGCCTTGACTTTTGTTCCCCGCGAGCTCTAGACTCGACAGCCTACCGACCTACAGCCTAGGACAGACCCAAGCAAGCAGTCTACGGACTCCCTATCTGGACCTAAACAGGTAAAAGGGGAAAAGGGAAAAACAACAGCCTACAACAACAAAGAAAACGTCCCAGCAGGGTCCTGAGAGAAAAAGACGGATGGAAGGTATTCCTTCCTGACATCCTGATAACACAACTGCCATTGGACCCGTTGGAATGGGTGTGGACGACCGCAGTCAGCAGAAACAAGGTTTGTACTAGAACTTTAGACAACATCACATTTAAAGCAACCTACAGACTTCTTCGCCCCAAAATTAACCTGCGGGATCAGGTGGAAACAAGATGGATGAAACACCTGAATATAAGCAAGGAGTCACTGAGAAATGTGAAATGGTTCCAACTAACTAAGAGGAAACCAGCGAACTACTCCTCCCTGCAATGGCAAGTAGAACAGCAATGCTTACCAACCAACAACTGGCTGATAGACAGGTCTACTCTCGAACAGAGAGGGCTATCCCTACCTTGGTGCAGATGCTGCACCAATGCATTCCCATCCAGGAAAAAGGCCAGAAACAATAGAACACATCTTTCTCCAATGCCCTGGAGCGTCTGGCTCTGGAGATGGTGGGACAGGGTCTGGGGCCAGCTCGAAACAGGCGCCCCCTGGCCATGGGATTGGAAAGCCCTAATGTTCGAGATATGGCCTGCAGAAAAGTCTGACGCTTTCACCTTCAATCTGTTCAAACTGGGACGCAGAGCAATACTATGGACACTGTGGAGACGCCGCTGCACCTATGAGATGGAAGGTGTGAGGCTGGAGGGATCGGAACATACAGCAACAAATCAATACGAACATAACAACACGATGGGAGGAACTCAATGCACAAATATGCCATTTGCACACACAACGTGAGATAAAGCAAAGATACAAGAATTCAGCAAATGCTGGCTTGGGGGGGAATCAGGGGGGAAGATAGGAAAGGTAGAATGGCATGGGGAAGTAAGAGGACAAGGAAGGATGCAGGGCAACGAGTATCGTCTCGTCTTCAACGACTGGACCAAGCTAGACAGTTCAATCCCTATGAGACCTTGTAATGAATTTCCTGACTTCTCTTCCCCCCCGGCAAATAGTCTGGAATAGACTGGTACGGGGGAGAAGGATGGGGGGCTGTTCCAGATACACGTGGGGCAGCTTAGGGGTTCAAAGGTTAAGATGGGAGAGGAAGAGACTAGCTCCTTTCAAGTGGATACAGGGGGAGGGGTTCAAAGGTTAAAGTGGGAGAGGAAGAGACTAGCTCCTTCTCAAGTGGATACAGGGGAAAGAGGTTTGTGTAGCATGCTGGCATGATTCAGAGTGAGTAGAATCAACTCTAAATAGTACCAGCCCTTAACTGTTTTATCTGGCGCCCCTTTTTTTCAGGGTGAAGAGGACACTGTTTAGGGCTGCTCAGTCAATCCCCTGGGTTGCAGGGCAATCAATGCTGGCAGACCTCACAGTCACTGTTCTCATTGTTCTCAGACATTCTCATTTTCTGTATATGGGACGCTGGACCCGTTTTCCAGCAGGTGATGCTCCCCACCAATAGATGGAGCTTCTCTCCTGGTGTTAGTGGTGGCTGCTCTTATGAGCAGCACTAACACTGGTGGGGGGGTGTTTTCAAAAAAAAAAAAAAAAGACGTCCCTGCAAGCGACAGGTTCGGGGACACACGCAGTCAAAGTTAGAGCAGTGCCCCGGTAGGCATAGGTGCAGGGATCAAACTGCAGAGTACTCAAAACTGCGAAAAGTTAGAAAAAACATGCATGACTACTTAGTTTATAGCCCACTAGAACCTGCGATTCATTGCATTCTTACCCCCCCGGGGAGCAAGGACCCGGGCTAGGAGTGTCCACAAGGAGAGCGTCTGAGAGGTTGCCCTTTCTGTTCAGTCTCATAGGCGCGTACGACTGAATTCGCAGACTTGAGAAGTTCCTTCCGCGTAAACCATTGATCATCAGAATGAGGTTGGAAGCAGAACTTCACAAGATATTCACAATCAGGGCCTGTGCCCCACTGGTCTTCTATGCTCTCGACTTCATATCCCTTTCTAGGGATAGGAGGTCCAAACTGCGGGGGCTTGTCCAGAAATGCATCAGCAGGACTGAAAGGCAGCAGCTTTGAAGAATATGGAAGACTGGATATGTCTTGATTTCATGAAAATTGTGGATATTATGGATGTTATATTCTGGATATTATTAGATATCTATATACATCTAGATAGAGATATCCAGTATATATTTCTCTTTCTTGATTATATAGAAATATTCTTTTATAGAAACTATATTTTTATAGAAACTATATATGCTCAATATTCTATATATCTAAATCTATATATTTATATGATAATTAAGGGGCTACAACAAGTACATAGGAGGGTCCAAATGGATCTGTCGCCACAGTATGAAGCACCTGCCATGGGCCGTAGTAAACAGGCAACAACTTTCTTGAGATATCTTGTTAGTCAGTTAGCTTAGATCTTTTCACCCAGGCCCAGTGACCTCGCCTTATAGTAGAGGGAGAGTGATGCTTGTTAGCCTGTTCGATCATCCTCTTTTGGGCCTTGAACGCATTAGTTCTAGCTTTCTCTAGGTCTTTCTAATAACTCGTGGTAAACTTTGCAGTCCCAGGTGTTAGTTTAGGCTTAGGCTTGTCAATCAGATCATCCAGAGGTTGTCTGGGGTCTCTGGCAAAGTGCAGCCGACAGGGTGTAAAGCCTGTAGTGCTGTGAACAGATGTATTATACATTAGTTGTGCCCTGGACAAATGTTTTTCCCAGTCCTGCTGATCAGGTGTAATCACAGATGCAGCAGCTGATACAGGACTTGGTTCATCACTTCATCCTGTCAATTGGCCTCAGGATGTCCCCCAGAGGTCATGTCCAGTCTGGAATGAAGGTAGTCTTTGCAGAAAGACTGCCGGTCATTGCTGGGATCTCTGTGACTGACGATGGAGGATGGGCACCCATGGACATTCACCCACCTCTCACAGAAAAGCTCTCTGACCAGAGGTACTTTGGCCTCAACAGATAAGGAGATAAACTCAGCATACTTAGAGAATCCATCAATGCAAATCATTACCTTTCTCATCCCACGTGGTGTGGTCTTGCCCAAATCTGTAAAATCAATCTGCAGATCCAAACCTCGAGCGGTCATCCAAAACCAGTGGTTGGCCAAGTAGGCAGGGCCTGCCACTTTGAGGGTTACCGTGCCCTCAGGTCGCCGACAGGCTAATTGGGGTTAGACGTCCCAATTAGAGCCGGGCTGGCTCATGCCGGGAGACCACTTCCACTTTTCTTTTTCTTTTTTTTGAACTTTGAACTTTTTTTCTCGCCCGCGCGTACCAGTCAATCAACAGCTGTCACCGCCGACATTGTTGAAAACTACAGGGCGCTGCACCAAACTGCCAACCACCAGCCCGAAAGATGGCAGCCAACTAATTAGTCCCCTGGATGCACATGGTCGTGGCTCCAATACCAACTGTTATGTGCCTGATTGAAACGGGGGCATCCAGATGTTCCCATACACATGCACAATGACAAGAGATCTTGGAGAGAGCAATCCACAGCAAACCGGACAAGGAGAATACACAGCGGAAGCGGTCAATATCCAAAAATAGAATTGAGCTTAATTCAATTCTAATCTAGGTTGTTTTTCCGGGCGCCCGGGCACCCAACTTATGCCCGGATACACGCCTGGGTGCCCGGCCGGGCATGACCCCCGGGAAGGATTCCGGACAGCTCCAGCACAAAAAAAAAGAAAGAAAAAAAAATCCTGTTGTGTAGAATTGCAATACAAACAACTTTTGGCTGAGGGGGATCACCTTAGAATTCCTCACAGAACCGGAGATAAAAAGAAAATAACAGAATCACACTAAGGCACCCCCCTTTAAATCCCTTTAGCCCCTTAAAGCCAGGCTGTAAACCCGGTAGGACCGGGGGGATGATCCGACCAGATCAGATTGACTGGGATGAACATCTGTTAAAAGTTGTCGGTGCATATAATAACTTTGTGCATCTAGCTACGTCTAGGACACCTACTGAACTGTATCTTGGATGGCGCCCACGTAGACCCACTGACTGTTTAAACCCTGATCAAGGCACAACACCAAATGGTGGAACAGGCAAATAAGCACCGCAGGCCTTCACAATTTGTTGTAGGGGACTTGGTCTGGGTAAAGTCGAAAGAGTTTCTCCCTGAGGAGAACATATCGCAAAAATTGTTGCCTGCTTATAGAGGACCATGGCAGATTCTGGATTTAATTGGTGATCTGGATGGTCCTTCGTATGTTGTTGAGATTCCTCCTCACTTGCACACGTATCCGGTGTTTCACGACTCAAAGTTACTTCCTTGCGTTAGTAACGCATGTTTCCATCACGCAGATCTATGATTTCCCCTGGTACGGATGGTAAGTATCATGTGGATAGTAAAACAGTATTCACCGGTTTGCAGTAGCCGATGCAGATCCCAGGGCTCGATCCCTAGATCCCCACCTTACCTGTGTACAGTATCTGTGTCAACCCGTAGAATTGAACCTGCAACCTGTAGGACCGCCAGTGGTAGGTAGGATTTCGTAGGTCACAGGGTAGAAGGGATTCGAACTGTAGACCTGTCGGGTAGAAGTCTAGACATTCCAGAGGTCGTAGCCGTAGACTGTCTGAAGGGTCAAGGCCGTAGCTGCTACTTACCTGAAAGGGCAAAGTCGTAGCTTCTACAGTACCGAAAGGCCAAGGCAGAGGTTTCTAGAAGTGGCCTTTCGGAGTCAGCCTACGTTAGACAGAGGCAAGTGGTCAAGTGGAGGCAGTCCACCTCGTACAGTCAGCAGTCCCAGTCCACCCAGTCCGGTCCAGTCAAGCAAGTACCGTCTGGGACTGTGTGCCCCACAGGCCAGGGGTTACAGGGCAGACCAACGCCTCACAGAAGTATAAATCAAGAGGCTGCGCCCAGCCATTCATTCATTCCTGCGGAAGCCATGCGGAAGCGCTGCCACAGCAGCTTGTGCGAGGAGGTCTGCAGTAGGCCCGAAGACGAAGTGGGCGAGAGTGAAGCAGTGTAGCCATAGCGATAGGTAGCGGCAGTCATAGCTGCCATAGCTTAGTGTAGAGTGCAGTGTGTGTGTACCTGTCTCTTATACACATCTAGATGTGTATAAGAGACAGGTGTGAGTGTTCAGAGTGATGTGCGTGGGACATCCAGGGTGATCCAGAGTGTGAACAGTGAGTTGTTTGGGCGCACAGCCGCCATAGCCAATTGCAAGAGAACTCTTATCTGGTTGCGATATCTCTGAGTACTGTGTGGGCGCAGGTCGCCAGTTTTCTGTATCGCTGTTTACAATCATGAAGAGTGTGTTTGAGTTGAGTCTGATTGCAATAGGATTGTTGGGGAAGATGTTTACAGATCTGGGCACAGGGGCAGACCACAACGACAGTATAAGGTTAGGTTTGCATACCGGGAACCTTCAGAGGATCGCTGGTTTACGAGAGATGAACTGATTGAGACAGCACCGAATATTGTGTCCTACTACGAGAGGGCTAAGAGAGGAATTAACATAATAGATATGTAAAATTGATAACTTTCTCGGAGGACCTCGAAATTAGGCCGACAAGAGTGAAAGGCCTTCCACAATTCAGACCCCACATTTGGATTTCAGGGTCGAAGTCTTAGGCCAAGACGGTCAGTTTCAGAGAAGTCACAGTCGGGTACCTTAGGAGCCATGTCCAACAGGCACCAGGTAAGCAGTCACATCCCAGGGGTAAAGGTTGCATTCTTTAAGCAAAAGTCACGTCTCATAATGCAAAGTCATATTGAAAAGTCACCTCCCACGGGCAAAGGACACTTCCCCAGGCAAAAGTCGTGTCCCAGAGGCAGTAGTCACAACCCACAGTCAAAACTCATTGGGGCAGATTGCTCATTCGCATGAAGTGTGGAAGTGCTCGTGCACTTGTGCACTATTGGGAGGAGCAAAGCGCTGAACCAGGGAGCTGCGCTGTGAGGGAGAGAGAGGGAGCAGCCATAGCTGGCCCAGCGCTGGTAGAGGGAAGGCAGCCATAGCTGCACCAGTGCTTAGTAGAAGACCTCAGAGGGTTTAGTAGAGTCAGCAGTGGGTGTATTCGAAGCTGGTCCTTGAGTAGTAGAGAGTGTGACAGCATGCAAGTAGGGAGAGAGGACACAGGGAGGTAGTAGACAGAGAGAAGACCATGTGAGATGAGAGAAGAGTGCAATGGACCCAGATCGTGAAGACTCTTGTCAACAATGCAAGCCCAGATGAATATCAACCTGCTGATGATTATCAATAATCATAATCGTGTCCGGATAGAATGAGATGAGAAAAACATACACAGACGAAGGAGAGAGGAGGGAGAATAGACTTAGAAAGAAGAATAAAAGACAATGCCCACTTCTGCTTCGGGCTCCCTCCTTGATCACCACCTCAATAATCAATAATATGAACCTGCATCTGAAGTTCTATCACAATGTGCCACGTGGCACGTCAATCAGTCCTCATCAGCGAGCTGGAGCAATGTCGACGTCAAGATAACCAGGTACGTATCCACTATCGCCCCACAATCATGATCTCCTCCCGAATGTTGTCGAAACAGAACAGCAATGCCAGTTGCGTAGCCTCGCCACGTCAACAATAATAATATACGTGGCAGCGGCCACGTCAGCGGCAGCGCGTGGCAGCTGCCACGTCAGCATGCCCAGAACACAATTGCAAGCCAGCCACCATGCCGAGCCAGCAGATCGTCGCAGTAGTTCTTCCAATTGCCAGCGTAGAGCCAGCGCCCAGCCAGCGTCGCAGCGTCGCGCTAGTGTCGTACATATAAACCGAGGATCCGCAATGTGATAAAAAGGACTGAATGGACAATGCAGTGCAAGTGGAATCTCAACAAGCAATGTGCATTCTGATACATACAAAATGGTACTTTATAGCGCAGGGAAGACTTAGATACAAGTCCTGACCTGACCGGGGCTGACCTCTACCACGTAGTGCAAGACAGCGCAGCAGAATGCTGGAATACCAATGACTAGCCCAATCAATGTTGCATCGCAGACCAAACATACATCATGCTCATCATAAGGTGTGAAGGGGGCCTGGCACTACACACAGGAAGGAGGCGCCAGGTCGAAATGTTTGAAGTCCAATGTCGAGTCTGGATCCAAATGTCACCAAGCTCTCTCTCTCTCCCTCGTAGTCTGCTGATGCAGTGAAGTCAGATAGCGAGAGGGTGAGAAGGAGATGGTGGACTGAGAAGAGGAAGAAGAAGAACTCTCTCTCTCATGTGCCCGGTGTGAAGATGGCGCTGTGCTGCAGGTACCTCGAAGACGAATCGGGAGCAATGGCGCTGCAGGTAAGTCCCTCTGGCCTCCACCCAATCTCTCTTTCTCTAGTACTACTCTAGCTGCTATGGCGCCCAGCGCTGAAGACTACAGCTAACGCTACTAGCGCCCAGCGCTGAAGACTACTGCACCAGGCTTTCAGGCTGAAACGACACAGGTCCTGTAGGCCCTTGTTTTCAGGCTTTTGGCCTGAAACGTCACGGGCCTGGAAATGCCCCGTGCAGCCTGTTGCAGGCGCAGCATGTAACACGTGAAGTCAGCATTGACACAAGACAGAATGTTCTTCGAAGCCAGGAGGTCAACGCTTATGTAGCGTTGACGCGGGGTCTGGACCCCAGGTGCTGCATCCCTCAGCCGTCGAGATCTCAACGCAAATGACGGCCCAGATTGGCCTGCAACAGAATTCCCTGTGGCCTTGATGCTGTCTGGGTACCTGCGCACAACAAGTGAGTGTATCCAACCAAGGGCCGGGGCGCGGTACCTTTGACCTGACAGTTGACTTTGACCCTTGACTTTTGCCTGGCGCAGGTTGTGTTTGGCCTGTGTCGTCTGGGCGCAGTTTCGGGCCCCCAGACTGCTGCGGAACACGGGTTACTGCAAGAGCAGTGGGAGAGACTCTTCCCTGGGAGTAGATATTGGTTACTTGGATCTGCGCTGTTGAGCGCTTGTGACTGGAACTCTTAATTTCTCATATGATAATTTGTTGGAATTCTAAAGCTGCGCTTACCTGGTCTTCATCTATCTGGCCTCCAGTGTGAACTTCGTGAGATCTCATTTTTGTGCATGGTGTGTGATTGTGTGCGCTCATTGGTGTTGAACTGAAAGGCTCATTGCACAAAGTTGTTTGTATGCGATGCAGTTCTGTCAAAATTTGAAGTTTTGAACTCAGAGTCTGGGAGTGATTGTGCTTAGAAATCTATGCTTTGGGCCTGATCTTTCCTTCACCTTCTTTTTTTTTTCTTCTTTTTTTTTTCTTCTTTTCTTTTCCCTTTTGTGTAAGGGGGTTCTGGGAGGAGGAGGAGGAGGAGGACGAGGAGGAGGACGAGGAGGAGGACGAGGAGGAGATGGATTTGCCGGCCTCAGGCAGCTTGTCGGAGAGGGGGGGAGGGGGCGGGAGGGGAAGGGTGATGGAGGCGGGCTACAGAGTCATGGTCGTTCTGAGTTTGCGGGTGATTCTGGAATTTGTCTTTTTTTTTCCGCCTGCAGGTTGTCCAGAACAAGATCAAGAAGTGCAAGACTGATGCATTTGTTGGGTAATCATCGTGTTATTCCTTCTGGAATTTCCCCCCCCCTCAGCACGCAAATATGTTTTCTGAAGTTAAAAATTTTAATTGTATAAATTTACATGGAATTTTATTTCAATAAATTAAATTTAATTTAAGTCTACTGCGAGGATAAGGCTCCTCGGAAGGCCTAAGGGGCCCCATAATGCAAGTGTGCCCGCCCTAAGTGAAGGCGGGCCTAACAAATCATGAGAGGCCCAATGCTGTCAATTTCGTATTTGGGGTTTCAGGCAGTTGTGTCGCGTCAGTTGGTTGAGGGAACCCAGGACCCGAGCAGCAAAGATTTTCCACGGCCTTCTAGGCCTTTCCTGAAGTGCAGGCCCTGGGCCACATTCGCAGCAGTATACACAGACAGTTGGGCGGAGCAACTGAACGAGGCCCAGCAGCACCAGCAGAGGTCTAGCAACCTGGGGCCTACTGGAAGCTTCTGGGCGCAGGCCCAGCCCACCCAGGTCGAAGGCCATGCAGACTCTTTCCATATAGGAAAGAGCTCGCTGCCTGAAGCCTCATTCAGGCATTTGCCAGCTTGCAGCAGTGCTGCAGGAGCGAACACTCGCGTGCTGCTGCTTGCGCTAGGGCAAGGTGTTGTGCACGTGTGGTCGTGTGGGAAGAGGGCGCTGCTGAGGGCAGSGCCATAGCCCAGCTTCCATAGCTGGCTGGGCTTGGAGTACAGCAAGGCGCAGGGGTGGTCTTCGGGTGTACAGAGGGAAGACAAGGTGGACAGACAAGAGAGAGACAGAGAGACAGAGAGACAGAGAGACAGAGAGACAGAGAGACAGAGAGACAGAGAGAGAGAGATGAGGATGATGATGTGAGGGCTCATACCTGGTATTGGCGATTGCATTGGGCGACATCTTCATGTACTTCAGTGGCTGCTGACGTCAACAGTTGCAATGTCAATTCTTAGGCAGATAGTAGCTGTGTGGGAGTAGTCTGGGCGTCGAGCACCAAGTAGGGGGAAGGGCCTGGACTCTTATGCTGGTGAAGACGAGACTAAGCTCTCATTGACATTCGGTTTCAGTGTTACGATTCTCCATTGGTGTATTATTGGTGCAATGCACTGTTGGACTTTCTGGCTTTCAATGTGATTGTGCAATCTGATTCTGTCATTTCACTATTGCTCAAAATCCTTGCAATTTGGTATCGGAGCTGGTTCGAACTGCGCTTTACTGGTTCTTCGCAATAGCTGTTTGGTGCTTCGCATGAGGTGTGGGGCAGTGATAAGGCTTGGGCGTTGGACGATAGGCGGCCCAGGGTCGTGTGGGCGCGCCAGGAAGGCTATGTGGTGACATAGGGATGCACGCTGGATGATGAGAGCTCGCTGATGTGGCATTTAAGCCGAGGTGGAACTGCATTTCGTTGTTTGTTGTGCCAAGGCAAGGACCAGTCATCATAAATGCACGTCAGGTTGCCGGTGAGAAATCTGTGGTTGGGGGCAGCATTATGAGGTACGTTGCTCTCTTCCTTATCTACCCTCTTCCTTACTCCTTACCGTGAGGAAGTGAGTTCTGTCTTGAGAGTCCTCTCAATGTGAGGTGTCGTGAGCACTCAACCTTGAGAGTCGACATTCTTTCTGGGCAGCAAGCTGGTGGGAGACGGGCGAAGCCTCTGAAAGGCCCTGGATGAAGCACTCGGGTCACTGTCACCATGCCAACCCACTGGGTATAGTACACGCATGCTTTGCCGCAAGTCCTTGGTTCTGCTGGTGCGCAATAGAGGTCATGTTGGGCATGCCAGCCCTTTAAGAGATGCTTACCAGACCGTCCATAAACATTTCTGGCGGGGTCCGGTTGAACCCTGGCTGTGATCGTCGTCCTCTCTGCGATGTTAAATAATTCCTGAGGATCTTGGGGGCTGTCCTTAAACTGCGTCTTGATCAGCCAGATCAATCGGAAGTAAGGCTCGTCGCATGCGAGGGTAAACAAGGTGCAGGGCTGGCAGGTTTAGCATACACTTGGGGCACAGGGGTGAGCCTGATTGCACAGGGGGGGCGGGATTCTGGCAACTGTTCGTTATGGTACTAATTAGATAAAATGCCATCCAACACGCATCTCCATAGGGTTTTTTTTTTTTTTTTGTAATTATTTAGTTGTACGGACTTGATGACAACTAACAGACAGCTGCTGATAGGATTGATCAATCCTTGCTGCATTGCATTCTGTTTTAGAGTAATCTAGAAATAGAAATAGACTTACCTCTAGGGCCTGACATTGATTGCTGGTTACCACTTGACTACTTTTTTCCAGGCTGACCGAATTAGTTGACTATTATACTCGGTGGGTGTCGTGCTGAGGTAGGATTCAGTGTGGATTCTACTTTAGATCACACACCACTGTAGCTCATGAGTGAAGCAGTTAGTAGTGAGGAGGAGGAACGATTAGTGGAAGACCTAAGAGTGACCCGCAGGACTGCTCTCAGTCGACCGATCACTTTCCAGGGATTAGGTCCAGGACAGGAAAGGAGGCTGCGAAGGGAAGCCAGGGAGAGGGTGGCATTACGGAGGTCTAGGGCAGCAGCAGCCAGCATCGAGGCCGCAATGGCTACTGCCTCTACCATGTCACAGGCCTTGTCCCAGGCCTCTTCCTCAGGAATTAGTTAGGGGGTTTCTCAGGGTTCCGTTAGTCAATCTATTGGTTTGCAAGTCAGCCAACAGTCTTCCTCTCACAGTAAGGATTATGAGATCCTTCAGGCGGAAGCTCTTGATAATGAACTAAAACAGCAGTTGAGGGATGCAGCAGAGAGAAGGCAAAGGGCAATATTGAGAAAAGCTAAACCAGGAACTAGGAGGCAGGAGTTAGTGAAGTTAGAAGCACTAGATGAGTCAACATTGGATCCTGCAATGCAAGCGCTGCGATGCTCGCTCCTTTCCGTGGCAGAAACGCAGGTTGTCCAGTAGGAAGTGCTAGCTGAACTAGTGGCCGGCCAAAACCGAATCCTGGCTTCTCTGCAGGCTCCTCGTCCCATGATGAGGCAGCCTCAGTATTTAGTAGCCCGCCTTCGGTTGCGGGTCCCATAGTGACGCCGTCCCCGCTAGGGCCCTCTTTCTCTCCTATGCATCTCTCCTTCAGGCGGTTTAGCAACAGTTAGTGGTCCGGTTCTCAGTACTTCTCCCGTACCATCAATGACGGTGGCAGCTACAGCCCCATCGTCAGGACAGGCTCAGGTTAGCATGCAACAACCTGTCCTAGTGGCTATGCAGCCACTGCAGCAATCACCTGGGCAAATCCATCCTATGCAGTGGATGCCCAAGATTCCCTTGCTGAGTCCAAAACCTTTTTCTGGTGACAGGAAAAAGGATGAGGACCTGGACACCTGGGTGAGAACTGTGCCTACCTATGTGAGGCACAAGCTCACGAGGCCAGAGCAGGAAGTTATAGTCGCTGCCTCCTTTCTAGAGGGTTCAACAACACGATGGTTAAATGGCATAGTGCAACAACAGGGTTACATCAAAACTTTGATGCCTGGGCCCAGACCCAGACATTAGAGGACTTTGTAAGGACTGTGTACAACAGGTGGCATGACCCTCAAGGGGCTCAGAAGGCCACCGACGCAATCAACAATCTCGGTTCCAAACGGTACCGGATTGTGCGGGAAGTCACAGACGTCGTAGAACATCTGATCGTAGTGCCTCGTGTACGCAATGACCCGCATGTACTCCTCATTGCTTATCTGAGATGTTTGACCACAGATGTCAAGAATAAGCTGGTAGACGAGGCCAACATCGATGTCCATAACTTCGCCACTTTCAGCAAGAAAGCCTTGGATATAGAGGTTAAACTTGGGACTGCGCATCAGGGTCAAACAGATGTTAGGGAGAAGAAACTTCCCCAAGATTGGAGGAAGAAGGGCAATCTCATGTTCATCGACCATGATGATCAGGCGACTGAGATTGACGACTTCCCTGACTATGGGGAAGACGCAGGGCAGGATGGGGCTAGTGAGACTTCGGATGGGGGAGTCGTAGCTCCAATCAAAGAAAAGGCTAGGGGGACCGGGAAGCAGAAGGTAGGCCGGTCCAAGGGTCAGGGCGACCAAGGAACGCCCGCATGGGTAAAACTGGGTTTAGAGTACGAGGTATGGAGGGACCGAGTTGCTAGGGGTACCTGTCCAAACTGTGGCAACTATGGCCACACGTCCAGAACATGTCGAGGCGAAAAGGTCACAACGAAGCTAGCCTCTCCAACTGTGGTAGGCTTATCTACGAACCCTGGTGGTGCTTCTGCGAGCACTTCGCAGGGAAACACCTCGGGCCAGTAGGAGTGTTAGCCGCTCTTACTCGTGCTGAAGTGGTAACACTACCTTCACTACTTCAGGCGTTGGCCAAGGCTATTGACCTATTTGTCGCTCCGCAGACACATTCAGACCATCCGATGCTCTGTTCAAGAGATGTGTCTGAGTCCTTAGAACAGTTACAAACTGAGTGGTCAGGGAACGACCCCAGAGACTCTTGGGCGATGATTAGCAAAGGTCCTAGGGGTGAACATTTTATGGTAGAGGTTGATGTAGGTGGCCGCAAAGTGGGCGTCTTCGCAGACTTAGGCTCTACACGGAACTTCACCAGTCGTGCTTGTGTGGACAGACTGCGCTTAGCGGACGAAGTGCAACGGCTGAGCAGATTTGTAGCATCCACGCTAGCCAACAAGCACAGTATGGTTGTCCAAGACTATGTCAAGGACGTAGTCTGCATCTTCTCCTATGGAGAAGGGGAACTGAGACATAAGATCTTGTTCCTTGTCAGTGACGAACTGCGGTTCGATATGCTACTAGGCATGTACTACCTTGAGGTTGCTCAACCTCAATTCGATTCGGATAGGAAGGTGATGATCCACAAGTTGTCTAATGGAAGAACCCTTAGACTGCAGAAGTTCAAAGCTAGCAGTCTAGTGGAGAACTATGGTTGTATGTGTGCATCTTTTTTCTATAAGCAGAATCGTGAGGAGGGCATGTACCTAGTCTTTGTCTCTGAGAAAGGGGAGGCCGTAAAATCAACCCCAGAGATAGAAGCAGTCGTTGCTCAATATTCAGACCTTTTTGAGGAGCCCAATGGTGTGGTGGAAAGGGAGGTTGTCCATGCGATAGAAGTCGTCCCCAGTAGCAAAGTACCTAGAGGACGGATCTATAGGATGTCTCCTGCGGAGTTGGATGAGCTCCGTCGCCAGCTCAAAAAGCTCACAGAGAAGGGATGAATTCGGCCTAGTACCTCCCCTTATGGTGCTCCAGTCCTATTCGTTCTTCAGAAGGGAGGTACCCTAAGGATGTGCAGTGACTATAGGGGCCTCAATGCCATCACGGTTAAGAACGCAGAGCCACTACCTCGCATTGACGACCTCTTGGATAGAGTGCAGGGATGTCGGTGTCGAGCGCATCAGCCCTCGCACGAACGAGGGCCCTCCCGACCATGTCACGCAGGAGTTAAACATAACATATCCATGAGACAACTCGGGAACGATGCATAACATTCCGCGGACCGCCGAGACGGACGTGGTTGCATCGCTCCTTTGTCGCTCTAGCCGGGTGCGCCAGCTATACATCCTGCGGTCCCCTACGACAGGATAGGTTTTCGCGGGGCATAAGCTTTGCTTCCCTAAGGGGCTGTCACCACCCTTAGGGGCGTATCCCTACCGAGCTACTGACCCACATGCGCAAGCTTTTAAATGCAATCACAGAGGTAGATCAGCCGAGGGCGTTTGCTCGTCTCGCTGCAGTATAGGAATTGCTTGGTTAACGCCGAGTGAACCCGAAACCGTAAAAAAGACGGCAGCGCTTCGCCGTTTTCCTTTTTTTTACGGGGCACGGCGCAACGACGTGCTGCCATTTTTCGACGAGGGTTCGGCAACGGCACCACCTATCGAGTGCATCGGCCCTCGCGCGAACGAGTGCCCTCCCGGCCATGTCACACAGGAGTTAAACATAACATATCCATGAGACAACTCGGGAACGATGCATAACATTCCGCGAACCGCCGAGACGGACGCGGTTGCATCGCTCCTTTGCCGCTCTAGCCGGGTGCGCCAGCTATATATCCTGCGGTCCCCTACGACAGGATAGGTTTTCGCGGGGCATAAGCTTGCTTCCCTAAGGGGCTGTCACCACCCTTAGGGGCGTATCCCTGCCGGGCTACTGACCCACCTGAGAAAGCTTTTAAATGCAATCGAAAAAGTAGATCAGCCGCGGGCGTTTGCTCGTCTCACTGCAGTATAGGAATTTCTTCTTCTTCTTCTTCTTCTTCTTCTTCTTCTTCTTCTGTTGCTTCTGTTGCTTCTGCTGCTTCTGATTCTTCTTCTGCTTCTGCATCTTCTTCTGCTTCTTCTTCTGCTTCTTCGTCTTCTTCTTTGTCTTCTTCTTCTTCTTCTTCTGCTTCTGCTTCTGCTTCTGCTTTTGCTTCTTCTTCTTCTTCTTCTTCTTCTTCTTCTTCTTCTTCTTCTTCTTCTCTTCTTCTTCTTCTTTTTCTTCTTCTTCTTCTTCTTCTTCTTCTT
>BFEA01000287.1:108738-129973 GCA_003427395.1 Chara braunii | reverse complement strand
CGCACACACACACACACACACACACACACACACACACACACATATAGGTGTTCTCTCTCTCTCTCTCTCTCGCTCGCGCGCGCGCGTGTGTGCGGTGCTTGCGCAGCTCCCCGCGCCGCCCGAGCGGCGCGCGCGCACACACACACACACACACAATCAATCAATCAATCAATCAATCAATACCAATCAACCAATCAAACCTTTTTTTTTTTCAAGTTTTTTGTTTATTTATTTTTAAATTTTGTATCTTTGTTTTTCTAAAACACCTCATACCCCTGCAAAAAACAGAAATTCATTTCTAAAAAATACAGGTGAACTCAGGGACCATATATCTGATGATAAAAAATGACAAAAAAAAATCCAACTTTTCTTTATATTTTTGTTTTTAAAATCGAATTTAGTTTTTGATTTTTAAAAAATCCGAAACAAAGTCGGATTCCAAAAAAAAAATTATGGGGTTGTAGGGTTTAAAATTCCCTACAACCCCATATATATATATAATTTTTTAACCTATTATTTAATTCAGGAAAATTCTGGTAAAATCGGGTCCGCGGTGCGGACCAGGTAGGCCGCGGATGCGGACCCGTCTGCGTCCGCCATCCGAGATTGGACCCGCGGACGCGTCCGCGGGTGTTACATAGTCGCCAATTGATCTCATTTTCCATTTTTGCCCCGCCACCACGTGTGGGCTAACATGAAAAGTACCTCAGCTTCAGCGATTTTTCACGATCAAAGATTCAAAACAATATGTCAAGAAATCTGAAAATTGAAGGGTCCGTACATTTGATCATGATCTTTCCAGGAAAAAATAAAGAAAAATAAAAAATTGTTTAAACCGCGAAATAAATCGCGGCGGCAATTTGACACATTTTCCATTTTTGCCACTCCCTTGGTTCTCCCCACTACGCTACCGGTAACCCTCTTCAACCTGTGCTACCAGTCCTCCCAAAGTTATGACGGTGGGGGTAGTGGACCACTAGTTGCTACATAACCACCTGGAGGGGGCATGCCAAACATAGGTGAGAATGAAGGCCCTACCGGCGGCAGCGTCATTGATGGACCCGCACCCGAAGGGGGAGCTACAGCAAACCGAGGTTGCCTCATCATTGGATGAGGAGCATGTAATGCAGCCAGAATTTGTTTCTGGCCTGCCACTAGTTCGTCCAACACCTCCTGCTGAACAACCTGCGTCTCCGCCTCACACAGGAGCGAGTTACGCAGTGCTTGATCGCAGGGTCAAGTGTTGACTCATCTAATGCTTCTAATCTGCTTAGTTCCTGCAATCTACTACCTAGTCTAGCCTTCCTGATTATAGCTCTTCTTCTCCTCTTTGCTGCTTCATCCAATTGACGCAGCAACTCATCCTGAAGTTCTTCTGCTTGGAGGATCTCATAATCCTTCGAGGTGAGTTGAGTCTGCTGGCTGACTTGCAAGCCAGCACTCTGGCTAATGGAAACCTGAGAACCACTCTGACTAACTCCTGACGAAGTGGCCTGTGAAGAGGCCTGCGACATGGTAGAGGAAGTAGCCATGGTCGTACCGGTGCTAGCTGAAATCCTAGACCTGGCACTATCCTCAGCGACCCTCACTCTTCTTGCCGCTGTTCTCTCTCTAGCCTCTCTCCACAGTCTCCTCTCGTCTCCTGGACCTAACTCCAGGAAAGTCCAAGGTCGATTGAGACCAGTTCTACGAGTAGTCCTACGGTCGTCCACTAACAACTCCTCCTCACTAGTGCTTGCGTCACTCATGAGCTACAGTGTGTGTGATCTAAACTAGAATTCACACTGAATCCTACCTTAGCATGACACACAACCGATTATGATACACAACCAACTTCGGTCGGCTTGGACAAAACAGTTAGGTGGTTAGGTCCCAACCAATGTCAGATTCTACAGGGAATGTTAAATCTATTTTTAGATTACTCTGATACAGATGGCAATGCAGCAAAGAATACTATTCTATCTGCAGTTGTCTGTCAGTTGTCAGTCCAGTCCGTAACAACTAAATAATCAAAAATAGAAATAATGCTCCCTGCAGAGATGTGAAACGGTTTTCACTTGTAAGCAGTAGCGAGTGCAGATCCCCAGGGCTCGATCCCTAGTTTTCACCTTACCTGTGTACAGTATCTGTGTTGACCCCGAGTGTTTGAACCCGTGACCTGTGTTTTGACAATTGCTGTTGTCCGTTGTAGGTCAGTGTAGGGGTAGGGGTTCGATCTGTAGACCTGTCGGATAGGAGTCCTAGTGAGTTCTAGAAGTCGTAGTTGTAGCCTGTCCGAAGAGTCAAGGTCGTGGCTGCTACAGTCCTGAAAGGTCAACGTCGTAGCTGCGACAGTACCGAAAGGCCAAGTCTACGGAAGTGGCCTTTCGGAGTAGGCTCACGTAGGTAGAGGCAAGTGGGTAAGTGGTGGAGCCAACCACAGTGCGTTGGCGATGCAACTGCAGTGAGGTTGCGGTCCAACCCCATGCAGTCAGCGGTAGGGTCCAGTCAGTCCCATTCCAGTCCAACAAGTACCATGCGGGACTGTGTGCACAAAGGGCCAATGGTAAAAAGGGCCAGACCAGCGAGCTACAGAAGTATAAATCAAAGGGCAGCGTGCAGCCATTCATTCATTGCTGCGGAAGCCATGCGGAAGCGCTGCCATAGCGACTTGTGCGAGGTGGTCTGCAGTGAGCCCGAGGACGAAGAGGGCGAGAAGGAGTTAGCCATAGCGATAGGGTAGAAGCGGCCATAGCCGCCATAGCTGTAGGTGTGTATGAGTGTGTGCGCCAGGGTACAGAGTGTTGCGTGTGGGGTATCCAGGGTGATCCTGTATGCGAACAGCAGTGTTGAGGTAGTGACGAATAGAGAGTTGTTCAGGCAATGAACCGCCATAGCCATGTGAAGTGAACCTGTATCTGAGTGTGTTCTTGGTACTATATCTCTGAGTTCTGAGTGGGCGCCTGGCGCCAGTTTGCTGAGCAACCTGTTTGCATACGTGTGAAGTGTGAATGAATGCGAGTTTGATTGCACAGGTATCGAAGCTGGTACCCGCTATCTCACGCGCCATCGCCGTTGTAGCAGGAGAGAGACGGCGCCATAGCTGGAGTGCGCCACCGTGAAGAAGAGGTCCGCCATAGCTGCGCTGCGGAAGGAAGTGACGCGTACCTACACAAAAGACAATGACGAAGAAGAGAGAGAGAGAGAGAGAGAGAGAGAGAGAGAGAGAGAGAGAGAGAATTGAGCGATACAAGATTGGTTCATCACACACCTGCGCTGAAGACATCATCGAAGAGAGAGAGAGTTGAGTGATCCAAGACTGGTTGTGCGGTCCAAGACAGAGTAGCGGCCATAGCCACGGAGCTCGGGGCACGGAGGAGAGACGAGGGTGAAGTTGAGAAGGAAGGAGAGCTAACGAAGTGGAAGACAGACATAGCCGGGGGGGAAAAAAAAAAAAAAAAAAAAAAAAAAAAGAGAAAAGGAGGAAGAAGACAGGCGAAGGAGGAGGAAAGAGATTGAAGGTTGGCGAGGAAGAAGGTGCTGGCAGCCATAGCCGACGGAGGGTTGACCAAGCATTGACCAGAGGGTTGACTGGGAGTTGACCAGAGGGTTGACTGGGCATTGACCAGAGCGTTGCCCAAGGCATTGACCGGAGCTGCTGACCGCAACTTTGACCAAGCTGGAGTTGGTATAATCTCGCCAAGCCCTTAGCCTATCCCCTTGCCCTACGGATGTGCACTCACCCTATGGTACTTGCTGAGTCTGAGTCTGTCTGTCTCTTCTTTCTGCATTGAGTCTCTTCTGTCCAGGTGATGGGACTCTGTGTATGAAGGATAGGGCCTCGTTGACCAAACCCCTGCCGGGCTGAGTAGGGCTAAAGACTGTGTCTGACGACACGACTGTCCCGGAGGACACGAATCCTCCCAAGGACCAGTACTGACCGGCGGGCTGCTCGGTGTGGCACGGTAGGCCCGAAATCAGAGTTGTGGGCTGCACAACGGGCCGTCTAAGTATTGAGAGAACCTGCTGACCGGTCGTCCTGTCTGCGACGTTAAAGAATTCTTGAGGAGTTAAGGGGGATCTCCTTAAATGCCTCCTGGTCAGCAACAGGTTTTGTAGTGACGGTTGTAGTATTACTGTCTAGGCTAGAGACCATAGCTGATAGGGTTCTCTACGGATCCTGTGGTCCATAGATCGAGTCAGTAGGTCTTGTCAGTTAGGGGGAGAGTCTAAGTGGTGAGGAGTGGAACCGTCGTACCACCCCCTACACGCCCGAACAGAAAGCAAAGGTCGTCGCCGCCGTGAAGGAGAGAAGAGAAAGTAAGGAGGCCAAGGAGAAGGCCTTGTTAGAAGAGCAGGCGGCCAAGCTGAAAAAGATTGAGGAAGAGATGGCCAGAGAGAAGGAGAGGCTAAGGAAAGAAGAAGAAGAGAAGTTGAAGGCGGTGGAAGAGGAAGAAGAAGAACAACAACAACCACTGGAAAGGCGAAGGGCAGGAGACAGAGGAGAATCCAGTGTAAAGAGGATCAATTGGAGAAGAGGATTACAAAATGGGTTGCGGGACTAACCCTGGGAGAAGACGAGGAGGCGTTGATGTATGTGCCCAGGGACGAGCAGGAGGCGGCCTTGAGAGAATGGGAGGCTGAAGAAGACCCACTCAAGCGCCAGGTGTTGGAGGATGAGAAAAGGATGGAGTGGAAGTTTCGCCTCACCAGGGAAAGGAAAAGAAGGATGGAGGCCGCCAGCCAGGCGGCAAAAGAATTAGAGGAGATAAAGAAGCAGAGAGATCAGATGACGGTACAGGTAGATTTATTGGGGAAGATGGAAATTATGGCGAAGAATATAGAGCGCCTGGCACGGGTCCAGGAAGAGCAATTTCTATTTGGTAGAAGCCAGGATATTGCCGTGCGTTCTATACGATTGGGGCTCAGGGACTTTGCACGTGAATTGGCACGCAGGTGGGCACCGAGGTGAGGGCCCGTCTCGAAGGGACAAAGCGCTATTGCACTGGCGCCATTGAGGGCGCCAGACTAACCGCTCCCAAAGGGGAGGAAGTACGTCCCCGTAGGGAGCCGGTCAAGGTCAAATTTCCTGATTCCTACAGTGGGAAGAAGGAAGAGAACTTTGACAACTGGGAAGCGAATGTTAAGACCTACGTGCACCTGCAGAAAGTTTCCCCAGATGAGCACGTCCTAATCACCATCCATGCCGCTAACTGCAATAATGATGTCGTTGCGTACTTTGCGTTCACTCCCCTTAGTGACTTTCTGAAATTATTGCGTGAGCGGTTCGCAGATGTTGCGCGTAGTGTTAAAGCCTCCGATCGTTTGCAAACCATCCATTCGAGTCAGTGGAAGAGTGCCAAGGCACTCAAAGGTGTAATGGATGAGTTGATTGCAATCCCTGACCACGGGGTCACCGAGACCCAGTTGGTCAACCTCTTCTACCGGGCTATGCCCGAATCGCTGCGAGGGCACTTCTTTGAGAAGAGCCAGCAACCCACCATGACCTATGACGCCCTGAGCAGGGAAGTGGTGGCGTTTGAAGCGCGGTCCATGTCAGTCTCCACTTTCTGGCACAAGGACCTAGACAAGGGGAAAAAGTGGAAGGGCCGCACCATCTCTGGTCAAGTTAAGACAAAGGATCGTCTGATCCTTACCCTAGACAAAGGTGGTGTCAAAGAAGTTCCCTACGAACAGGTCGAGTGGGGGCTTGAGGATAAGGGCAGTAGCGAAGGGCAAGGGAGGACTTACGCTGCTGTCGCGACTGGAGGGAGGCAGCAAGGAGGAGGAAGAGGTTAGGGCCAAAGGGGCCAGGCCAGGGGGTTGGCGGTAAAGGAGGAAACCGCCAAGCGGTAGGTAGGGGTCAAGGTCCCCCGCAAAACCGTTCTGGAAATCGGTCTCCTGGTAGAGAAAATTGGTCACCACGCAGGGGGAACAGGTCGTCCTCCTGGAGAGGTGGTTGGCACCTGGGGCTGCCCCAGGGCATGCCCTAGGAAGATCTGGGCTTGGACCAACGCTTATGGCAACAACGTGTTGACCAGGGACAGTGCATATATTGTGGTGACCCTGGCCACATTATTAAATATTGTCCTAAGTATAGAGAAGCCCAGTGGGCTGCCCAAGAGTCAAAAGGCAGCCGCCGGTAGGGGTAGCAACTGCCCCTACCCCAGGGCCATGTGAAGATAAGTCAGCAAGTCAGCACGAATCTCCCAAACCACATGAGCCCATGGCAGAAGTTGCAGGTCGGTGCCTAGATAGCTGCCCAAAGATTGCATGCGTTAGAGTGTCTCTAGGCACTTCCCTCACAGGCGTGGCAGAAGAGTTAAAGGAGAGAATGCCTGCCTGGGCCAAGATGAAGAAAGAGAATAGGGGGCAACTTATACTAGTAGATACAAAGATCTTTAGAGGCCAAGCTGGCGCCTTAGTGGATAGTGGAGCCACTCGCAGTTATATTAGTAGGAGGGCGCAGCAAAAGCTGAAGTTGCAATTAAAGGTCCAAAAATTGGCAGACCCTGTAGTCAATATCCTCGCAGACAACCGCACTATGCGAGTCGAGGATTACGTAGAGGGAGTCCAGGCTTACTTCTGCCTAGAGAAGAATGGGAAGGTGGAGAAGGTCCTCCACTCCCTGACTCTCCTCGTTGAAGATAACCTCCCGTTTGATATAGTCCTAGGAATGGATTGGGGAGAGGTAGCAGGGGCCACACTACATTTGAGAAAGCACGAGTGTAGGCTCCCTAGCCCGTCAGGCGGAGTCAAGACTGCCCGCCTGTTCCATGTGTCAGGAGTAGATGACTCCCTGGCACATTGCTGCCTTAGCGCTCCTGCATTTGCACGAATGGTTAGGAAGGAGCAGCTAGAGGAACAGGTTTTCGTGGCCTATGCCAGGCCAATTACTGAGCCTACGGAAGAGAAACCCACAGACCCCGCAATCGCCAAACTGCTGGAAAGATATAAGGATTTAGTTCAGTCGCCGATAGGAGTAGTTCCGCGACCGATCCAGCATCGCATTGAGATTGAGTCGGGCAGCAAGACTCCTAAGGGAGGTGTGTATAGGATGTCCCCGTGGGAACTGGAAGAGCTTCGCAAGCAGTTAGACGAGCTCTTAGAGAAGGGTTGGATTAGCCCCAGTTCGTCTCCATTTGGAGCACATGTCCTATTCGTCCCCAAAAAGGAGGGAGAGTTGAGACTACGTATAGACTATAGGGGTCTCAATGCCATCACAGTGAAGAATGCAGAGCCACTGCCCCGAATAGATGGCCTATTAGATCGGGTGCAGGGGTGTAAGTATTTTTCGAAGATAGACTTGAAGTCCGGAGATCATCGGATAGAAGTTCATCCTGATGATCAACACAAGACCGCTTTTCTGACTAGGTATGGGCATTATGAATTTATAGTGATGCCCTTTGGACTAACCAATGCGCCTGCAACATTTCAGTGTTGCATGAACGATCTCTTTAGGCCATGGTTAGATAGGTTTGTCGTAGTATACCTAGACGACATTTTAGTGTTCAGTAAGTCCCTCCAGGAGCATGAGGGCCATCTGAGGGAGGTCTTGGAAAAGCTAAGAGAAGCTAACTTCAAGATCAATGCGAAGAAGTGTGAGTGGGCAAAGACCCAAGTTTTGTACTTGGGCCACGTCTTAGACGGAGACGGAATAAAACCCGAAGATAGTAAAATCGCAGCGATACGAGATTGGCCTACACCCCGCACGTTGACAGAGTTGCGGTTGTTCCTAGGCCTAGCAAACTATTATAGGAAGTTCGTGAGGAACTTCTCCACAATCGCTGCCCCCCTTCGCAGAAAGAAAGAAACAATCTGGAAGTGGGACAAGGACTGCACGTCTGCAATGAAGAAGCTGAAACAAGCATTGATAGAGTATCCAGTCCTAAAAGTAGTCGATCCGTCTCTACCCTTTGTCGTTACCACGGACGCGAGTCAATATGGCATAGGTGTTGTCCTACAGCAAGACGATGGCAATGGTTATATACACGTAGTGTTCATGTCTGTTAGGATGGCTTCAGAGAAGGTAGCGACATCAACTTATGAGAGGGAACTCTACGCTCTCAGGCAAGCATTAGAGCACCGAAAGCACTACTTGCTTGGGAGGCACTTCAAAGTCTATTCGGACCACGAGACATTAAGGTGGCTGAAGACGCGTGCTAAGATGACACCTAAGCATACTAGGTGGGCCGCCGAGATAGACCAATACGATTTTGAGCTCAAGCCAATAAAAGGGAAATATAATGTAGTTGCGGACGCTCTGAGTAGGAGAGCGGACTACTTTGGGGCAATAGTTCGTTATCTAGATATAGGGGGAGACCTGCAGCAGAAAGTTAGAGAGGTCTATGCGCAGGACCCTATCTATGGTGACCTCCTCAGGAGAGTGAAGGAGGCCCCAGAGTCTGAACCGGACTACCGCACTACTGATGGACTGTTGTTCGAGAAGACTAATGTATTTGATCGATTGTGCATTCCCAACAGTGAAGAGATCCGTAGTTTGATCCTAGGGGAATGTCACGATACAAAGGGACACTTTGGTTGGCAAAAGACTTTAGCCAACCTAATGCACGTGTACACCTGGCCCGGTATGAAGGCCGACTGCATAGAGTACGTTCGCAGTTGTAAGGTCTGTCAGAGGAACAAGACCACCACGCGTGCCCCTCCAGGTCTTCTCAGACCCTTGCCTATTCTTGACCAGCCAGGAGATTCAGTATCCATTGACTTTATGGATACTGGCGTCAAGAGTAGGCACGGCAAGAGCCAAGTCATGGTCGTAATAGATAGATTTAGCAAGTATGCAGTCTTTATTCCTTTGCCTTCTGAGGCACGTACAGAATTAGTGATTCAAAAGTTTTTTGATCATTGGGTCAGTGAGCTTGGGGTCCCATTGTCTATAGTTAGTGATAGAGACACCCGGTTCACCAGTCAAAACTGGTAGGAATTGATGAGAGTCTATGGCTCTAAGTTGTTAATGTCATCTGCCCGTCATCCGGAGACCAACAGTCAGACTGAACAGATGAACAAGATCCTGCAGCAAGTTCTGAGGATGTACATTAGACTTGATCAAGTTAACTGGGATGAGATGCTCCCAAAGGTAGCCAGCGCCTACAATAACAGCGTACACCTATCTTTCTGTCGCACTCCCAACGAGTTGCATAAGTCTTTCAAGCCGCGTAGACCCTTTGAAGGACTTAACCGGGATCCGATTTATAGGCTACCGCCCGGTACAAGGGAGTTCGCGTTACAGCATGAGAAATAGTTGGCTACAATAGTAGAGAACCTCAGGAAGACCCAACACAGGATGATAGAGCAAGCTAACAAGCACAGTCGCCCGTCACAATTTCAAGTAGGCGACTTAGTCTGGGTCAAGTCTAAAGAGTTTGCTCCTGAGGAGAACATCTCGCAAAAGTTACTCCCCGCATATAGAGGACCGTGGCCAGTTCTAGAAGTCAAGGGCGGAGAGGATGGGCCGTCCTATACGATAGAGATTCCAGCACACCTCCACACCTACCCAGTGTTCCATGTGTCAAAGTTGTTACCCTGCACAACGAGTGACCAGTTTCCATCACGAAGATCCATGATTCCCTTCGGATATGGATGGCAGGTACGACATTGACGGCATAGTGGGAGAAGATGTCTTTAGGACTGGAGGTAGAGGTCGTCCACAAAAACAATATAAAGTCAGGTTTGCATATCAAGAACCAGAAGACGACCGCTGGTTTACGAGAATTGAACTTCTAGAAACAGATCCCGACATAGTTAAAGCCTATGAGAGAGATAAGAAAGGAAAAGGTCCTACCTTGGACTGAGTTATTCTCGGAGGACCTCAAATTTAGGCCGGCGGGAGTGAAACGGTTTTCACCTGTCAGCAGTAGCGAGTGCAGATCCCCGGGGCTTGATCCCTAGTTTTCACCTTACCTGTGTACAGTATCTGTGTTGACCCCGAGTGTTTGAACCCGTGACCTGTGTTTTGACAGTTGTTGTTGTCCGTCGTAGGTCAGTGTAGGGGTAGGGGTTCGATCTGTAGACATGTCGGATAGGAGTCCTAGTGAGTTCTAGAAGTCGTAGCTGTAGCCTGTCCGAAGAGTCAAGGTTGCTGCTACAGTCCTGAAAGGTCAAGGTCGTAGCTGCAACAGTACCGAAAGGCGAAGTCTACAGACTTCCGGAAGTGGCCTTTCGGAGTAGGCTCACGTAGGTAGAAGCAAGTGGGCAAGTGGTGGAGCCAACCACAGTGCGTTGGCAATGCAACTGCAGTGAGGTTGCGGTCCAACCCCATGCAGTCAGCGGTAGGGTCCAGTCAGTCCCAGTCCAGTCCAGCGAGTACCATACGGGACTGGTGCACAATGGGCTGGTGGGAAAAAGGGCCAGACCAGCAAGCTACAAAAGTATAAATCAAAGGGCAGCGTCCAGCCATTCATTCATTCCTGCGGAAGCCATGCGGAAGCGCTGCCATAGTGACTTGTGCGAGGTGGTCTGCAGTGAGCCCGAGGACGAAGAGGGCGAGGAGGAGTTAGCCATAGCGATAGGGTAGAAGCGGCCATAGCCGCCATAGCTGTAGGTGTGTACGAGTGTGTGCGCCAGGGTACAAAGTGTTGCGTGTGGGGTATCCAGGGTGATCCTGTATGCGAACAGCAGTGTTGAGGTAGTACCGAACAGAGAGTTGTTCAGACGATGAACCGCCATAGCCATGTGAAGTGAACCTGTATCTGAGTGTGTTCTTGGTACTATATCTCTGAGTTTTGAGTGGGCGCCTGGCGCCAGTTTGCTGAGCAACCTGTTTGCATACGTGTGAAGTGTGAATGAATGCGAGTCTGATTGCAGATGTATGCTGAATGGCTGTTTATCTAATTAATGCTACAGCGAACAGTTGCCGGAATCCCCCCTCTCCCTGTGTCCTTCTTGAGTTGTCTCTTTGTGTCGACGCCCTGAGCATCTGGTTGAGCAGCGTGTCTAAAGGTGTGCAATCCGGCCCACCCCTGTGCCCCAAGTCAACGCCGAACCTGCCAGCCCCTGCACATTATTTATCCTCGCATCCAACGAGCCTTAGACCCAGTTTGATCTGGCTGATCAGGAGGCATCTAAGGAGATCCCCCGTAACTCCTCAGGAATTATTTAACGTCGATCACAGCCAGAATCAACACCGAGTCCCCGCCAGAAATATTTAGAGACGGTCTGGTAAGCGTCTGTTCAAAGGGCATGGTGACCGTGACCCGAGTGCTTCGTCCAGGGCCCTTCAGAGGCATCGCCCGTCTCCCACCACCTTGCTGCCCAGGAAGAATGTCGACTCTCAAGGTTTAGCGCTCGCCACACCTCACATTGAGAGGACTCTCAAGACAGAACTCACTTCCTCACGATAAGAAGCAATGAAGAGGGTAGACAAGGAAGGAAACAACGTACCTCATAATGCTGCCCCCAACCACAGATTTCTCACCGGCAACCTGATGTGCATTTAAGATGACCGGTCTTTGCCTCAGCACAACCCACAGCAGAATGCAGTTCCACCTCGGCTTAAATGCCACATCAGCGAGCTCTCATCATCCAGCATATACCCCTAATGTCACCACATAGCTTCCTGGCRCGCCCACACGACCCTGGGCCGCCTTACGTTCAACGCCCAAGCCTTATCACTGCCCCACACCTCATGCAAAGCACCAAACAGCTAATGCGAAGAACCAATGAGCGCAGTTGGAACCAGCTCCGATACCAAATTGCAAGAAAATGAACAGAAGCGAGATGACAATATTCAGATTGCACAATCACATTGAAAGCCAAATCGTAACAAAGTGTTCAGGAAACAGCATTGCACCAATATAACACCAATGGAGAATTGTAGCACTGAAAGTCAATGTCAATGAGAGCTTGCTCTCGCCACCACCAACATATGTATCCAGTCTCTATCTCCCTACCTGGCACTCGGCGCCCAGCCTACTCCCTACACAGCTACTACTAGCCTACTAATTGACAATGCAACTGTTGACGTCAGCAGCACCCGAAGTACTTGAAGATGTCGCCCATGCAGAACCATCGCCAATACCAGGTATGTGCCCTCACATCATCATCATCATCATCCTTCTCTCTCCCACGTCTCCCTTTGTTGTACACCCGAAGACCACCCCTGCGCCTCACTGTATGTCCAAGCCCACAGCCAGCTATGGAGGCTGGGCTATGGCGCTGCCCTTAGCAGAGCCCTGCTTCACCACACGACCGCACGTGCGCAGCCTCTTGCTCCAATGCTAGCAGCCAGCACGCGAACTATCGGTCCAGCAGTGCTGCCACCAGCCAGCAAGTGCCCGAATGAGGCTGGCCGGGGAGAGCTCTTCCCTATATGGAAAGAGCTGGCCTGCTCACGCAGCCTGGCTGGGTTGGGCCTGGGCCCAGAAGCTTCCAGTAGGCCCCAGGATGCTGTGCTTGTGTGCAGCTACTGGGCCTCTTGCGGTTGGGCCTCCCAACTGTCAGTGTATGATGCTGCGATTCTCGCCCAGGGCCTGCATTCTTTGGAAAGGCCCAGAAGGCCGTAGAAATGTCTTTGTTGCTCGGCCTGGGTTCCTCTCAACCAACTGACGCGTCGCAACTGCCTGGACCCCAAATATGAATTTGACAGTCGAGGGCCTCTTGTGATATGTTAGGCCCGCCTTCACTTAGGGCGGGCACTCTTACAACAGGGGCCCTTCAGGCCTGCCGAGGACCCAGATCCTCGCACAAACATCAAAAAATAAAAATAAAAATATAGGGTTGTAGTCCTTGAAAAGGCCTACAACGGTGACAACCCCCTTTTTTTATTTTATTTTTTGGATTATGTTTAGACCAGGAAAAAAATCATTGCGGACCCCGTTTATTCGCGTATTCGCGTCTAACGCGCGTTTAAACGGGATTCGGCGCGAATTCAACGCGCGTTGAATAATTCAACGCGGAACCCGCATTGAATCGAAAATCGGACACATAGCACCCAATTACAAACTAACGAGCGTAATTAATAAAGCGACAAAAGAGCTTTCACTAATTCTTCCATGGTGTGTACATCAAAATTCCAGCCCTATCCCATAGTTGCCCTTCCCCCACCCCAAAGTCAACCACCCAAAACTTAACCATACCTAATTAGTAATAACGACACCCCACATGTGTTATCATCACTCCACGGCCAATGAACGAGCATTTTCGCTTGCTCGGCGTTCCCAGCGAGAAAGAGGAAGGGACAACCACTCCTTCACCAAGTGGTAGAGCCGGGTATCTGTCAGCCCACTTGCGAGTCTTCATCTCCACAGCTCCACGTCAGCATCCCTGAATTATGAGAGGCACGCCTTGCTGCTGTGAGCTCATGTGCAATCCACTCAACCCGAGCAACACCATCGCGCCAGTAGCAAAGGAGGAGTGCAATCAGTTGATCCGTCGTCCCAGACACAGGTGCGGCGCCCCAAATGTTGATCCTAAACAGCCCAAGCAATTCAATCAGCATCACCAAGCATGGTCGGCATCCTCTTCCAGCCATAGCGCCCCCTACCCCCACGCGTGGCCACCCCACCACAGTGCCACCTTCATCATGGCGACACTATCGCGATCCCCCATTGCCCAGACGTCGCTCCCCCTGGCGGCACTAGCACTGTGTCATCGCTAACACAGGGCTAGCACCGCCAGAAGGCGACGCGTCAGTGTTGTGCTAACGCGCCGCCTCATCCCTTCGTCATTTTCGAGAAGGCAACTTCGGTGATGTGACCCTGAGGCAAAGGTTGTGCAGTTTATTTTTCTGCACAACATAGTATTTTTTCAGATTTTCTGGATTTTGTTTTGCTTTTTTTTTTCTACTTCTTTTCACAGGGACCTTCCCTGGCCCTTGCCCAGCCTGGGCGCCCAGGCAAACAAGGTGACCAGGGCGGCCTGGTTAACGCGGCCTGGGAGAGGTACTCGTGGTTTTGGAAAGGGAAGTTGAAGGAAGAGGGGGCCCACTGTTAAACAGAAAGAAGCGGAAGTTCAAGAAAAGAAACACTCCAGCAAGGGCCAACACACAGTTTTGTCTTCTTTTTTTTTTTCCTTGAAGTTCTTTTCTTTTTGTGCATGCACTTGGGGTACCAACTGGGGCGCGCCTTGGCTGCCTAGGCAGCCTGGCCGGACAATGGAAAGGCAAAGTCCCTGCAAAAAAAAAAATCAGAAAATTCTGGAAAGAGGAACTATTATTCAGAAAATTAAACTGAACAACTTTTGCCTCAGGGTCATGCTGAAATTCTTTACCAAATTGAAAATAAAAAGTAAGCTGTTTTCTTTTTCTTTTTTTTTTCCGCCTGGCTGGACAACTGGTTCCGGGCCACTCTGGTAGCCCAGGCGCACACATTTTTCTGCTTTTGTTCCATGTGTGTGTGGTTTACAACTTTAGAAAGTTAGAAACTGATAAAAAGAAGTCTCTCTCTGTCTTTCAGGATGGAATTCGACAATGACGAAAGGCCAGAGTGTGCAAACCTTTTGTCCATTTATCAAGTGGTAACTGGAAAAACTAGAGAGGTGAGGTTTCTCTGCCAATCTTTTTTTCTTTTCTTTGTTTGAGTTTTTTGAAGTGTTTTCCTTTTCTTGCATGGTGCGAGGATTGAGCCCTCGCAAGGCCCTTCTCGGGCACACAGACGTTCTGGGCTCAGGCCTTCAGAAACCCTAGTGCCCGCCCTAAGTGAAGGCGGCCTGCATATCCACGTGAGGCCTATTTTTGCCATTTTTCGTATGTGGGATACCAGACAGTTGCCGCACACCAGTTGGTTACAGAGCAACGGGAGCCTTCCCTCTACACGTTCCAGAAACAGCAGCTGCGTTGTAGAGTTGAGCTCAGGGCTCATTCGGTTGAGGCCCTGGGCACACACATTCAGAGGCGGACAAGTCACGTATTGGCCGCGGACCAATGAGAAAGAAGCTTCCTTGTCACACACATGCCACACTCCAATGAGATTGTGCCTGACACTTGTAGCCTCGAGGCTACCTGGACGTCCCTAACTGCACAAGGCCCAGGCCAGTATCTGAAACTGGGCCTGGGCGCAGATACTGGGGCCCAACATGAAGCTACTGGAAACTCGCCCAGTCAGGCCCAACGAGCAGCCAAGCAGGTCTCACATTCTGGCCTGTGCAGGCAATGCGGCCACACTGCTGCTTTGACGCACGAGCAGCTGCGCTAGTGCTGCTAGGCCAGGGTGCACACGGGCGCTGGAGGTGAGAGGGGGGGTTGAGGTGGCAGCGGGCGGACGCACGGCGGCCATAGCTGGGATGCTGGGCGCGTGCAGGGTGATGGCGATGGTGGTCTTCGGGTAGGAGGCGCGTGCAGTGGGGTGTCAGGGGTGATGAGGGGAGATGTGAGACACGTACCTGATGTATGCTGGCGGTATGCATTGGCGTTGACGTCACGTTCATTGGTCTTCAACTTCGATGTGTTCCTGTTGCACGAGCGTAGATAGGATAGATAGGCTGAGTAGTGTAGGCTGGGCGCTGGGCACCACTCAGTAGGAGCGACATTGGATACGATGTTGGTGTGGCCAGAGAGCATCGGCATCAACATTCGAGTTCATTGTATTGCTCTTATTTAGATGGTGGTGCTTTGTGCTCTCTGCTTGGTACATGACTATCTGGACCAGTGTGATTTGCAATTTGGATTTCTGTCTATCGCTCTCACTCATATTCCTTGCAATTTGGTATCAGAGCTGGTTCGATATCGCCGTTACCGGCGCGGGCGACTTTGTTACTTGGTGCGCTGACGAAGCTTCTCTGCAGTGAGGATGCATTGGCGCTGGCATGTCTGGCCACTCCCGGGTAGAGGGCAGCGTGGCCGGAAGGCTGTGGCGACAGCGGATGTATGTGGAATGAGGAGAGCATGCTGGCATTGCATTTTGGCTGAGGTGGCATTCCACTGCACTATGCACTATGTGTGGTACCGAGGCTATGACCGTTCATCAAATGCACTTCGGCTCAATTGGTGAGAAATCTGTGGTTGGGGGCAGCTATCTTCAGGTACATTGTTCCCTTACCTTATCTTCCCATCTCAATTTCTTCTTACCGCGAGGAAGAGAGTTTGACTTGAGTGTCCTCTTCTGGTTCAAGAGTCGTGAGCGCTCTACCTTGAGAGTCAATATTCTTCTTGGTGGTGCATCTGGCAGGAGTGGGTGGTGCCTCTGAAGGGCCCTGGACGAACCACGGGTCACAGTCATCATGCCAACCCACGGGAGTAGAGCATGCAGGCCTTGCTGCATTGTCCTTTGAGCTCTTGCTGCACAATAGAGAGAAATGTCAGCCTGAGGGGGTCGACGTGTACCGGACCGTCATTAAAGATACTCCAGCGGGGAAACCGACTAGGACCGTATGTGAGGATAAGAATAGTACGGGCCAAGCTGGCTTACTTCGCATTACCTGGGCACAGGGGTGGGCCGATGTGCACACCGTAGACACCGCTGCTCGATGATGCAAACAGGAACGACGGATACAGGGGAGGGAAGGTTCCAATTGGGGCTCGAATATGAAAAATAAGAAATAACGCTCGGTCAGAATGAGTCTTTCCATTTCTGCATACATGTGCGCAACTGATTTATTAATTTTAATTTTATTTTTTTTATTAGTTGAGGTGTGACGGACTGCTATCATCTGACAAACAGCATTAGAGTAGAACTGTAGTAGTCTACCATTTCCAGTTCTGTTTGATGCTGCTGTTCGAGAACTAATTGAAGTAAGAGTAGATCATTTGCACAGTCTATATATGTTCTGTTGACACCACTTGATAGGTAGCCTGGGTGACTTGCCGAATATTTATTTATTTTTATTTATTTCACATCTCAGTCAGACACATGCGGTGGTAGACCTAGCGAGGGCACTAGTGCAGACAGTGATCTGTTCTAGCTGATGAGCGGAACAGGTAGTGCGGAAGGTACAGCTGATGATAGGAGGAAGATACGCGGGGATACTCGCCGTATTCCCGTGGTGTTCCAGGTCCTGTTACCAGGGTGCAAGAGACGTTCCAGGCCGAAGCAAGTGCCCAGCGTTTGCAGACAGCTAGGGAGGCAACAGCAGCTGTGGAACATGCGTTAGCGGCAGCAGCAGCTAGTGCTGAAGCCATGGAAACTTCTGCAGCGACCTCTCAAGGTCAGCAGACATCTGGAACTTTCGCTATGTTTTTGTTGTCTCCTCCAGCGGGACAAGTGCAGGACCCCCCTCCGGTCAGATGGCGGGTTCTCAGTACAGGCAGCCACCTTTGCCCACTAGAGAGGAGGTAGAAATCCAACAAGTAGAGTTAATCCGTTTATGGTTAGAGAAGGACCTGAGAAATGCTACCGAAAGAGAAACAAAAATTAGAAAACGAAAAGCCAGGTTAGAGAACAGAAGGGCATACAAAGCTGTATTAGAGGGGTTAGATGACTCGACCCTTGACGACACCGGAAAAATTCTCAAGGCGGGTATGCTGAGCATGTATGCGTACATGGACAGCAAACTGGATGATCTCGAGGACACCCTTGACCAGATACTAAGTGCCATGCAGGGGAAGGGAGGAGCGGTCCCTTCCATAATAGGCGGGCCTAGTACCAGGCCATCAGCAACTTTCCCATCGCTGCCTCCATTGTCGGTGATGACAGGGCCCTTTGTCCCTCTATTTGGCATCCCACCAGGTGGTACGCCAGCAGCAGCTGCACAGACTGCTACTTCTTCATCCTCAGGTCCAGCTGCTGCAGCTATGGGGCAACAGCCGGTCCCACAAATGGGACCACGGCAGCCTTGGTACCCCGAGACCCCTTTGAAACCACCTCAAACCTTCTCTGAAGACAAGAAGGATGAGGCACTCGATAGTTGGTTGAGGACGGTTCCAGTGTGGGTAAGGGCAAAGAGAACGTTGCGCGAGGAAGAGGTGATCATTGTCGCCTCGTATCTGGAGCGATCGACAACGAGATGGCTAGATGGGCTAGTGGCATCCAAGGGTTTCGGGAGAAGAATGAATGACTGGGAAAGACCCATACCTTAGAGAGTTTTATGGAGTTGGTAGAGATGCGATGACACAACCCTCAGCAGGCCCAGTTGGCCACTGATGCGTTGGCCCGACTTGATACTAAGAAGTACAAGTCCGTGCGAGAGCTCATCAGTGCCATAGAAAGCTCATCATCATTCCTGATGTCGGCTATGATCCACAGGTCCTACTGACCATGTTCTTGAGATGTCTTCCCACGGACATCAAGAACTTGATGGTCAGCGAGGCCAGCATCAAATATCACACCCTTGACTCCTTCAGCAAGAAGGCCTTGAATTTGGAGGGTAAGCTAGGAGGGGTACAACAACCTGCGATGGACGGTAGGAAGAAGAAGCTCCCGTAACAATGGAAAAAGAAGGGTAGTCGGTTGATGATCGTTGATTCCGATGGGAATCAAACCGAGATCGGTGATCTTTCCGATTTTGTGGAGGATACAGAGTTAGGCTGTGGGGAGAGTCTAGAGGGTGGAAACCTCGCTGCAACAACCAAGGGAAAGGCTGCTGGTTGCTGTAAGGGCGACCAACAAAAGTGCCAGGGGCAGGCTCAGAACTCTAACAAGACTCCAACTTGGGTAAGGCAGCTGGATCAAGATGTGTGGAGAGACCAATATTCGTGAAGAGCTTGCACCAATTGTAATGAGTACGGCCATCAACAGTTTAGATGCAAGAATGTGAAGGTTTCTCATAAGATCCCGCCCAAAGGTGGTTTTGGAGGATCTTCCGCCCAGGATGGAGCTTCTACGAGCTCATCCCAGGGAAACACATCTGGCCAGTAGAAGTTGTAGTTGTTTCTACTCGTGTTGGAGTGGATAGCGCTCCCTCACCACTTCAAGAGTTAGCCAAAGTTATTGACTCACTTGTCACCCCGCAAACGCATCTAGACCAAACGATACTTTGTCCGTTAGATGTGTCTGAAGCTTTACAAGACTTAGAGACTGAGTGGTCAGAAAGAGACCCTCGTGAGTTTCGGGTGGCACTATCTAGAGGTCCTAGAGGAGAGCACTTCGTTGTGGAGGTTGGTGTAGGTGGCCGCAAGTGTGGCGCCTTCGTAGACATTGGTTCCACGCGAATTTTCATAAGTCGTGATTGTGTTGAGAGACTGCGCCTAGGGGACCAGATGCAGCCTCTGAGTAGGTTTGTAGCATCTACTCTAGCCAACGAAGAGCGCGTGGTTGTCAACGGCTATGTCAAGGACGTGGTCTGCACCTTCTCTTATGGAGGAGGGGAACTCAATCACAAGATTTTGTTCTTGGTTAGCGACGACTTGTCGTTTGACATGTTGTTAGGCATGTACTACTTTGAGGTTGCCAAACCCCTGTTTGTCTGGGACCGGAAAGTGCTTAAGCATGTGTTGCCTGACGGGAGGACCGTTAGACTAGCTAAGTACAGAGCTAGCAGGTTAGTTGACTCCTCCGGGTGCATGTGCGCATCAACGTCCTACAATTATTATTATAACAAAACCAAGAGGAGGGTATGTACTTAGTCTTTGTCTCCGAGAAAGGGGAGGCCGTTATATCACCCCCAGAGATCGAAGTCGTCGTTGTTGAGTACCCTAATCTGTTGAGAAGCCTTTGGGGGTCGTAGACAGGGAGGTTGTGCACGCCATAGAAATAATCCCAGGCAGTAAGACGCCAAAGGGGAGGGTCTATAGGATGGCTCCGCCCGAGTTGGATGAGCTTCGTTGGCAACTGAAAGAGCTCAAAGAGAAGTGTTGAATACGACCTTGCACTTTCCCCTTCGGGTCACCAGTCCCATTCATTCTGAAGAAGGGGGGATCGTTGAGGATGTGCATTGATTATAGAGGCTTCAATACCATCACTGTTAAGAACGCAGAGCCTCTACCCCACATCGACGAACTATTGGATAGGGTGCATGGATGTAGGTAATTTACAAATATAGACCTTAAATCCGACTACCATCAGATTGCCATCAGACTGGAGGAATAACACAAAACCGCATTTCAGACCAGGTACGGTTTGTACAAGTTTGTGGTGATGCCTTTTGGCCTTTGCAATGCGTCAGGTACATTCCAGCACGCCATGAATAAGATGTTCCATGACTACTTAGATAAGTTTATTGTTGTGTACCTCGATGATATTCTTATCTTTAGTAAGACTGTCGAGGAGCATGCAACACTTAGACCTTATGCCAGGACTCCTGCGGCTGCTCAAGTATAAGATCAACTTGGAGAAAATGAGAACTTGGTCGCACCAAAATCTTGTACTTGGGTCATGAGGTGTCCGCAGATGAGGTTAGGCATAAAGATGCGAAGGTGCCTAGCATTCGTGCCTAGCCACAACCTAAGTCTTTGACAGAGATCAGATCGTTCTCGAGGATGATAGGCTACTACCGCAACTTTGTAAAGAACTATAGCACGGTGGTTGTCCCGTTGACTGATCTAACACGCCTTCACACACCATGGGAATGGACTGACGAATGTGAAGGAGCCTTCAAGCGATTGAAGTATGCTCTGACACATCATGAGATTCTCATGTTCCTGATCTTGAGAAGCCATTCATCGTGACCACTGATGTAAGCCAACATGGCATTGGCGCAGTGCTGGCTCAGCAGGAAGGGAAGAAGTTAAGGCCAATCGAGTACATGAGCAAGAAAATGCCATCAAAAAAGTTGACGAAATCCACCTGTGAAAAAGGGGACTCTATACCCTTTACAAGACTCTTGTCCACTAGAGGCACTATCTGCTGGGGAGGTTCTTCTATTTGAGGACCGACCATCAGACACTCAAGTGGATCAAGATGTAGCCTGTACTTTCTGACGCACTTAAACGTTGGATTAAAGTAATTGATCAGTATGACTTCAAGCTAGATTACTTGAAGGGACAGTACAATAAGGTTGCTGATGCGCTGTCACATAGGGCAGACTACCTAGGTGCGCTGATAACCGAGTTTGGCTTGTCGGACAACGTAACTCGATCCTTGGTTGATGACTACAAGGAAGACCCCGTCATGATGGACATCATACGCAAACTTGAGGCCCAAGACAAGGCCACATCTGATGAGTTTGTAAGACAGACGGACAAACAGACAGACACACAGACAGACCGGAGCGACCAACAGAATGGACCGACCAACCAGACTGACCGACCGACCGTGCGACCGACCTACAGACAGGCAGGCAGGCCGGAAGGAAGGAAGGAAGGATTGATTGGATAGAAAGAAAAATCTCCCCATCTCTCTTTTGAGCAACCCCTCTCTCTCTCTCTCTCTCTCTCTCTCTCTCTCTCTCTCTCTCTCTCTCTCTCTCTCTCTCTCTCTCTCTCTCTCTC
>BFEA01000287.1:76644-89605 GCA_003427395.1 Chara braunii | reverse complement strand
GAATCCTGGCTACCTATAGACCTACGACAGACCTACCTACCACTGGCGGTTCTACAGGTCGCAGGTTCAACTCTTCGAGTTGACGCTGGTATTGTACACAGGTAAGTTGGGAAACTAGGGATCGAGCCCTGGGATCTACCTCAGCTACCACGAATTGGTGAATACCGTTTCACAGGTAAGTTGGGAAACTAGGGATCGAGCCCTGGGATCTACCTCAGCTACCACGAATTGGTGAATACCGTTTCACACGTGCATTTGCTGCCTTGAGCAGCCTGCGACAAACAGCCCTCAACATGACCAAGTACTAAAGTATTTTCAGCCAGAATTAACGGGGTATGGCTGGACCCAGACTCTGTCCTCTTCAGGCGCTAAAATTAGCGCTGCTTGTCTCTCTTCTTCCGTGAGCAAACCACACAAACGAATACAAACCAGCTGGAACTTGCTGCAGATTGACAAACTGAATTCGACCTATTCATATCGCACTGATCCTCTGCTGAAAATTCTCAGCCTCTGTATCCGAAAAGTCTGAGCTCTACACCGCCCTAACAGAGAGTCTATGCCCATGTCCATGGTTCGAATGAATCGAATCTGACCGGCATTGAAACAAGAAAAACAGCAAAGACAACTGGCAGGTCGTACTTACCTCGGATTCGGGTCAGGTGATGGGTTTGAATCCCCCCTGAGCTCAACAGTTTCTAGGTACTTCAAAATTTTTTATTGTTTTCTACGGTTTTCTACCTGCTTTCTTCCCCTGTCTGTGTAGGCTCTGCTCCAGTTTGGGCTCACATCATACATGCGGCGCATCGTGATGCGCTGTGCTGCGCACGTGCACCGCACCGCGCATCCCGCACGACGCGCGTGCACTGCATGCGGCGCACCTCCAAAAATGGGGGTCGAAAAAAAAAAAAAAAAGTTGTGAGGGGCGGTAGTAGACCCGGCCCCCTGCTCGCGTAAAATAAGAAACGGGCAGCCAAATTTTTTTTGGAGGCCGCGCGTTGGCCTGAAAGCTTGTAGTAACCTGTAGTCCGCGTAACACTCTGTGTGCACGGTAGGGTTCTTGCAGTCTGTAGGGTAGGTTCTTGCAGGCCAGATTCAGTCATGATGACGGTCACGATCTCTCAAAACGTTCTCTTCTTATTACTTCTGAAGGAGAAAACGATGGAACTGACAGCCATTTTTCCTGGATTTTTTTTTTTTTTAATAAAAAGAAAAAAACGTAAGGAAGAAAATCGGAATTTCTCTGCACGAGCGAAGCCCGGCGCGTCCAACCTGTCAGAACCTGAACGGTAGTGTTCACCAACGGGCTCGCTGCACGACACACACGGAGGATTCAATCGGAAACTCTCCTTCTTATGGCAATGTATCTTTCCATGTTCAAGCAGAGGATTCAATCTCATTTGTTCAGAGATTCTCCCAAAAAAAAAAAAAAAGGTTCCAGAGATACGTTACGTGCTTACCTGATTCAACGGCCCTACGCTCTCCACCACCCAACGTATGAGCAAATGGGAATGAATCTTTTGCCAGAACATGGAAAGATACACCGCCATATTTTTTGTCCTTTGTGCATGTCGCCCGGGGGCCAGGTCCCACTAGCAGCGTTGAGTTTCCTCAACGCCTGAATCTGGACGTGTCTGTGGATATGTGCAGAAATCGTGTTGAGTTTTCTCAACCGCACATCTCGATGAACGCGTCCAGATTCAGGCGTTGAGGAAACTCAACGCTGCTAGTGGGACCTGGCCCCCGCTGCCCGATTCATGTTGGCCGTTGATAAGGGCGGTTTCTTCGGTCCGATAGTGTCAGCATACGGTTTCTTCTCTCTCTCTCTCTCTCTCTCTCTCTCTCTCTCTCTCTCTCTCTCTCTCTCTCTCNCACACACACACACACACACACACACACACACACACACACACACACACACACACACACACGCAAGCCGAAAAACGGCATGGCGCACAGTGCGAACCCTTGCAGGGGTAGCGCGTCCCCATGCGCTGCGCGCACGGCGCACCTCGTGCGCGCGCAGTGTCACCGCGCGCATTCCGCAGGGCGCACCGCACTGCACCAATGCGCCGCAAGTATGGCTCACATAGATCCATATGAGCCTTTCTTTGCACAAGGCGGAGCCCTGCAGTTGGAAAGAAAGAAGAAACAGTTTGGGGGAAGATGGGTGCTGAGGAGTGGGGGGGGGGGGAGCGGGCGTGTTGCGAGGCTGCCGTTTTTCGATCTTGATTTATGAGGGAATTTTGCAACACAAAGATCATTCCAATTTCAGCTGAGAAACCAGATGTAAATTTTCATGGTCTGCAGCTGGCAGTGATGGTCTTCTTCGTCACGGACCGTGGAAGGCGACAATGTGGAACAAGCAGACTTCTTTTTTAATCTGGCCAGCGGCCACAGCCAGAGGCACCAACAAATCTGGCCAGTGGTCATGGTCAGAGTCACCAACAAATCTGGGCAGCGGTCACGGCCAGAGTCACCAACACAGCGGTCACGGCCAGAGTCACCAACAATCTGGCCTCACTGGCATGCGCCAACTCCGTATGTGCAATCGCGTGAAGCAGAAGGATCTACAATGCGAAATGAAAGTGTGGCTAATACAAGGAAGTTCAAAAAACTGATGTCAGGACACCTTTGGTACGGGCCCAGAGTCAGACCGTAGAAATAGTTATGCATGCCGAGAAGGGAGAAAAGAAAATGGGTACATGAACGAAGAATTTCAATGGTGATTTTTGATACAGGTTTTTACTGAAACAAGTTTCAATCCTATTAAACCACCACCCTACTGGCCACCGAATTCTGGTGAGTTCGGAGCGGGTCTTTAGGGGGGGCGCCGACCGGGAGGCACAGGCGGGTCCAGTCCCGCAATTTTAACTCACCAACTTTGGTGATTTTTCGCACTCAGAAAAATAAGGGAAAAAATCTCAAAATATGAGATCCTGTAGATTAGGCCGTGATCTTTACGGGAAAAATATCAGGAAAATATATATCACAGCCCCTCGTTTGTTGTCCTCTTCTCCCTCTCTGCCTACGGTTTACCGGGCAGTTCTATTTGACGATATATAGACCATGAAATAAATGCCGCTCAAATTCGTCACATTTTTCATTTTTGCCACTCCAACGTGTGGGCCAAAGGAAGAAGTACCCTAACTTCTGTGATTTTTCGCGCTCAGAAGAATGCCTTGAAAACTCTGAAAATTGCTATGTTACCAGTTGTCCAATGGCAGGACGTCCTGGCCGGACAGGAATGGGGGTCCCGGAGGTCCGGGCCCGGACAACTCCATTTTTAGCAATTAAAAGCACAAAAAAAACAAAAACAAATTGGGGGTGTCTTTAATTTAATTTTTTATTTTAAATTTGACAACGAATTTCGATGTCATCCGAAGGCAAAAATTGTTCAGTTTATTTTTCCGCAGAACATTTTTTTTTCGGATTTTTTTTTTCGATTTTTTTTTTCTTTTTTTCTTTTTTTTTTGGCGTTCAGGCTCGTTGAGTAAACTCCACAGCATCAGACAGACTGCCTGGGGAGGATGTCGGACCGGTTGTCCGAGCGGACAACCCTGGATGGTCAGGGGGGTCCCGGACGTCCGATCAGGTAACCTAGGAAAATTGAAGAATCTGTAGATTTGGTTGTGCGAGGATTTAGTCCCTCGGCAGTGTCTGAAAGTGCCGTGCCCACCCTAAGTGAAGGCGGGCCTGCAAATATGTGCCAATGCCTGTTGATAGGACTATGAGACCAGGCTGAGGGGCCCAAGCAGAGCCTGTTGTAAACCCCATGTGGGCATGGATCTTCAACAAGGCCTTGTTACGAGTTGGCTCCTTGGCATGCCCCTGTAGGGCCCTTTCAGCAAGCATGAGCCCGCCCTAAGTGAAGGCTGGCCCCTGAATTTCAATATGGCCTGAGTTTGTCAATTTTGGCAAAGTTTGGTGGGCGCCAGACAGTTGCCATGCGCCAGTTGGTTACATCCTCCATACTCGTGAGAATCAGAAATAATTCTTGAGCCTTCTAGGCTCTTCCAGCAGCACAGGCGAAGCAGGGAGAACCTCACGTTTACTCTTGGGTGGTTGGGCAGGCTCAACCAATTCGGTCCCAGGCCACTGTCTGAATGGGCCTGGGCGCAGACACTTTGGCCCTATTGGAAGCTACTGGAAATACACGAGGCCCAGCCAGGGAGCAGACTGGGCGAGCACTTTCCATTAAGGAAAGAGCTCGCCACTGGTGGAGGCATTCGGGCACTAGGCAGTGCATGCGGCAGTGCTGCTTGAGCATGCGCTTGCGGGCTGTGCGCTGTGTGCTAGTGCTAGTTGCCAGGCAGTGCACGGGCGCTGGAAGAAGGCAGGGAGCTGCTGAGGGCAGCGCCATAGCCAGCCCTACATAGCCAGGGCTTGACAGCCAGTGGAGGTGGTGGTGGTCTTCGTGCATAAGGGAGAAGACGTGGGAGGAAGACAAGGATAGGGAGAGAGAAAGAGATGAGGATGATGATGTGAGGGCGCATACCTGCTATTGGCGATGGTCTGCATTGGTCGACGTCTTCAAGTACTTCGGTGGCTGCTGACGTCAATAGTTGCATTGTCAATTTGTAGGCAGGGAGTAGCTGTGTAGGGAGTAGCCTGGGCGCTGAGCGCCAAGTAGGGAGAGAGGGCCTGGATACGTATGTTGGTGGGGACGAGAGTAAAGCTCTCATTGATATCCGGTTTCAGTGTTTCGATTCTCCATTGGTTTAATATTGGTGCAATGCTGCTTATCTGGACACTGTGGGACTTTCTTGCTTTCAATGTGATTGTTCTATCTGGATTCTGTCATTTCGCTACCTCTCATTTTCCTTGCAATTTGGTATCAGTGCAGGTTCGAACCTCTCCGCTGGTTCCTTCGCAATAGTTGTTTGGTGCTTCGTTAGGAAATGGCGGGCCAGAGCTAATGCTTGTGCGTTGGAGTATAGGCGGCCCTGAGTTAGGAGGGCACGCCTGGAAGGCTATGTGGTGACATAGAGGTGCACGCTGGATGATGAGAGAGCTTGCTGACGTGGCAATTTAAGCCGAGGTGGAACTGCATTGCATTGTGGGTTGTGCCGAGGCATCGACTGGTCATCATAAATGCACGACAGGTTACTGGTGAGAAATATGTGGTTGGGGGCAGCATTATGAGGTACGCTGCTCCTTACCTTATCTACCCTCTTCGTTGCTTCTTACCGTGAGGAAGTGAGTCTTGTCTTGAGAGTCCTCTCGATGTGAGGTGTCGCGAGCGCTCAACCTTGAGAGTCGACATTCTTCCTGGGCAGCAAGCTGGTGGGAGACAGGCGAAGCCTCAGAAGGGCCCTGTACGAAGCACTCGGGTCACCGTCACCATGCCAACCCGCTAGGACTAGTACACGCATGCTTTGCCGCAAGTCCTTGGTTCTGCTTGCTGCGCAATAGAGGTCATGCTGGGCATGCCAGCCCTATCAGAGACGCTCACCAAACCGTCTATAAATATTTCTGGCGGGTTCCTGTTGGATCCTGGCTGTGATCGTCGTCTTGATTGCGACGTTAAATAATTCCTGAGGACCGTGGGGGCTGTCCTTAAACAGCCTCTTGATCAGCCAGATCAACCGGAAGTAAGGCTCATTGCATGCTAGGATAAAGAAGATGCAGGGCTGGCAGGCTTAGCATAGACATGGGGCACAGGGGTGGGCCGGATTGCACACCTTTAGACACGCCGTTTGAACCAGAGCTACAGGACGTCGACACAAAGTGACTACTCAAGAGGGATACAGGGGGAGGGAAGATTCCAGTAATTGCTCGAATGTTCAACAAACGGTTTTATTTTTATTTTTGATTAGTTAGCTGTGACGGACTGCTAACAGCTAACAAACTGTTGCAGATAGAGTAGTTGTTTATTATGCTGCAAGCATCTGTTTCAGACTAGTCAAAAGTAAGAATAAAATTGTTTGCAGGGGTCTGAAACTATCTGCTGTTACCGCTTGACTGCTTCCTGATAAATCTGGACCGTATATTTAAATTTTATTTATTAAGCGGTTGGGTGCCACGCTACGGTAGGTCCCAGCGAGGACACTAGTTCAGATTGCATGCCATGTGTAGCCCTGGGGTGAAGATGACATTGAGGTTGAGACACATAGACTAGGATGAGGGGAGGATTGCCAGAGGACAAACACTTTGTCGGCCGACCGCGTGTTTGGTGTTAAAGACCAGGCGAGGAAAGGAGACAGCGGAGAGCTGCTGAGGAGAGTTGGGTCTCGCAGAAGGTAAAGGTGGCAGCAACCAACGCAGTGATGGCACTAGCAGTTGTAGCATCAACACACATTAGAGTCAAGGCCGAGGCAGCAAAGGCTACCGTTTCTGCAATGTCCCATGTCTCTTCCCAAGCCTCTTCGATAGGTGTTAGTCGGGGCATATTAGGGCCTTGCACTAGTCAATCTGTTGGTGTGCAGGACCGCCAACAACAACCCTTGTCAATGGAGGACGTTGAGATTAGAGAAACGGATGCCCTTCACACAGAGTTACAACGCCAGATACAGGAGGTAGAGGATAGACGAGATAGAGCTAGAAGGAGAAAGCCTAGACTAGAGGTGAGGGAGGTGGAACTAAACAGGTTAGAAGCTTTGGATGTGGAAGCTCCTAATAAGCGGACACTTCGGTCCAGTCAATCTGGCCGAAGTACAGGCCGTGTCTTAGGAAATGCTGGCCGCATTGATAGCCGGTCATAATTAAATTTTGGCTGCGCAGAGAGGCCCGCAGAGAGGTCCCAAGCCTACGATGAGGCCTGCGCAACCCGTTGTAGTTCCCCCAGTGGTGGCCGGTGTGTTTGTGTCATTGCTGCCTATGAGCGGTCTCTTGGTACCTCAGTATGGCATATTTCCAGCAGGCGGTTCATCACTAGATTGTGGTAGCAGACTCTTGGATCCGCTTCATCTGTCCCCATATCAATTGCTGCAACTACAGTGCGGCAGCTGGGCCAGCGGCTTGTGCAGCAGGTTAGGCAACCTGTTCCGCCGGTTCAGTCACCGGTGCAGCAGGCACAAGTGGTTGGTCCACAGCCAGAAACACGCGTCTAGAGAAGGGAGAAAACGTTGTTGGAGCTAGGTAGTTGGATGGGTAGGCACAGGGCGATGAACACAACGGTGATCTTGATTCTTGGGTTAGGGCCAGGTCTCTTGATCAGTTTCTGTTGTCAGGGGAAGAGATGAGACAAGAATGCTTGCAACTCATAAGTTCTCCGACATGACGGAGGAAACTAGTTGTGTTGCAGGGGTCGTTGTGCGACATCCCTGTTCGCTTCGCTACTCACACTAGATACTTACCTACTAGGAGAAGGAAGTGATTCCAATTAGGCTACAAACGATTCTTCTTCTTCTAAAAGGCTTGGACTACGAGGCCGAGCTAAGTAACGTGAGTGAGGGCTTGGATGATAGGAGGAAGAAGAAGCGAGCCCGAGATCGACGGAAGGACGATCTTGGGGTACAGGCAGAGCGAGTAGGCGGCCATGGAACCAGAGGGAGGAGTGTTGACCGTTTGTAGTTCGGCTGAGGCGACTGGTATGCGGAAGGGCAACCAGTCTAGGAGTCAAGGGAAAGGTCCTACTCTGTCTTTAAGGATGAGAGAGGGTCTGGGATGTGCGGATAGACCAGCTTGAAAGGGGCACCAGCGAAGTGTATGACATGAATGGTCAAACCAAGGCGAGGGGTCCAATTCAGTTGGTCACCACGGGGATGCATCCCAAAGAGGGGTAAGGCACCTTCAACCTAAGGAAGCACTACGAGCACTTCCTTGGGAAGCACATTCGGCCTGTAGAAGTAGTAGCCGCTTCTGCTCTTGTTGCTGTGGTGGAATCCCTTACCATCTCAAAAGACGACCAAGGTTACTGACTCCTTAGTCACCCCGCAGGCACATCTGGACCACATAAAGCTTTGTTCATGAGGTGTGTCTGAGTCCTTAGAGGAGCTAGATGGTGAGACATGCTAGCTGCCGAGGTGACCAAGTGAAAGGTTCCAAGGAACTGGTAGACAACAATGTAGGTGACTGTGGGGCTCGCAAACATTGTTCTACCTAAGACTACACTACTCGCGATTGTATGATAAGTCGGCACATTGGGACCGTGTGCAGCGGCTAAGGCGAGCTGTAGTATCTAGCTTAGCCAATACGAAAGCATTAGTGTGTTAGGAGTACATAACAGATGTAGCTGGTGCTTCCTCCTATGGGGGAAGGCAGCTACGAACAATATTCTAGCTGTCGAAAAGTCATAACCTTTGTGTTAGGTACTGCTTCAGGGTTGCAATGTTCCTAGTTGGACAGAGGCAATCACGGTGGGAAATGTACTAAGTGTTAAATCCGTGGAGGTGCAGGCCCTCCAAACCTCCGTAGAGTAAGAAAATAAGTGTTACGGAGAGTCCAAACCTCCTTACTTGCCATCAGGGGTTGAAACCAATGAGGCTGTTCAAGAGATAGGGACCAATCCTTCTACTGTGGGATAGCCCTATAGGATACTGCCAATGATGATAGGCAGCGACTGACAAAGCTAGGGAAGAAGGGATTGATAGGACCACACGCATCTTCCTATAAATCTTCAAGTGTATTAATTGATAAGAAAAAGAAATGGGGACGTAGAGATGAAAGATCCAAAGAATAAAAGAATATAAAAATTAATAACATGAATTTATAGGAGTATCCTATAATAAATGATTGAGAAATGTGGTGTGGCAGCATACGTCAGGAACAAGGGATTTTCAGCGACCCTACTCTAGCAATTTCGGATATCGGCTATGATAGTTAAAGTCCTTCATTGTTTAATCCAATCTGTGCATCAAATACATATACAACCGCAGAGATGACAAGAGCAAGATGTTTACATAGAGGACTAGTTCCCAAAGTATCTTAGGGGAGTCACCATCTCTAAGATCATCGGGAAAGCGTTGGTGAACTGCACAAAGACCGTTAGTACTAGAGATGATCTCTTCTCCAGCGAAGGTGGAAGAAAGTGAAACAGACAGATAGTTGTGTCGAAAGCATAGACCAACGACAGACTTTCTCACATTCGAAAACCGGTCAACAGCGGCACATAACAGCTTAAAGAGAGCTGACAAGCGGCCACAGTAGGTTTTCAATTCACATATGGGATCAAAAGACGATCCACAGCTCCACACTTCATGTAGGAGAAGGAGTCTGATTGCTGATCTCCTCACTTCACATCTCTAATAATACTATATTCTGGTTAATGAGTAGTCCTTGATACAACGCAGATGTCTGAAGTCTTTGGAAGAACATCTTGAGGTCATCGATGGAGTCGTCAAACAATTCATACTCTTTTCTCTGATGTCCAGATCGCTAATTACCTAATCATCTATCCTGCCATCTATACAACTGTTTCTGACTCCGAGTACCAGCCTAAAGAAGGTATATGCTGCCCCCAACCATAGCTGAAGACATCAACGGAGCTGTGAAGCTGTATATTCTGAAGTTCAAACGAGGGAGAAGGCTTGCAATTACATCAGCAAATCTCAGCAAGCTAACAACTTTGAGCTGAGTAACAGATGGAGTGAACAAAAGGCTTTCTCACGGGACTTTCGAAGCTAAGGGGGAAGGTATGCGAGGATTTAGTCCCTCAGCAGTGTCTGAAAGTGTCGTCCCTGCCTTAAGTGAAGGCGGCCCTGCAAATATGTGCCAATGCCTGTTTATAGGACTATGAGACCAGGCTGAGGGGCCCAAGCAGAGCCTGTTGTAAACCCCATGTGGGCATGGATCNCCTGCAAATATGTGCCAATGCCTGTTTATAGGACTATGAGACCAGGCTGAGGGGCCCAAGCAGAGCCTGTTGTAAACCCCATGTGGGCATGGATCTTCGACAAGGCCTTGTTACGAGTTGGCTCCTTGGCATGCCCCTGTAGGGCCCTTTCAGCAAGCATGAGCCCGCCCTAAGTGAACGCGGGCCCCTGAATTTCAATATGGCCTGAGTTCGTCAATTTTGGCAAAGTTTGGTGGGCACTCGACAGTTGCCATGCGCCAGTTCGGTTCGTCCATACTCGTGAGAATCAGAAATAATTCTTGAGCCTTCTAGGCTCTTCCAGCAGCATAGGCGAAGCAGGGAGAACCTCACGTTTACTCCTGGGTGGTTGGGCAGGCTCGATCAATTCAGTCCCAGGCCACTGTCTGAATGGGCCTGGGCGCAGACACTTTGGCCCGATTGGAAGCTACTGGAAATACACGAGGCCCAGCCAGGGAGCAGACTGGGCGAGCATTTTCCATAAAGGAAAGAGCTCGCCACTGGTGGAGGCATTCGGGCACTAGGCAGTGCATGCGGCAGCGCTGCTTGAGCATGCGCTCGCAGGCTGTGCGCTGTCCGCTAGCGTTAGTTGCCAGGCAGTGCGCGGGGGCGCTGGAAGAAGGCAGGGTGCTGCCGAGGGCAGCGCCATAGCCATCCCTACATAGCCAGGGCTTGGCTTGGACAGCCAGTGGAGGTGGTGGTGGTCTTCGTGCATAAGGGAGAAGACGTGGGAGGAAGACAAGGATAGGGAGAGAGAGAAAGAGATGAGGATGATGATGTGAGGGCGCATACCTGGTATTGGCGATGGTCTGCATTGGTCGACATCTTCAAGTACTTCGGTGGCTGCTGACGTCAACAGTTGCATTGTCAATTCGTAGGCAGGAAGTACCTGTGTAGGGAGTAGCCTGGGCGCTGAGCGCCAATTAGGGAGAGAGGGACTGGATACGTATGTTGGTGGGGACGAGAGTAAAGCTCTCATTGATATCCGGTTTCAGTGTTTCGATTGTCCATTGGTGTAATATTGGTGCAATGCTGCTTATTTGGACACTGTGGGACTTTCTTGCTTTCAATGTGATTGTGCTATCTGGATTCTGTCATTTCGCTACCTCTGTAATGACCCGCCAAAACACAGACTGAGAACACTGCTGATTTCTGGGACTTGCCGCTGGAATGAATGCCTTGCTGAGATTCCCGCATTCTGCTGTGGTTTCCAAGTCTGTGTGTGTGTGTGCGTGCCTGCTGGTTTGCGTGCCTGTCTGAGTGCTTGTTGGCTGAGTGTGTGTGACCCGCAAGGGTACTTGTTGGTTGAAAGGCCCCGCAGGGCCGGTACTTACCTGTGGCCGTGACTTTGAGGGTTGCAGTGGGAAAAAACACTCAAGTAGCGGGGGTAGGCCCGCGACACTTAAGAGTAGTGGGGAAAAACACTCAAGTAGCAGGTAGGCCGGTACCACTCGAATAGTGGTAGAAGTGTCGGGTACTGGAGGCCGAGCAGAAGAAGACAAAAGTTGGCATTTTTAGAGGCCTAGTAGCGGTAGGTTAGAGGTAGGCCGGTACCAGTCCAAACTAGGGCATGTCCGGACGATAGCAGAGCCTGCAATGACGTTATCCTCCGAAAGGGAGGAGGTACCGGTTGCTGGGCGGCCGCTCGGCCTAGGAAGTCACCGCCCAGGAGACCAGTAGGCCGCTATATCTTCTGGAGGAGCAAGTAGCTCCTCCTCATTTGCGGTATGCAAGGATTGGCGACATGCTGCTGAGCCAAGCGCTGGACTTGCACAGTGCTGCCTGGAGGTGAAGGGCAGCTGGGCGCTCAGCCTGGCTATGGCGAGCAGCCCAGCCTGAGGAGGAGGAAGAAGGGGGCGAAGAAGGAGAGTGGCGAGGTACCTACCTGGCTATGGTGGACATCATCTTCATCACCTTGTTGGGTGCTGCATCTGGAAGGCCCCAGTTGGGGTAGTGCCGCACCAAGGAAGCTCGAGGCAGAGTCAGGCATGGCGGCTTAGTCAGCAGCGGCATAGCTGCTTTGGGTTATCAGCAGCGGCATAGCTGCTTTGGGTTATCCTTTGGACAGGAGTGCAGCAACATAGCTGCTTTGTGTTGTCCTTTGCACAGGAGGGCAGAGCCTTCAGTTGTCCGCCATAGCCTAGGCTTGTAAGAGGTGGAAGAAGGGGGGAAGCCATAGCTATGGTGGACCTATGGTGATGTCAGCAGTAAGAGGGAACTTCGGATATTGATTCTGGTTCATCCACTCATTGTTATTATTATTATTGGGAAGAAGAATAAGATTGGCGAAGTTACGGAGGAGGAGGAAGGTGGAGAGAGAGGGGGGATTTGTCATTGGTCTTGCAGGTGTACATCTTCTTCTTCGTCTTCGTCTTCTTCTTTCTCTCTCTCAGGTGTACATCTTCTTCTTCGTCTTCGTCTTCTTCTTTCTCTCTTCTTTGGTCTCTATCTCTTTGCAAGTGCTTTCATTTCTTTCGCAATTGGGTGGCATTGTCCTTCATTGTGAATTTGTACTTTGGGAGTGACCAGGATCGTAACACCTCTGCTACTCTCCACAAAAAATATTTTAAAAAATTGTAAAAAAAAAATAGTCGGTGAAATAAATGCCGCGCCGATTTTTCTCATTCTTGATTTTTGCCACTCTGCTACTTGTTGGCCAACGGGAAACGTACCTCAATTTCAGCTATTTTTCACGCTCAGAAAAATTCATTACAAAATCTGAAAATTGGAGGGTCCGTAGATTTGGTCGTCATCTTTCCGGGAAAAATATTTAAAAAATAAATAAATAAGCTAGGGTGTTATGACCCTGGCCAATTTCGAGATACACATCCACTGGAAAGTACAATGCCATCCAATTGCAGAAAGAAATGAATGAACTTGAGAGGAGTGAGAAGATTAGAAGAAGAAGAAGAAGAAGTAAGAAAGAAAAAGAAGATGATGTACACCAGCAAAAACAGATGATAAGGCTCTTCTTCTTCGCCCAACAATCTCCTCCTCCTTCTCTCCCCCTTCTCTTATTCATACAAGAAATAATAATACAATGTTGAATGATTGATCCAGAATCAGTGTCCGAGTCCCTCTTCTACTGCAGGTATCACTTGAGGTCCACCATAGACATGGCCGCCTCCCCCACTCTTCACCCTCATAGGCCGAGGCTATGGCGGACTACTAGGCCTTGCCCAGATGCCCAAAGGACAACCGAAAGCAGCT
>BFEA01000287.1:52865-67719 GCA_003427395.1 Chara braunii | reverse complement strand
GCTGAGTGCTTTTCCCCGCTGCAACCCCTCAATGTCACGGCCACAGGTAAGTACCGGGCCTGAGGGCCCAACGAACGAGTGCCCTGACGGGCCACGCACATACGCATGCCAAGCAGCACTCAGACAGGCACGGTCACACACACACCCAAGCCAACCAACACTCAGACAGGCATGGTCACACACACACTCAAGCCAACCAGCACTCAGACAGACATGCAGTCCAGCAAGCGTGCATACACAGACTTAGTAGCAGGCGGGAAACTCAGCAAGGCATTCAGTCTATGAGCAAAACTCAGAAATCAGCTGTGTTTTTCAGTCCATGTTTGGACGGGTCATCACAAGGGAGATATCCTGGGCGCCCGGGTCCCGATGTCACGCCCGGATTGGCGACCGGGTGACCGGCCAGGCATGTTCCTGGGCAGCCCCAGCGCAAAAAAAAAAAAAAAAAAAAAAAAAAATCAAATCCAAAAAAATCTAAATTTTTTTTAATTTTAATTATGTTATGTAGAATTGCAATACAACTTTTGGCTGAGGGTCACATCAGAATTCATCACAGAACTAAAGATAAAAAGAAAATAACCATATCACACTAAGGCATCCCCCTTTAAACCCCTAGCCCCTTCAAAATTCATTTACACTCCCCTTTCCCCCCCTTGACAGCCAACACTCGAAAAAAGAAAAGAGCCCAGATTTGGGCTCCTCTCGGAGAGCGAGGAAAAAAAACACCGCCATTTTTTTTTATTTTTTTTTTTGCCATGACCAGGTCACCCTGGCGTCACGCTCGGGTGACCGGCCGGTCATGAAAATCTTCCTAGGAAATAAGTGGTGGCGGCAATATGTCGGATTTTTCATTTTGGGGCCTATGCCGGGTCTCCACACTATGCTACCAGAAGCCCTCATGAACATGTGCTACCCGGTCCCCGGATTCATAAAAAAATCTGAAAATTGGGGGGTCCGTTGATTTGGTCGTAATCTTTCCGGGAAAAATATTAGAAAAATAAATAAATAAATCATTTTCACCACGAAATAAGTGGCGGCGACAATTTGTCGGATTTTTCGTTTTTGGGCCTCTGCCGGGTCTCCACACTATGCTACCCTCATGAACATGTGCTACCGGTCCCCCGACTTTCATAACGTCGGGTAGAGTGGTGGTTTAAACCACCATTCACATGACTAGTGGTCTTTTTTTTCGTCTTTTTTTTCCTGAAAGCCCTTCTGCAGAGCACTTGGCTTCGGGCCTGGGCCGGTAGCAAAAGCGACTGGCCACTTTGAAAAGGCGCAGTCGCAGGCTCCCAAGGCTTGGAAGGTAGCCTTGCCAACTTAGGTTCGTGTGAACTGGTGGTGTAAGAAGATCGTGAAGACTGGCAGCAAACAAACTGATCGAAAAGGTCACATCCTGTCCTTCCTTCACAGTCCGACATAGCAAGATGATGGAGCCCATTTGTTAGACTGAGAACGGTGATGATTTCTGAATTTTTCCGCTGGATTTTGTGTCTGCTGAGATTCCCGCTGTTTGCTGAGATTTCTAAGTCTGTGTGTGAGCATGTTTGCTGGTTTCCATGTGTTTGTTGGGATGCCTGAGTGCTTGAGTGTGCGTGTGGCCCGCCAGGGCACTTGTTTGTTTGAGAGGCCCAAGGGGGCGGTACTTACCTGTGGCCGTGACTTTGAGGGTTGCAGCGGGGAAAAACACTGAAGTAGCGGGGAGTAGGCCCACGAGACTTAGGGCAGCGGGGAAAAGCACTCAAGTAGCAGGTAGGCCGGTACCACTCAAGTAGCGGCAGAAGAAGACAAAAAGTTAGTATTTTTAGAGGCCCAGTAGCAGTAGGCCTAGAGGTAGGCGGGTACCGGTCCAAGTAGCCTGAGTCTAGGGCCTGTGCGGACGATATCAGAGCCTGCAATGATGTTTCCCACCGAAAGGGAGGAGGTACCGGTTGCTTGGAGGCTGCGCGGCCTGGAAGTCACCACCGGTGAGGCTGGTTGGCCGCTATATCTCCTGGAGGAGCGAGTAGCTCCTCCTCATTTGCAGTATGCAAGTTTGGGTGTCATGCTGCTTGAGCGGGCGCTGGTTCTCAGAGCGCTGGTGGGGAGGAAGGAGGAGAGCTGGGCGCTCTGCCTGCCTATGGCGAGCAGCCCAGCTTGAGGAGGAGGAAGAAGGGGGTGAAGGAGGAGAGTGGTGAGGTACTTACCTGGCTATGGTAGACGCCATCTTCACCACCTGGTTAGGCGCTGCACCTGGAAGGCTCCAGTTGGGGTAGTGCTGCACCAAGGAGGCTTCAAGGCAGAGTCAGGCATGGCGGCCTGAAGAGCAGCGGCCATAGCTGCTTTGCGTTGTCTTTTGCAGGGAAGGGCCTTTAGTAGTCCGCCATAGCCTAGGCCTGTGAGAAGTAGGAGAAGAGGGAGGCCATGGCTATGGTGGACCTATTGTTGTGCTGGCAGTAAGAGGGAACTTCGGATATTGATTCTGGCTCAAACATTCATTATTATTATTATTATTTGGTGAAGAATAACATTGATGGAGACAAGGAGGAGGAGGAAAGTGGAGAGAGAAGGGGGATTTGTCATTGGTCTTGCTTGCGTACATCTTCTTCTTCTTCTTCTTCTTTCTTTCTTCTTCTTTCTTTCTTCTTCCTCCTCCTCCTTTGGTCTCTATCTCTTTGCAAGTGCTTTCATTTCTTCTGCAATTGGGTGGCATTGTCTTCCCTTGTGAATTTGCACTTCGGAAATAGCCAGGGTCGTAACAGTGGACAGGAAGAGCAGGAAAAGCGAAAAGGAACTCTGAAAATTACAGATTGCAAAAGGAGGGGAAAATCTAGTCCTGAAATCAAGGCAGCATATCTAGTCAGCAGGACTAGATGAGAGAAAATCTGCGCAGAGTAGACACAGAAATCAAGTGCTGAGAACGAAGAACTGACAAACGGTAAACAGGAAGGCGAAGCAGGGAGGAGGACTGGGAGTTAGGAGGGAAGGACTGCAGGACCGGAAAAGGAGGAAAGGGGGAAAGGACTGGAGGACCGGAACCTATGGACTGGGAGTTAGGAGGGAAGGACTGCAGGACCGGAACCTATGGACTGGAGGACGGGAGGAAAAGGAGGAAAGGGGGAAAGGACTGGACCGGAGGACTGGAAGACAGGAGGACCAAGGGAGGGTCAGAGGACAGGAGGAGGATTGGGAGGGGTAAAGCAGGAGAGGAGGTCGCCAAAGGGAGGAGAGGAGAGCATGAGGAGGGCCGGAGGATAGGAGGACCAGAGGAGGGCCAGAAGGCTGGAGGAGAACTGGTAGGGGGAGGGATAGAGAACTCGCAGGAACAGAAGGATCGATGGAGGAGACAAGGAGGCCAGGAGGACAAGAGGGCCAGAGGACGAACTGGACGGAGGACCAGGGGGCTAGAGGACAAGAGCGAAGTCGGAGGAATGACGAGGAGTGGGGCAGCGCCAGGACAGGGCCAGGGCCAGAAGGGGGCAGGAGGCTGAGAGAAAGTGCAATGGAAGGAGGACAGGAGGAAAGGATGAGGGCTATCTGTGGATGGCAAGCACACAATTTTTAAGAGAAGACTTTCACATACAAAAGAACTGTCAGGTGTTGTGAAGCTGAATGACACACCCGGATAAGGCATCAAATGTCGGATGCCGAAACACTTTCATGTTGAGAGGGAATCAGGTACTTATATCAATTGTGTTATTGTGGTTGATTGGATGATGTAGGAGAGATACGGTGAAGTCATAAAGGATGCAGGGTATCTGGACTCGGTGCTGTCACAAGGGGCAGCCACAGCAAGCGAAATTGCAGACAGCACACTTGAGAGACTGTACAATGCTATGGGCTTCTTGAGACCGGCAATTCATCACAGATAAGTTGAGATCATGTTTCGTGACCGAGTCCTGACAGAGTGGAAGAAGGATCGCCGACGGAGTGGAAGAAGGATCATCGACGAAGTGGAAGAAGGATTGCTGACGGAGTGGAAGAAGGATCATCGAAGGAGTGCCGGCAATTCGTCGTAGATAAATTGAGATATTTATCTTGATCAAGTCCTGACGGAGTGGAAGGTGGTCGATTGCGCGTGAGATGGTTGGACTGCATTTAGGGACCAAAATACTTTCATGGATCCATTGGGTGGCTAGTCAAAACTCCACGACACCTTTGGATCGTTGGAGTACAAGTTGCGGGGATCATCCTGCAGCAGGAGGGGATATGTTCCCGCTCTATGGAAGAATCAAAAGAGTATAATTCTGTGTCTTTCAATTGAGAACAAAGCAAGCTGCATGCACTCTGGATAAATTTGAAATTTGCAGGAAATGAGAGGAAGTCTGGCCATGCACCGTCCGCTGAAGTTGTAGGGCTTGAGTAAGACGGGGGGCAGACTTACCTGCAAAATGTGCACGCACACAAAGAAGGGAGGGGAAAGAGGGGGGGGGGGGGGGGGAGAGAGAGAGAGAGAGAGAGAGAGAGAGAGAGAGAGAGAGAGAGAGAGAGAGAGAGAGAGAGAGAGAGAGAGCCGAGGCTGATGTTCCGGCACATTGAGTTATTCTTTCAAGTTTCAAACGAAATTGTTCTATTCAAGTTTTTGGTTCTTGTGAAGAGTTCAAACGACAGGAAAAAAAAGAAGCCTGACGCTTGTGCAGCAGTAAAATGCGACTCAGCTCTCCCTCCTTCCCCTCCCCTCCTTGCCGAACCCGACCCCACCTAACCCTGACCCACCTCACCGTACCCCACCTATCCCCATCCATTAAGTGAAAGGAAAACAGAATACGGGTTCTGGGTGATTGTCACCACACCCTTGTTTGCAAGACAATTCAGTGGATATTCAACACATGTCCTTGCTGCAGTCCTGCTACCAGGTGCGGGGACAACCATTTGTTAAACAACCGCCGGGCTGTGGGGACCATCATCAGATTCATGCGGCTCTGGAGCCAGAATGCTGCTACAACCTGTTGCAGTCCTGGCAGACAAAATGTTCCAATCACAGGTTCTTTATCACAAGCAGCCATATACATGTCCACACGTGTACGCCGCGTAACACTTAGTTAATTTTTTAAAACTACTTAGCAGTAGTAGCACTTAATTCCGTTCCATGGACTTCGCATTGTAAAGACTCCAGGCCTCCTTTATCAAATGCATCTGAGTCTAACACTTAGTTAATTTTTTAAAACTACGTAGCAGCAGTAGCACTTAATTCCGTTCCATGGACTTCGCATTGTAAAGACTTCAGGCCTCCTTTATCAAATGCATCTGAGTCAGGCCTGGGCGAGATACGCAGCATGGACCCAACTCAGGCTGTGGGCAGTTGGGCACGGGTAACTGTCACAGGCCTTGGGCCTGATTCGTTTGGTCGGGGGCTCAGCCTCTCTGGGCCTACCGGAAGCTTCTGGGCAGGGGCCCAGCGCAGCCAGGCTGCACGCAAGGCAGGCAGGCCTTCCATTAAGGAAAGGGCCTGCACACGCATTCGGCATTTGGGCACTGGCTGCATGCTGCGCAAGCGCTGCTACGCTAACGCTGGCCAGCGCTCACGCGCTCACGGGCGAGCTGGAAGGAGCAGGCAGCCATAGCCGAGCTGCGCTGCTGTATGCTGGATGGGGCGCATGGTGGTCCTTGGGTGCATGTGGCATCTGTGAGTTGGGGAACGAGGTTGTGAGTGATACGAGAGACATACCTGGTGCTTGAAGCGTACGGCATTGGCTGAGATCTGCTCGTACTTCGGGGAGCTGTTGACGTCATCGGCGGCATTGTAGATTAGGCTAGATAGTATCTGCCATCTGTAGTCTGGGCGCCGAGCGCCAGATAGGATATCGACATTGGTTCTTCGTTGATGATGATGAGACTATTCCAGCGTTGTCAATTATGAGCTCTTGCTGTGTTCTTGTTTGGTGGAACTCGTGATGCAATTCTGCTATTGGTTCGAGGTCGCAACTATCTGGTCTCATGTGTATGATGCTGTTTGATTTCTGAAGTTCGCTATCACTCATTTTCCTTGCAATTTGGTACTGGAGCTGTGGTACGGTGCGCTCATCTGGCGCTCGTCTTCTGCATTTGCGGTACATGCACGCAGTCTGCTGGGCGAGCGACATGGGAGGTGTGTAGTGAGGAGGGTGGAGACAAGTGAGGCGACCCAGGAGGTGAGGGGTATGGCCAGGAAGGCTATGTGGTGAATATTGGGTGTTCACAGTGTGATGAGAACTATCTGATGTGTGATTGATGCTGAGGTGGAACGACGATGCAGTGTTGGTTGTGCCGAAGCAGCAATTGGTCATCACAATCAACATCGGGTCATCTGGTGAGAATATTTGTGGTTGGGGGCAGCTATTTTGAGGTACGTTGCACCTAACCTTATCTACCCTCTTCGACACTTCTTACCGTGAGGATGTGTGTTCTGTCTTGAGAGTCCTCTCATGTGAGGAGTCGTGTGCACTCAACCTTGAGAGTCGTCAATCTTCACGTGGAGCGTCTGGAAGGAGAGGGCGGCGCTATCTGAAGGGCCCTGGACGAAGCACTGGGTCACGGTCACCATGCCAACCCACCGGGAGTAGAGCATGCATGCTTTGCTGCTTTGTCCTTTGTCTGCTCGCTGCGCTATAGAGGGGTTCTGAGGGGCAGGCCAGCCCTATGGGAAAGATGAGACCGGACGTCTATAAATAAATACCGGCGGGGACCTTCCATTGGCTGTGATCGTCATCCTGTTTGCGACATTAAATTAAGGACTTCGGGGGGCGTCCATAAAAACGCCTCCTGATCAGCCAATCGGTCGGTGTAAGGCTCGCTGCACGCGAGGATAAACACGGTGCAGGGCTGGCCAGCTCAGCAGGACTCGGGGCACAGGAGTGGGCCGTGTGCACACCTTTAGACACGCACGCTGTTCTGGATTGCTCAGGGACGTTGACGACAAGAGACATTCAGGAAGAATTGAGGGAGGGGTAGATTCCAGGTGATAAGTTTGGGCAAGATTCCATTCTGCAAACAAACCCAACAAACGATTCTATTTTCATTTTGATTAGTTAGATGTACAACCATTAACATCTGACAGACAATATAGTTTAGAATTGTTCTTTGTTCATTGTGCTTTCTGTTTGCGAACTAGTCAAAGTCAAAGTAGTTTTGTTTGTAGGAATCTGAACTTACCTGTTCGACCCAAATGTTTAGTCTCTGACACAACCACCGATTATTTATTTATTTTTATTTATTTAAAATCGGTTTGTGCATCATGCTGCGGTAGGCATCGAGAGTGTCCTAGTGCAGGCAGTGTACAGTGTTGTAGCCTATGAGTGACAGGGAGGTCCCACAACCAGACGATAGGATCTTGCGATCGGCAAGACGCCCGATAGCCCACTTGGCCTTAGGACCAGAGGGCGACAGGTTTTTGTTCAGCCAGTTTAGAGGCAGCGGCAGCAGCGGAGAGCTAAGGCAGCAGAGGCCAGCAGGGCATTCGCAAGTGAAGCCGTCGCTTCAGCAGCCATTGCAACTGCTGCGCAGCAGAGTTCCCAGGCTAGCAGTTCAGGATCTGTAGTGTCAACAGTCGCGCAGACCCTGAGTCAGTCCACTGGCGTGATGGCAAGCCAGCCTATAGTGTTGACCCCCGAAGAGGTCGCCATACAGCGAGCAGCAATTCGCGAGGCACAGCTACAGCAGGCATTAGGAGAGATTAAGGCACAGAAAGAGAAAATGATTAGAAGAAGAGTCAGGATGCAGCGGAGAGAAGCGGACATTAGTGAGTTAGAGAGAATGGACCTGACGCATATGGATGCGGATGTGAGGACATTGAGGACAACCCTGCTAGGTGTTGTAGAAATGCAGGACCGCCACACGACCCTCCTTCAGGTCATTCAGCAGAGTTTGGTCGGGCGTGCGCAGGCAGCTCCATCATCGTCCGGGCCCGGTGCCTGGCCCGTTGTACAGCCTCCTCCTTTTGTCCCATCGGTGACTGTGGTATCCCCTTATGCAACTCCAGCATCGGTCCAAGTCGTTTCCCTAGGCATGCCCTTGACAGGAGGGTTCTCAGCAGGTCCTAGTGTACAGATTCCTGTACAGACAATGTTCTCCCAACCTCCGTCGCAGGTTGCCGTAAGCGGGCAGCCTATTGTCTCGCAGCCTACACAGCCGCAGGGTACACAGCCCCAGCAGCAGATAGTGCAGCAGCCTGGTCCCCAAGGTCCATAGCCTGGAGTGGGACAGGCGCTGGGACAAAGTAAGTGGCTTCCAAAGACGGCCATCGCTACTCCTAAAAACCCTTCACAGGGGACAAGAGGGGCGAAGACCTCGACACATGGTTGAGGTCAGTGTCGGTCTACATCAAATGTAAACTTACCTTGCCACACGAGGAAGTGTTTGTGGCTGCCTCCTATCTAGAGGGGAGTGCAGCAAGATGGTTGAGTGGTTTAGTGCAGTTACAGGGATACGGTCATGACTTTCGCGCTTGGGCAGTCAACCAGAAACTGGATGACTTCCTCAAGTTGGTGGAAGAAAAGGGGCATGATCCTCAGGAGGCTCAAAAGGCCACTGATGCGATCCTGACTTTGCATAACAGGCAGTTTAAACCACCAGTACCTTCCGAAGCACTCCTCCGAACCTTTTTCTTTTTGAGCTACCCAACCTCTTTGTTTCGGTAGGAGGCAGCTGTTGAAAATCAGATATGCAGCGGGCGACCGGTCCTTCAACGTCGGGCGACCGGTATGTCTGCCAAGAACTTTTTTTTTTTTTTTTCTTTCCCTTCCCGTCTTCTTTTCTTTTCGTTCTTTTTTGCTTTTTCTAACCCCTAATCTTCTCTTCGACGTCGGGAGACCGAGCATGTGTAATGGGAGGAAAGAAACAAAAGGAACAAAAGAAAACGAAAATGAAGATTTGGCCCTGAGTGCGGTCAGATACATTCTGGAGAGTGCTAGTGAGAATACGCCCTCAATGATGGCCTTACCTGTGAACGGAAATTGCGCCCTGCCTTGCTGGCAGGGCCACAAAAAAAAAAAAAAAAAAAAAAAGACGATTTGGGCGTGTTTGTGGTCCGATACATTCTAGCAGTACTACTGCAACTATGCCCTCAGTCAGGCACTGCCCCGACGGTCTCTTTGGAAGTCTTTTGGTGCTGAGTGTACGCAGACGGTATCTCCGGTCCGATACAGGCATAATGAGATGTGCTGGTAGGTATGGCCCTCTGCAAATTTCTGACACATGCGGATAGTGCGCCTTGTCAGAGCAAAGTTCTACGTACAGAAAAGACAAAAATGATGGTGAGTGGCCTTTTTTTTTCCCTAAATTATTTCTCGATTTATGCCCGATGTCACTGTGCAGGGCCATGTAATCTTCGTTGTATTTGTCAAGGTTCTGGAGGAAGATACATTATCGTTTGAAACACGGGATGCATAAGTTTTTTTTTCGTTACCACATGCACAAAGGACAAACCTTTTCGTTTTTTTTCCTGCTTTTTTTTTTCTCGTGAGAAATGATATTGTGTTCAGTGGTTGTTCCTTCTTGTTTTCAAAACAAACGACCTCCGCACCTCTGTCGGGGCTCTACCCAGCCTCTACCGACCCTGCCCATGTCTTCCATGAATTCAGTAAGAGAGGCCACAGACGCAATAGAGCGTCTGATATGTGTCCCTGGGGTGCGCTATGGACCCCAGGTTCTACTCACCTCCTACCTGAGATGCTTTCCTATGCCTCGCAGGAATCAGTTGGCAGGTGAGGCCAACATCAACATGGACAACTTCCCCTCGTTTAGCAAGAAGGCCCTAGACCTTGAAGCAAAGATAGGGCATGGTCAAGACTCCCACGATGGACGGTAGGAAAAAGTCACTGCCTCCCAACTGGAAGGCGAAAGGTCGCATCATGTTCGTCGACAACGATGGTTCTGCCATCGAGTTGGATGACGACTTCCAGGCGGGAGTGGGTTCAGAGGCAGGCAGCGTAGAGACTTCAGGGGGTGGAGTAGTCGCTGCCTCAGTTCAAAAAGGTAAGGCGACCGGTAAACGTCGTGGAGGCTCCCAGTCTAGGAGTCAAGTTTACCCCAATGTTCCTCCATGGGAGAAAGCGGGTCTAACAGAGGACGTGTGGAGAGACCGGTACACCCGACAGGCTTGTATTCGTTGTGGCCAATATGGCCATAATCAATTCAAGTGCCGTAACAAAAAGGTGACCGAGAAGATCCCGCCTACGATGGGGCAGGCGTTGGGATCCTCCGCTCCCGTTGGTAGCAATGTGGCCAAGAGTTCTGGCACTGCTCCGGGAAATGCGTCGGGCCAGTAGGAATAGTAGTTGTTCCTACTAGGGTCGAGGTGGTGGACACACCCTCACCATCTCGAGAGATTGCCCAAGCTACTGACTCCATCGTCGTCCCGCAAACACATTCAGACCCATCGAGCCTCTGTTCAATGAATGTGTTTGAGTCCTTAGAGGAGCTAGAGGAAGAGTGGTCCAAATCAGACTAACTAGCTTCTTGGACGACATTGGCAAAAGCCCCTAGGAGTGAGATATTCATCGGCGAGGTAGTCATCGGCGGCCGTAAGGCCGGGGCCTATTATGACCCTTACTCGACTAGGAACTTCATTAGTCGCGCGTGCGTTGAGAGGTTTCTTTTACAGGGGCAAGTGCAGCGCTTGAGTCGACATGTGGAGTCAACCTGTGCCAACAAACAGTGCGTGGTAGTCCACGACTACCTTCAGAAAGTTGAGTGTTGTTTCCCGTATGCGAGAGGGGAACAAATACATCGCATTTCGTTCCTAGTGAGCGATGATCTCTATATGGATATCTTGTTAGGTATGTACTACCTCTCCGTAGCACAGCCCCAGTTTGACTGGGACCGAAAAGTGGTCAAACACACTTTGCCAGGTGGGGGGACCGCCAGATTACGTAAGTTCAAATCTAGTAGTCTGATCGAGTCCTACGGATGCATGTGTGCGGCCGCGTTCTATAACTATTATAAGCAAAATCCAGAGGAGGGTATGTATCTAGTTTATGTCTCTGCAGCAGGCGAGCCGGTGAAAATGTCGTCGGAGATAGAGGGAGTAGACCCTGATCTATTTGAAGAGCCAAAAGGGGTTGTTGAGAGGGAGGTCGTCCGCACAATAGAGATTATCCCAGGGTCTAGCATCCCGAAGGATAGGATCTATCGGATGTCTCCAAGCGAACTTGATGAGCTTCGCCGGCTACTGAAGGAACTCGTAGAGACGGGTTGGATCCGGCCGAGTGTCTCCCCTTACGGATCACCAGTTTTATTTGTGCCAAAGAAGGGGGGTACGCTGAGGATGTGCATTGACTATAGGGCGCTCAATGCCATCGCTGTCAAGAACCGAGAGCCCCTACCTCGCATCGATGACTTGCTAGATAGAGTGCAAGGGTGCCAATACTTCAGTAAAATAGATCTGAAGTCCGGATACCATCAGATTGCAATACGGCCCGAGGATCAACACAAAAAAAAATGCTTTTCAGACCAGGTACGGTCTGTACGAATTTGTGGTGATGCCTTTCGGCCTTTGCAATGCTCCTGGCACCTTTCAACACGCTACGAATCGGATTTTTCATGACTACTTGGATAAGTTTGTCATCGTGTACCTCGATGACATACTTATTTTTAGTAGGACTGTCGAGGAGCATGTAGCGCACTTAGATAAAGTCCTTAGTCTCCTTCGGCAACACAAGTTCAAAATCAATGGGGGAAAATGCGAATTTGGTCGCACCCGGACTTGTACTTGGGTCATGAGATTTCCGCAGAGGGTTTGAAGCCCGATGACGCGAAGGTGGCCAGCATTCGTGACTGGCCGCGTCCTCAGTCTGTGACTGAGATGAGGTCTTTCTTAGGGATGACCGGCTACTACCGTAACTTTTTTAAGAACTATAGTATAGTGGCCGCCCCTTTGACTGACGTGCCTCGCCTTGACACGCTATGGGAGTGGACAGACAGGTGTGAGGCTGCTTTCAGACATCTGAAGCATGCGTTGACACACCATGAGGTCTGAAAACTTCCTGATCCTGACAAGCCGTTCATAGTAACCACGGATGCCAGCCAATGTGGCATTGGTGTCGTGCTCGCGCAGCAGGAGGGGCCAAAGTTGAGGCCAGTCGAGTACATGTCCAAAAAGATGTCGTCTCAGAAGTTGGCTAAGTCCACTTATGAGAAAGAGCTCTACACGATTTACCAGGCACTGACCCATTGGAGACATTACCTCCTTGGGAGGTTCTTCATCGTCAGGACAGATCATCAGACCCTGAAGTGGATGAGAACCTAGTCAGTACTTTCTAATGCCTTGAAGCGCTGGATCGAAGTCATTGAACAGTATGACTTCGAACCCCAGTATCTGAAGGGGAAGTACAATAAAGTTGTTGATGCCTTATCACGTAGGCCTGATTTTTCTGGTGCGCTGATTACTGAGTTCGGGCTTGCAGACGATGTCACTCGTTCTACTGTGGAAGCCTATCACGAGGATCCGTTTATGTCTGAGATCATTCACAGACTCGAGGCGAAGGACAAAGTGACTTTTGTCGAGTTTGAGTTGGTCAACGGCTTGTTGTTCCTTGAGAAGGCCGGGAATAAACGTTTGTGTGTGCCTAATAAGGAGTCTTTGCGCAGTTTATTTTTAGGAGAGTGCCATGACGCCACTGGACATTTTGGGTATAAGAAGACTGCAGCCAATCTGCTGCAGCAGTTTTGGTGGCCCACAATGATGAGAGATGCCAAGTTGTACGTGGAAACTTGTCAGGTCTGTCAAAGAGACAAGCCTCGTACACAGGCCCCTCTTGGGCTCCTCAAGCCCCTTCCGATTCCGGAAAGGCCTGGAGAGAGTCTGTCCATGGACTTCATGGACCCGCTGGTCACCAGCAAGAGTGGGATGAGACACATTTTTGTTATCGTGGATAGGCTTAGTAAGTACGCTAGGTTAGTTGCAATGCCGGAGACAATGAAGACCGAGTATGTGATTAGATTCTTCAAGGAGAACTGGGTCAGAGACTTTGGGCTCCCATAGTCTATTGTTAGTGACAGGGATGTCAGATTCACAAGTAAGTTGTGGAAGGCTGCAGCTGCAGAACAGGGTACACAGTTGCAGATGACCTCCGGGAACCACCCAGAGGCAAACGGCCAAGCAGAGCAACTGCACCGCGTTGTACAACACCTGTTGCGGCACTACATCAAGCCCAATCAGGCGGACTGGGATGAGAAACTCGCTCTCATCGCCAGTCTGTACAACAACGTTGTGCACATCGCCACTGGGGTGAGCCCTAACAGTCTGCTACTGACTTTCAAGCCTAGACTGCCTCTAGACTTTCTACTACCTCAGGACCAGTTAACTGCTGCACCAGGCACATCAGAATTTGCCTATCAATATGAACAACTGATGCAGCAGGCAGTGGAGCAAATGCACAAGGCACAGGCGGCAATGATAGAGTCTGAGAACAAACACCGCCGCCCGTCTACATTTCAGGCAGGGGACAGAGTCTGGGTAAAGTCCTCAGAACTGGGACAGGAGCACAGAATCTCCCGCAAGCTCATGCTACAGTACTTTGGACCATGGGAGATTTTGGATATCGTCAGAGAAGATCCGGATGGGCCGTCATATGTAGTTCACATCCCTGGTCACCTACGCACTTAACCTGTATTCCTCGCCTCCAAGCTCGCACCTTTCAAGGAAACTGACCAGTTTCCCTCTCGTCGTTCAATGCTGCCCCCAACCATGGACGGAGAAGTCAACATTGATGACATCGTGGATCACAGAGAAATGCCAGTTCCAGGACCTACCGGCAGGGGACGTCCTCGGAAACCGAAGCTGCAGTATCGCGTTCGGTTCAGACATCACACTGATCCTAAGGAGGATAGATGGTTTACACGGGAGGAACTGATGCAGACCGCTCCACAGGTTGTCGCCCACTATGAGAAGTTACTGCAGAAAGGAAAGCGCCAGATTGAATAAACTTCCCAGAGGACTAGCGAAGTATGGAGGAGGGAATGCGAGGCACAAGGCCTCGATAAGCCCTATTGGGCCCCTATTTGCAAGACTGTCGGCCGCCCTAAGTGAAGGCAGGCCCGATAGATGATAAGAGGCCTATTTTGGACTAGTTCGCAATTGGGGAAAATTCAGGCAGTTGCGCAGCGCCGGTTGGTTGAAAGCGCCCAGGTCCTGGCCTCCTTTATCAAATGCATTTGAGTCAGGCCCTGGGCGAGATACGCAGCATGGGCCCAACTCAGGCTGCGGGCAGTTGGGCACGGGTAACTGTCACAATCCTTGGGCCTGATCCGTTTGGTCAGGGGCTCAACCTCTCTGGGCCTACCGGAAGCTTCTGGGCAGGGGCCCAGCTCAGCCAAGCCACGCGCAAGGCAGGCAGGCCACTTCCATTTAGGAAAGGGCCTGCACACGCATTCGGCATTCGGGCACTGGCTACATGTTGCGCAAGCGCTGCTACGCTAACGCTGGCCAGCGTTCACGCGCTCACGGGCGAGCTGGAAGGAGCAGGCAGCCATAGCCGAGTTGCGCTGCTGTATGCTGGATGGGGCGCATGGTGGTCCTTGGGTGCATGTGGCATCTGTGAGTTGGGGAACGAGGTTGTGAGTGATACGTGAGACATACCTGGTGCTTGAAGCGTACGGCATTGGCCGAGATCTGTTCGTACTTCGGGGAGCTGTTAACGTCATCGGCGACATTGTAGATTAGGCTAGATAGGATTTGCCATCTGTAGTCTGGGCGTCGAGCGCCAGATAGGATATTGACATTGGTTCTTCGTTGATGGTGATGAGACTATTCCAGCATTGTCAATTATGAGCTCTTGATGTGTTCTTATTTGGTGGAACTCGTGATGCAATTCTGCTATTGGTTCGAGGTCACGACTATCTGGTGTCATGTGTATGATGTTGTTTGATTTCTTTTCTTTTCTTTTTTTTTTTTTTTTTT
>BFEA01000287.1:28980-44303 GCA_003427395.1 Chara braunii | reverse complement strand
GGTGGGGGGGGGAATGTGCATCTTATCGCGCGTTTATCCGTTGTGTTTCCTGCATGGGTTTTTGTTGATCCCTCGACTCGTTTCGAGGGAGCTTCGTCCTGATTGCCAACTGGTCCTTGCTGCCCTCCAATTCTGCGTCCTGAAGGTGACGCGTGATGACTTCTCTGGTGGTTGCGGCTTGTGGAGATTGCTTCTCCTCCTGGGGTGGTGGCTGGCGGGCTCTTCAGTTTGTAGGCAGCTTCCCGATCAGCAAGACGACTGACGCCACCTTTGATGACACTGGCGGCCTTCCTCTTGGACTGGTCATGTCTTCACGCCTCCGCGATGGTGCACATGTGGGCGGTGATGGAGGTTGGGGGGTGGCTCCTCCTCGGTGGGAGGAGCGCTGGCGATGGCTGGCTGGGGCGTAACCTTCGAATTCGAAGGCGGCTCGACGACCGTGGGTGAGCGGGAACGGGCGACACGACGCGCTGTCGCACTTTTTCCAGTCGGGCTACTTCAGGCGACCAGAAAGCCAACAGGCTGTCACACAGGGTTTTGTAGCTTTTGCAATAAATAAAATAAAGTAAATTATGCAAATCCCTTCCTGTTGTGTGCGTCCGGCTTCGAGTGAGACCCTTCACTTGCGGTCTTCACCGGTCCTCGGTCTTAGGAATCTTTTATTTTGATTCGGAACAACAAGAATCATGTAGATGATAGTCATAAAATTCTGATATGTCATACATGCATCAATTTTGCCAATTTTCTAATTTTGAGAACTGTGACAGAATCATCAGAGAAATGCAATCACCAGCAAAGACAACGCAAGAAGCAAGACTGACCGACTCGAGTAATAACAAAATTAAGTGAGGGAAGAATGAGAACTCATAATAGTCTCAGAAAGTATACATGGAATAGAGCATGGTCAGCACTAGTCTTGAGTCCTCACTCATCCCCCTGGACATCTCACTCAGTCTCCTTTTGCCATCTGTCTCTGATGCTTTAGGCCGTGTCTCCATACTCTCTGAGGCGGCGGCCTCTGGATGTAGAGCCACCTGAAACCTGCTAGCTCTAAGCACTTCCAGCTAAGTCCCATGATGCGGAAGTCAACCATAGCACAAAATTCCTCCCAAAGAGTAGGAAGATACGACTGAGAAAAAATCCCCCGTCTGAGATGTTGAAACTCTGATGGCTCAGTAACTGCCTCGTAGTCAATCACCACAAGAGAAATGCACCTTTTTGCCAGATCTACCAAGTCACTCCAGCAAGAGTCATCTGTGAGAGTGAAGGGTACGGGACGCTTGGGATAATCAGAGTAGAGTTTGGGTCCGAAGCTGCGGATCAGCCTAGTACCGTTCTCGTCGAGTTCACGTAGAGGACAGGGAAGAGGAAGAGGTGGTACAGGAGGGAAGGCGCGCGAAGAGCTGCCGGCTCGCGTTCAGAGGAGGAGGAAGACGACCCTAGAGGCTACGACACTCACCCAAGATCTTATCCCCAGCACTCGTTTGTGGCATGGTATGAAAGAACTCCATCCCCTAACAGGATTAAGTACTTTTAAAAGAAGTTCGAGGCGCGCTACGGCGCACTCAACACTTCTTCCCCTCCATATACTACCAGGGCTCTCATCTCTCTCACGACGAGTAGAGCCCTAGTGCCTCTCCCTTCACTTTCCACCCCATGTACAACCTCTTCTCATTCCAATAACTGTTCTCTTTGTTGTATCTTCTTCCTTCTCATCTTACTCCAGGTTGAGTTCAAGACTGTCTTTTACATTCTGTATAGACGCAATTTCCTCTCGAATTTCTGAATTGGTTTCTCTCAAGTCTTCAGTTCTTGTCACACTTTACAGCATCCCTGGCTTGAGAGTTTGACTACCTTATAGCCGGGGATGCAGGTTTCCTGTGAATAGGAAATACTGTTCAAATTGAATGACATGTGTGAGTATGCAGTTACGTTGTGACTTATGTGATTGGGATTCATTTGTATCCTTGAGTATATTATGCGACTTCGTACATCGAGAACATGAGCTCGACTCGGATGAGTGAGACAATCAGCAGAGGATTTGTATTAAGTTTTTGAGGGGGACATTCTGCCCCCGAGTGTACTATAAGTTGAGATCTTATGAAGCTTGTCTTTATGACGATCACTATCACTCTCACATGTGTGGTTTTATCCTGATGTATGATGGCTTTGTGTGAGAGATGTGTGGGATACATCTCATGTGTTATGAATGTGAAATTGTAAAGCTGCCTACTCTCCGGTATACTCATGCGACCTGCTTACGAGCAGATGATGGGGCAGAGTATAAGGAGGGGGAGTGCAGCCTGTTTGTGAAAAATTGTGAGAATCCTACGGGATTCATGAGCCTTTGAGGCTCAGATGCTTAGAAAGGTATTGATTCACAAATTGCCCAATGGTAGATCTGTTAGATTGCAAAAGTTCAAAGCTAGTAGTCTAATAGAAAACTACGGGTGCATGTGTGCATCATCCTTCTATAACTATTATAAGCAGAATTATTGTTGAATTGTGAAGAGGATCTATAAGTTGGTCTCTCAGTTTTAGGTTCTTTTATGGGCGAGACCCCTTCAGGATAGGAAGGTGGTAATAATGTCTGTTGGGAGATTCACCTTCAAAAAGGAAGATGTTTTAAAAAGATCGCATGAATGTTCATCCTAGAAAAGGAAGGCATGGCTGGGAGACCTATTATGAGAGGCACCTTTAATAAGTTAAAGGTGGGTAAAAGATTTAATGGCATGGAAAGCAGGGTTTGAGTTGATAGAGTCTGACGAGAAGGACCAAACGACTTGGATTATTGGTGGAACAAAGCATGTCGCAAGTCAGTCCATTTGATACATGTCATTAGGATGTGTGGTTTGCTGTCTCTGATAAAGTCAGGGGACCACGGCCTCGTGAACCTGGCGGTGATATTGTTTGTGATTGTGAAAAGGGTGCCGTGCTCTCTGTGTTGTCCCATAGGGGGCTGATAAACACCTTTAAAAGTGAGACAGACCCCTGCGTAGTCCCGCAGTGGGTCTGTGGTCTGTTTTGCGACGCACCGTCTAGACACTTGTGATAATCCTAAGGCATATTGAGGAAGACCAAGCTAAACGGTAAAGTTTAGTACCTCTAGGGCACAACCCTTAGCGGATGGTTGCTGACCGGCACAACCTGGCGGCGGGCCCACGTCTACCGAAGGAGTAAGAGTTTAAGGGGTATGCACGCCTCAAGGAATTACTCCGGCGGGATGGCGGGGGATACGAGTCGAGTCTGTCGAAGTCATTTGTGTAGTCCTGATTAAATACTTATCGGGAGAAAGCCTATTGTTGCGTAACCAGCGAGGGCACTACCACTAAGTTAACAATGTGGTGGGCCGTAGATCTGGCTCGATCAACCAGACTATGGTGGGTCAGGATAGAGACCTAGTATTTATGTACTAGGCTGCAGAAAGAGCTGAGATGAGACTTAAGTGTATATATGTATGCGTGTTTGATTGAGAGGATTTTCGGAAGGAAGGCGAAAGTGCCTTCTAAGGTCTCGGTTAAGGCCCGCGTCCCTTGTTACGGCTCAACTTACAGGGAAGAGACTAACTGGGACACTCAACGAGAAGCCTGCGTTTGTCTAGGACAAAGGGGAGAGGACGGTTATGAGGGTCTTTGAAACTTATGTTGTAGTACCGATGCGTAGTACACCTGCATCCTAGTGTCAAGACAATGGAGACCCAGGTTAAAACCCTGGCGGCATATAGTTGTATGGCGCGGTTTGATGGAGGCCTCGAACCTGAGTCTGTCGGCTAATCGGATTGGTTCCTTTCTCGTTAGCATTTGGAGTATGGATGAAGTACAACTTTCTGATTTGGCGAAGCGACGTTAATATGGTCCGGTAAGTTGTCGGCGCGAATACCCTGACAAGGGTATCTGCCCTAGTTTTTACAAGTGACAGGAAGTTTATTAATTCGAAAATTTTGGAGTATCGGCGCAGTGGTCGTCCGTACGCAGACTAAGGATTGTTCGACTAAGAAGAGTGAGTGGGCGCGCAACTTTAAGGCGCGCGTGTGATTCCTTCTTTTGTATTTTGATTGTGAAACCAGCATAGCTAAATGACTTGATTTTTATTTGCCCACTAGACGGGGGATTAAAAGGGTTTGGGCTTTGTCCTGCACGCTTGACCGGCAGTAGATTTGGCGCGCGGGAGGGTGCACGTGGCCGCCGTGGCGTAGTTGGGGAAAGCCGGCGAGGGTGTTTAACGGTCGTACGCTTGGTTGTAGGCGGAGATGAGGCTCAGGCCACCCTTTTGGCCCCAAGCATTGTGTCATCGCTTTATATGGGAGCCTGCGCACGCTGGTCTCAGGCTTGGGCTTAGCCCTATAGGTTACGACATTAGATTCACGACACGAAGGTGCGGGGATCGAGGCCAGAAGAGCGATAGCACAGGAGCTGAGGGGTCGAGGGTCACGGGACTATCCCCTTTAGTTTTTGTTAAGGGAGCCGATCGCGGGCCCGCCCTACAAAACCAAAGAAGCGCTGGCAGGTCCCACGCCCTGTTCCTGCTAGCTTCCCGGTTTTTGGGGGGGGTTATTCTAATTTCATTATTGTGCTATGCTTCTTTCTTTTATCCCATTAAGGTTCTGACACCGGTTCAAGCCTAGGCCGTAAACTCATGAGGTGGGTACACCTATGAACGGTTGGAATACGGGCTATGGTCGGGCCCAGGCAAAAAAAAAAAAGGGGGGGGGGGTCCAGACAACCACAACTGTTGAAGTTTCATAAGCCCACTTTGGGTGCCGCTACCCGAACCCAGCCTGAACAAAGGGTCAGATCCGTACGCTACGCTGTCAAGGGGAGGTAAGCACTGGGGCAATGTGGCGAAAAGGCTGCGATGCTGCCAAGGCGGTGGCCGAAACAGCGCCGACGGCTAGACGCAGCATGGGGTAGGGGTAGTACGTATAAAGCGGGGAGGCTGTTCTTCTGTTACTTTCTGTTACTGGCTAACTTCGCGGACTCCTCGCCTACATACTTCAGAGACCAGTATGCTATCAGGTCGTGGTGCGCTTCCGGGGTGAAACGTAGCACTCGGTTGACGGCAACAAGGAAGGGGATGGAGTCGGAGATGATGACGGGTTAGGAAGGGCGTAGCGAAGGGAAGATTGTGTGTACGGTCATTGGTGGGATTGGGCGCGGAAGGAGAGGTTATGGGGGGTTTTGAGGGTCAGCGATCTCGGGTGTGAAGTCGGTCTAATTTGGAAGTTACTAGCCAGGGAGCTAGAAGGGAGAGAGGTCGCGAGGAAGTGATTAGACAGTAAAGACGACAAGGGGAGGGGACATAGATTCGGGATCCTGCTTACACCTCGATAGAATCGGGAGGAAGAAGGTGGTAGGTAAGGGTTTTGGTCCAAGGCGAGCTGAGTTACGGAGTCGGAACTGCGAGTTAGTGAGTCACTGAGGAGTTAGTAAAGAAAGGTGGGTTGTTGCAACACTTGGTTTTCTCTGTGTATGTGACCAAGCATCGGTGCGTAGGTTCAGAAGTCTGGCGGAAGATGTGTTCGACTAGCTTACTCGAACAGTCGGGGGTGGCGTGAGAAGGGTGGTAGCGAGAAGGCGAAGCTTGCCGCTGGGGTTTGCTTCAAATACTGCAATACTCCTTGTTGCTTGTTGTTGCGGGCTCCATAAGTTTACTCCGGCTGCTGTGCCGCGGCGGCGGCTGCTAAGCCGTTACAGGCTGTTGCACTGTTGAAATACGACTATTCTGAGCTGAGTGATTGCAGCTTCGTCATGAGAAGCAAGCTGTGGGATTGCAGGCCTACCTGATGGCCAATATGCTACCTAACCCCGCCGAGTAAAAGGATGAACGAAGTAGCGAGAAGCTTGGCAGGGGCACTGACTTTCTTGTTGGGATGAAGCAGCAGGCGACTGAAGCTTGAGCCACAGTACTCTGGTCGGCACCATCACGCACCTCGTTGGTTCTGCTGGCCGCTATGGCTGGTTGCAATTCACTACGCTCGGTTGCAGGTTGCTATGGTCGGTTGCAGTTGCTACAGTCAGCTACAGTCTGCTACTGACCGCACTACTTCTACTCATCGTTGCATTGAGCTTGTTACTGTGTTGCCTTCGGCAGCTGTTATTCGCTAGTTACGTTAGCAGGTTGCAACTGCTGCTCGTTGCTGACTATCGTTGTGGCTGTTACCCCCGGAGGGAATGCTAGGGCAGTAGAGTTGTTGCTCCTAGTTGTGTGCAGCCCCCTTCACAGGGGTTTGTTGTTGAATTACCTGGTAACTACAGACAACTTACTGAGACAGCTATCTGGAGACGGAGGACTGTAGTTTCGGCAAGGGAGACGGTAGTGTGGAGGCTTAGAGGAGTGACTAGAGATGTGAAAAGGGGCCATTGCGGCAACTTGGGGAAATCATCAGAGATCAGGGCTCGATCGTTTGGCTTCGGTTGACCAAGTTGTTGCTGGTTTGGCCATCATTGCAGGGCCCTGAGGCGCGTCCAGATATCAAGGCTCTCTCACGCGAGTCTGAGTGCACCCTCCTTGGATCTGAGAGTCTCAAATCTACCTTCTTTTGCCCTTCTTACTCTAAGTCTAGTCTATTGGTCTAAGAGGAAGGCGGCGGGCGGGATTGCAACCCGTAGGTCCGCATCAAGACTCTGTGGGGAGTCAACCCACCGATTGCGGGAACTCTACCGGGACTCAGGAGGAGTTCTGGAGGCAGGGAATTGAGAAGTAACCATTGTTATCCATTATAAACCCAATTATAAACCATATCTATACATCCTTCTATAAATCTGACTGAGTGTATTAAATGCACCCCTACTTTGACTTTCAGTTTGACTTTCAGGACATAACTCAAACTAAGTAAAATAATGCATGTACAACTTTCAGTTTCAACTTTTGATAATTGTCTGAAAGACGGATTGTGAAAAGGGGTTGCATCAGGGGGAAGGCTGGGAGGAAGGCAGTTTTGCTTGCGCTTGAATGAGTCTTATAGGGTCAGCATTGTTTCTAAGATGAATGGTCTGACTGTTGTGTTTTGTTCTGTTTTCTGAAGGGTCAAGCATTGTTTATAAGATGAATGGCTTGGTCGCTGTGTTTATTTAATTTAATCAGACATTGTTTCTAAGGTGAATGACCTGGTTGTTGTTTCTTTGGGGTATTGACTGTGCAAATTTTGAGGATCGGACATTGTTTCTAAGATGAATGGTCTGATGGGTGGTTTCTGAACAGTCTGACCCAGAGTACTCTGTTTTTTTTTTGTGCTGAGAAAAAAGGGTTGAGCATTGTTTCTAAGACGAATGATTCAACTCTTTTGGTTGTTTTATTCTGAGGGGAGGTTCAGGCCAAAGACTGGACATTGTTTCTAAGATGAATGGTCTAAGTATGAGGCCACAAGATTATAATGCGAACAAATGAATATGACTGACTATATTTTTATAGCTATATGTTATAAGAACAAGGCTAGCCAGACATTGTTTCTAAGATGAATGGTCTGACTATAGCCTTATCACAAATCAAGAGAGTATAACTAAGAGCTATAATTGAAGGTAACTTGGGTCGGCTGAGCATTGTTTCTAAGATGAATGACTCAGTCCTACGCTCATTTTTTAAGATTAAGTTCATATATATATATATATATATATATATATATATATCGTCACAAAAATATATATATATATAACTTGGCTATTTAAACATATCAGGGCGACTAAGCATTGTTTCTAAGACGAATGACTTAGTCATATGCCCAATGAAGAGAAGCCCTATGTAAGCTGGGGATAAATGAATAAATCATTGAAAGACTACGAACTATTATTTGCCAAAAGTGATTTGGGTTGGTGAGAGTACTTACTTTTGTGGTTTGACCTGCATGTGGCTGAGTGAGATGACTACTTGGTCTGAGTTTCAGTTTGACAGGTAATTGCTTTAGAGGCTCGCCACGTGCTAGAGCGATAGAAGTTCGTTCACTTTCTACATTTTCTGAGCTAAATTTATTTTACTTGGGTTAATTTTCGCATTTTCTGGATCTTTTGTTATACTTGGCTTTGTATAAATTTTAGTAAGCTACTTTGCCTATGGGAAGCGCTGCCGAAATTTCTGCAAATCCAGAGAGTTAGTCAAAGTTTGACTTTTCAAAGTTCAACTTATCTAAATTTCATACATGACTTAGTAAAAAACTAAAAAGTCTCATTTTCTAAGGGAAGTGGTGCCCAAAATTTTGCTAATTCAGGGAGTTAGACAAAAGTTGGACTTTGGAAAGTCAAAGACTATTTCTGTTTTTATATTCGGGCTGATATAAATTATGAAAAGACACTTCTCCTACGGGAAGCGGTGCCGAAATTTTATTAGTTTAAAGGAGTTAGATTATATTTTCACCCTGAATAGGGGAGATCCTGCCAAAGGTCCACCTTTTCTTTGGACACTTGCTTAGAGGTAGGTTCAGGCTTGGGTAAGTAGAATGAAATTTGGTGAGATCGTGGTGTGGAGATTAATCTCCACGGGCTCATATTTTTAGCCTGGGGTATGACCTGTCTTGTGTTACAGGTCTTCTTGGTTGTTTCGATTCAGGATTTGAACTAGATCCAACTTGATCCTATGAGAATCATGTTGTGTTATCATTGATAACAAGTCGGCTGTTGATTCGTTGGTCTACGACTCAACTCCAATTCACCCTCAATACCCAACCTGAAAGACTTTGACCCTGACGATTTGATAATTTTATTGTTTTATTAAGGTTTTCACTCGAACTTTTATTATATGGTCATTTAACAAAGGTACTGAGTATTTAATTAAGGCTGGTTGGACAATGGCTGGGGCTTGCATGGCTAAAGCAAACGGTATGAGTATAGAGATTGGTTGAAGTTGACCCCGTATAGTGCATGAATTTTTTTTTGACTCTTTGATATGATTGTAGGTATGTATTATGAGTCGGATTTAAATTTGACTGTCTGCAATCCCAGACATACATATGGCTATGAGGAGTCTCACTGTGGTTGCGAGGAGTGATCGTCACGTGCTTATTCTCCTATTTATATGTGTACTTATGTTGGGTGTTCGCGTGGCCTGAATGAGCCATGCTTAAAGGTAAAAATTGGGGTTGGGATAGAGAAAAAAAGAAAAAAACCCTCCATTTTGTTGTATGCTTTTTAGGGATTTCTTAGTCGGACGTTAGTCCTGGGCCTGGATTCAAGGTCCTTGTCCAAGACATCCCAGACCCTAGACTCTGCATAGAAGGAATCTTCCCCCGCGCAGAACCTATTTGCCCTGCCTGCCGAAACACTCAGCCTAAAGGTCGAAGGTCTCGCGGCGGTCGCACGACTATTCCTTCAGCTGTGCAATGTCGTGAGGGAGTAGACCCTCACGACATTTCGAGTCTGACACTTGAGTGTCATAAGTGGTACTCGGATCCACAAGGGGCCGCTCGATTATGGACACTACATAGTACGCCATCATTGCGACTGCTTGCGAATGATTGCATTACTAGTCGGTATGAGTAGACCCTACGCTCGCGCGGTTTTTATACTAAGTTTCGCGCGCAACGCCTATCGGAATTCTACGTCGTAAAGTTATGGGATGGCTATTGAAGGGTCTAGGAGTGTTATCGCGTTGTTTGCTCATTGTCGTTTTGTATATGTGTGCATATGCGTGTGTGTTTTATTTTTGTATCTACTAGAGTGGTGTGCGCGTGTGAGTGGGATACGTCCTAGTCGACCGACGTCGAATCACGCTTGGGACTTCACCCCCCCAAGGTGTCGGTTCGCGTGCGGGTCTGATAGAGGCGTAATACCGCGCGTACCCCCTATGTTACAGCGAACGAGAAAACGCCATCAGCTGGTCCACCTCTGCGATTGCAACTGATTAGCTTTCGTATTGTGGACTGGTAGCTCGGCGGGGATACGCCCACCGAAGGGAGGTGACAACTCCTGTAAGGTGGAGATAAGTCGTGCCTCGCGTAGGCCCTATCCTGTCGTAGGGGCTTGCGAGAGGTATGGCTGGCGCACTCGGTCAGAGCGCCTTGCGGAAGCTCCATGTGTATATTCGCGACGAGGATTTTAGACCGACTCCTGCGTGACGCGGCCGGGAAGGTCCCGCGCTGCCTTGTGAGGTGCAGGACCGATGCGCTCGACACCGTTACTGAAATCCCGACCCGTCCTACCGTCCTGCCGACTTTCTGGGGGCAGGGATGGGGCTGGGCACTTCCGAAAAAGAGGCCACCGATTCACGGCTCGGGTGTCGGCCTGCACTACACGTCCCACATTGGCAGTAGAAACAGCCGGTTCGTATGACGCACGCGTTGGGTCCGTATCATTGTGGGATCGGGATTTCGGACCTTAAAAGCCCTCACCACAGACTGTGGGATCCAAGCCTTGGCACCACCAGCTTTTGTGGTCTAGTACCACCCAGCGTCCACGGGCCCCCGAAGAATGTTGTATAGGTTACTTTTGTGGCCGAACACAACTCCTCCCGGATCCACAGCATCTGCCCCCGCACCCCAGGCTGCGCCACCACGCAGGGCGTGGTCTAACAGTGCTTCAATGCCTTGGCGCAACTGCTCGGCCTACCGGTCGTTTGCACCCTTCCAGGGCACCAGTCGACGTCCTAACCCCTGTTGACGGTCGTCGACAATCCCAAAACGGAAACCCGCGCTACGCGACGAAAAGCAAAACCAGCTAAAGCCCAGCCTTTGGCTGCGAATTGGCTGCGAATGCGAACATTTGAATTTGAAAAATTCTGTCTGGCTTCGTTCGCGTCAGTGGGCACAACGCAGGAGGGTCTGTAGGTAACCTCACAATTTCATAGGGGCATCTGTCCGATTTACGTGTAGAGACGGACGGGGGATGCAGAGCGGCGTTTTTTTTCGGCGTTCGTTTCGTTCGGTACCAAGGGCTACCGACGTTCGAGTCCGTGGATCCATAACGAAACGATTAGTCTATTGATGACGGAGGGAGGGTTTGGCAAGTAGGTGGTTGTCGTGATGTGTTCCGCGTAGCGATGGTACTTCGTGGTGGCACCGACGAGCAGGACCTCTTCCCGCCACCCACCCACCATATATTCTTGCACACCCACAAATATTGAGCCCATAAATATTCCCAACGAAAAAGAGGAAAAAAAAAGGAAACACTTCTTTTCGAAAGGATTCAAACCTCACTCTCAGCACAGGGACTCTACCCTCTACCCAACCAACCCACCGAACCCCACGCTCCGCTGCACTTTCCAAACGGTTCACTTATCAAATCCTCTTCGGCCATCACACCTGGCGATTCTATCGTCTCCTCTGCATCATCACTCTCATCGTTGCTCCGACAATTTCATGAAAGAAAAAAACAGTAAAAAAAAAGACACATCACTCCCAATGCTCCACGCAGCCAGGCTACCACGATCACAGTCGTAGCGGCAATGCGCAATCTTTCAGTTTGGATGCAGTCGTAATGAGGGTGCGTTGTGTTCGGGGGAAGACGGTAGTTTGATTGACTTTTTCAACGTTTTTGGGTTGTCTTGTACTGGTCGAGCCCTGTGGCTAATTGACTATTTTCCATTTCTTTCCTAAGCCAGAACACGAACCAGCAGACACGTGGGCATCGCAGAACAAGCGCTGTGTTCTTCCACGTGTATTTGCAGTTGATTGGAAGGAGTTACAGCGATGGTGGACGTGAAAGCGGAGGAGATGGCGGAAGATCGGGTGCCGGTTTGTCTATCTGGTAGGTCGGTGGCAGAGGAAACCCGGCGCAGCAGCAGCAGCAGAGGAGGAGGAGGAGTATGTGGAGGAGAAGGGGGACGAGGAGAAGAGGACCCTCGATTGCCGGAGATCTACTCTCTCCAATCATTAGTCGATAATAATAGAGGATCGGCTGATGACGTCAATGAGATGCAGAAAGCAGAGGAGACACAGAAATCGTTGTTGAGTAATGGCGTTGCTGTGAATCTTCCACGAGGGGCGGGAAATGGGGGGCGTGGGGAGAAAGAGGCGGGAAAAGAGGAGGAAGAGGAGGGGCGGGTGCTCTCCATGACCGCCTCACCGGGAGTCACAATCGAGGAGCAGGTCTCGACCCGACCGAAGGTTGTTCGCGTGAAGAGGAAAAGGGGATGCTCTCCGGCGGAAGTGCTCAGTGAGTTTCCTTGTCCTCCCCCCTCTCTCCCCCCCCCCCCCCTCCTCTTCTACCACCTTCGACGTCAAAGAATCAAGTATTGGAGCCTTACTCCTCCCCCGAAAGAACGTACGGTCACTATAGCTGTCTTTGGGGCAACTTTCAGTCTAGATCCACCGACAATAACCCTCCGTTCTATTCGGGGGAAGACGATAATATGTAGGAAGTATTTGAAAGAAAAATAGTTCCAGGTGTGTCTGTGCAAGTACTCCCATGGTAAGTCATGATTATCTTTTTAATTTTTTTTTAATTTTTTTTAATTTACAAGTCGTGATTATCTAATTCTAGCAATAAATAATAATAGGAAAGTGAAATGTGCTATGACCCTACGAGGTCCCCCTTTTGGAAAAAAGGGGCCGTGGGCTCCGCGCCCCCCCCCCCCCCTGAAAAACAAAAAAGCGATGAGCTCCCCTCTTCGGCACCCCCCTCCCCTTTTGAAAAACAAAAAGGCCATGATGAGCTCCCTCCTTCCCCTTCCTCTTCCCCTCCCCCTCCCCCTCCCCTTTAAGATACGAGGCCATGAGGCCCCCGTGAGCTCTCCCCCTCTCCTTCCACCCCTCTTCTTTCTCTGGATCCTTCTTTTGCTGTCAAGATTTTTGCTGATGTAAGGAGAAAAAAGAGATTTTTGCATGCTTAGGATGTATCGCGTTATCTGTTTGATGCTACCAGTGTCCGCCTATTCGTGGCCAACGAAGCCCACCCCCTTTTATTTTTGTCCCCTTCTTTCCCCACCCCCTGAGTTGCTGTTTCCTTGTTTCCTTTCCGCTTCCCCTTCCCCTCGCCCAACCCTCCGAGTGGAACGAATGGCCATTTTAAGGGAAAAAGGAGGGAAAGGGAGACAATAGGAAGTAGAGGTGGAACGCGAGGTGGCAGCCGCGAGGCTGAGCTAACAACAAAAGGCTAGTAAACATCAGAAAGATGGGTATCAGCATAGAAAGATGTATTGATGTACCGAATTGGCTATAATAATACTAGAAGGTGGATGCGAAGTGTTCCACCAATGCACAGAGAATTTCATTATCGGTATATAAACAAAAAGAGAAGAGGGTTTGCCTCCTGACGCGCACTGGAGCAAACCGGTCGAACTGCAGGGTAGAGGGATGTGCGCGAGCTGAGTGCATGGAAAGTGAATGATGTGCATTGTCTCGTTCTATTGGAGTCGTGTTCAGACGCGAGTGTTTGGCAATTGCTTTCCTATCATGTAGAAGTATCGTAACAGATAACAGACATGAAAAACAAATAGTCCGAGTAGATCTCGATTCTCCTGAACGGTCGAGCAATCATAAATCGATTCTCCTGAGCGATGGAGCAATCATAAGTAATAGTAATACTTGATACCTGGCGGCAATTTCGGCGGTTTCTGAACCGATATCGTCAGGTCCTACTGGCGCAAACCCGCCCGGTAAGCCCTGACGAACAGTGTTTAAAGAAACCCGAAATTGCGGCCTGGAATGTCGAAGTTAAATGGCCAAAGGAGTAATACTAGTAATGACCAATGAGGAAATTGCAATCGGAGCGATAGTCCTCTCTTGGCGGGCTTTCAGCAATCAATGTTCGAAAAGATCCGTCAATCAATCAGCCAATCAAGTAACGGATCAATCAGTCGGTCTACCACGGAAGTTTGTCAATTTCGACGTTCGACCAATCAACCAAGGTAATCAATCTATCGCTCAGCAAGTAATCAGTCAACAAACGAAACCCATCAACGGGTCTGTTCAGCAGAACGATCTATCCACAAAATCAATCGGTCGGTCGATCAATCAGTCGAGGAATGATGGTTAAGGCGATGAAAGAATGACAAGCGATCGACCAATCATATCGAAAGATCAATCAATTGATTAATCGCTCAATCAATTCATCAATAAATTAATTGATCAATCAATCAGTCGATTAATCATTCCATCAATCATTCGATATTAATCAAATTGATGATTGATCGGTGAATTCAACCTACCAGTCGTTGATCAATCAATTAATCAGTCGATCGACAGATCGATCGATCGACCAATTGGAGTGATAGAAAAGTTGACCAATCTTGGTGACGCACAGGCTACTGGATCGGGATCCGTTCCGGCAAAATACAAGCGCTGATTGGGCACCCGTCATATTGGACTTTTTGATTGAACCTGGCCGTAACACCGGTCACATACGTCTAGAAAAGCTCTTATATGAATATATATATGCCCCGAATCGCCGATGGGGGTTTGTGCGGGAGGCGGGACGACACTCTGAGTGACACACTGGCCACCACAATCGCACACTCTCTCATGAAGATGCAAATGAACATACTGTGCAGTTGAAAGGGGCTCGCCGGTAGGGTATGCAGGACGTATTTGGGCGGTGTTACGGTCAGGTTCTTTCTCCCCGTGAAGAGAGAAGGTGGTAGACGGTGGGGGAAAGGGTTTTCTTGCCATGGACTGTGACAGGGGGGGGGGTTATAAGACAGAGACGATTAAAAAAACCAGAAAAGTTAATTGACTTGTTTTTCTCTCTAATTTTTGTCATTGGAGCGCAAAGGGGCGGGGGCGGCGGCATGGCGCACCCTTTTTTTTTTTGTTTCCCCCCTTTCCCTCTGAAACAAACTCCTGTCTAGATTTTTTTTTTTTTTTTTTTTTTTTTTTCTTTCTTTCTTTTACGTACAAGCTGAGCAACCTATGGGCGTGGTGTTCCAGTAGCAGCTGGAGCAAGCTCCAACTAGCAAAGAGGATTGCATTAAGCACCTGAATGTGGATGGGTTTTAAGCAGAGATGCAGAAAAGCAGACCGATGGCGATTTTGCGCACCTCTCCACAAACACGTCCAGATTCAGGCTTCAAATCCAGTCCTCTCTGCTAGTGGGTCCTCGCCCTTGGACGATATCATGGTAGGGAGTGTGTGCCTCAACGGATTTTTATTGTTTGTTGAAATCGAATAACACCCCTTTGGGCGTTCAACATTGACATTCCTGGCCGCAATTTTGGCGTTTTTTGAACCAAAATCGTCGGGGCTTACCGGGTTCCGGCCTGTAGGACCTGACGATTTCGGTTCTAGAAACGCCGAAATTGCGGCCAGGAACGTCCAAGTTAAATGTCCAAAGGAGTAACATGTCTCCTACGTCAAAAAAAGGGAAAAAACAAACAAAAATACGTCCCATACGTCCGTTTTCTGCCGTTAGAAATATGTGCGCCATGGTGGGAGATCTTTTTTTTTTTTTTTTTTTTTTTTTTTT